>VZSC01009875.1:122758-219258 GCA_013398225.1 Steatornis caripensis
AAGTTGAAATATCCCTGACCACTAGGACTGATTGATGTAATTATTTTAGCTCTGAGCGTAAATCCAGAAATTACTCATAATTAAACTTGTAGCTTAAGGTATAATAATTATTGCAATGGTAAAATAATTCTGAAAAAGAAGCATGTTATATCATAAAGTGTACTCCTATGTGCCTTTAATTTACGTTGATGCCTGCTGCCTCAGTAAAATATCCCACTTAATGTTTTTATTTTTTCAGTCTCCAACTAAGGGATTGAAATGATTTTTCTCTGCTTCATACTTGCAAATCTTCACCAATTCTGAAAAGCACACAGAAATTGTGAAATACGATCTATATAGACAGTGTCTTTAATTTTATTGGTAATACACACGCTTTCTGTAGGTAGCCACAAGCCTTCTTATTGTTTATATAAACCATTTATAGGAGGTTTACAGCTACAAGTGGAATTCTTTTTGTATGTTATTTGAAAAAGTATTTCCCAGAATAAAAGTGATTGTGATAAAATTATAACTTTACAGTTGTGTTTCAAGGAAATGCCTATCAATTTTTTTTTTTTTTTTGTGCAATAGAGAAATGTAGAGCATACCGTTGATATAGCATCAAGTGACTCTGTCTCTCTAAAGAAAATGTTTGGTCTAAATTTTTCCTTGATGTTGGTCTCTAGTTACAACCATATTTTTATTCAGACCCTTTATTCAGTGAATCACTGAAAAGAGATACAGGAATTAGTAGATAATCTGGAGAATTTTAGAGAACAATGAGGAACAGGTTAAAACAAAGAGCAAATTGATTAACTCGCCTAGCCTTAGCTTCTGTCATGGGAGACTTCTTTCTACAATGCCTTTTGCACTCAACCTTCAATAACAGAAAAACAGCACTTTTATTTTGTTGGGAAAAAGATGATCTTGCCTACAAAAAACATCGTTACTGATTGCATTACAAATGAGAAATGGCTGAGTTTAGTTTAATCTGCAGCTAAAGCCTGAAGTAATTTTAGACATCAAGAAGGAGCTGAATCCCATAAACACAGACAATTAAGATACATTTTCATGTTCAACATCCTGAATGTGAGCCAAATGCGCTTTTTATTCCAACTCTATTTATCAAAAATAAAAAAGTTGTTCAATTGTTTAATTCAGACATAGAGGAAACACAGCAATAAGAAAATTATACTTTTGCCATAGTTCAGTTGTCTACAAGGCAGAGCATACTGTTGAGATAGAGTATGTATACCTTTACTATGTAAGCCTTTAGTACTGCCACAGATTTTAATTATCATTGAATGAGTTGGCTTAGATCTTCCCCCACACACATATAATTGTAATGTATTCTACTCACCTAAATACAGTTATATCTCAGTTTGGCCATAGGTGTTTGAAAATTGCAGTTTTTCTTTTGACAGATAAAGCTTCTCACATTTACATATTTATTACCTTACAGATGTAAGAAAAATACAGCTCATTTTTAATTTCTGTCCCCTTTTCAAAGAGTTTCTGCCCCTTCTAGTGACTTCGGAAGGCCTCTGTCCCTTTAGAAATACACAATTTAGCTCATTGAACTAAATTTCCAATGACCAGATTCTTTCATTTTGCTAAGAAGTTCTCTCAAAAGAATTGTCACTTTCCTTGCTTAAATTGTCCTTCAGCTTAAACTCCACAGAACTTCTGGATCCCAAACTTTCAAAGCTCTCTTTGAAGGTTTTTAAAATAATAGAGGCCTGAAATTATTTCTAAAATAATATAGGCCATGAGCCACCTACTTTAACTTCAAGTTAGTTCTGCTTTGTGAAGGAGTTGGACTACATGACACGGGTCACTTTGAGCCCAAACTGTCATTCTATAAATCTATGATTCTGTGACTTCTGCTGAAATTAATTAGGAATTGATATTGAAGATTGATTTTGTAATTATAGACTAAGAACTAAACATTGTAGGCATCTAAATTTAAAAATCCCAACCCCTGTTTCCTAGCCACACCTCTGTCACTCTTAATGTTCTGTTGATCTTTTCCTTTCCTGTTTCATTTCTAGTCCTACAGTGCTAAGATGCTTTTTTTCTGTTATCTTTGAAATATTTGGCCATTTTGTTTTGGTTTTTCCTTCTCTTCACCTGATTTTGCTAAGTCCCTGTTGGCAAAACCGCATTACAAACTTTTTATATCATAGTGATGTCACTGGTGGTGCAACTTTCCGGTATTATTTATGCAATGAAATGCAAGAATTAGAGTAAACTTTGGTGAAGTATCTTTTTTTGCTATAATCTGCATCTAAAACTTAGGTAAATCAATCCTTTTGTGAAATCTCAAAATCTAAGCCAGAACTTGTTAAAAAAAAAAGTCTATTTTTCAAGCAGTTAAGGAGTTTTTCATTAATCAGTGCTAACAAAGGATGCAAAATCAGCTCGCTCTTTTAGAGATTTTCTTTTCCCTGCTATTTTTATAGTGGTTGTAGAAACTAGGAACTAGAGTGTTAAGCAATCATGCCATAGAAACACAGAATGAGAAGACAAACCCTCTCCCAAATAGTTTCTGAATTAAGTAGAGGAAAATATAAAAAATAGGTGAAGTAGGACATAAGAAGTACAAAAACATATTAAGAAAGCACCAACTACTCATAACTTTTAATTAACTATTACTCCAAAGAATGATGATACAGGAGTAGCTTTGTGGCCTGTTTTGCTGACAAATTTCAAGTGCCGTTCCTGGGAACCTGGTGGGAAACTGAACTTGCACAAGATCCAATGTTACTTTCCTTTTTGGGAAAGCTCTGAGCCGTTGTAACATGTGCAAAAAGAGTAGGTATTCACTTAACGAAGGGCTCCAAAAGTACATACTGGAAGTGGCCACAAGGTCATTTTCACGTGATTGTAGTGTACCAGATGCTATGGGACAAAAGGGATAAAACTTCTTCCCTGTCCATTCTGAAGAATTTGTTAACACCATTTTTAGTTCTACAACACAACCTTATGGGAAAAAAAGAGTTCTTTCCACTGTGATGGATGTAGATTCTGCTTCCTAGGCCAAGAGTTGGTATGCCAGCCTGAAAGTGTGCTAGCCACACATTTTTAAATTCTCATACTTCAGGGAATAACTATTTTTCTTTTCTTCTGCAGATGAATTAACACGGCTTTCACAGGGCCAGTTTAAGCAGTAATGAGTTAAAAACTGAGATCTATAATAAACATCTAAATTTTACTCTTCCCCAGTGTAAGAGAAGGAAAGGAGAACTGTAATTTGGAGATGGTTGGACTCTGGTATCAGCAGGTAGAAATTTTGCCTATGTTTACCGAATATAAACACCTTCCTATGACTTTTGAAATGACCAAATGACTTCTTCAGTTCTGAGTCAAGATAGTTTTTCAAATCTTTTGAGGATTTAGTATTTACTTTCCTCCTTCCTAGTAATTCAGCAGTTTAAATTCAGTAATTGCTGAGCAAATTCCAGTTGTTCTATGAGTGTCAGCAATTGCTTTCTTCAGCTGCTGGGAGAGATGTAGCTTTTGAATGAGTAGTTGATGACAAAGAGTAAAACCTCTCTTCTGAGGTTAGCTTTCCAATAGAACTGCGAATTTTCTTTTCCCAAGGACTGTATATCTGTTGGTAAAGAGGATGGCTTGGGATAGAGAGAGAAAGTGACAGTGGGTATATTGGGGCAGAAGACAAGGAGGTATGATGACAACTTAGACAGCTGTAAGTGAAAAGGCTCTAGAGAGTTGCACCATATGGGGAGGAGTGAGTCTGAATGATGTGAAAAAGATATGGGAATAGAGGGAAAGACAGAAGAAAAAGCTGATAATAAATTGCCCGTGGAATGCCAGTTGACTGCTGTTTGCTGAGTAGATGATATATAATGTTAACTAGTTAAAGTTCTCTTTCTCTTGCTTTCACAGTTTGTTGACTAGATTTCGCAGAAATGCAACAATAATCTGCATTAAACCTAAAACTGAACCACATTAAATCCAGAGTGGCTTTTATTCTTTAATATGGGAAAAACTCTAGAGAAAGAAGTGTACTGAGTTTTATTACTGTCTTGGAGCAGATGACACCAGCAAATTCATATAAGACGTAGGTTGGAAAAGTCAAGTATTGTATTACCTAGTCAAGTGATAATCTATATTACTATATTATCTATCTATATTATCAGTTTATCTGAAGAAATAGAAATTTACATGACAATTGTGTATAAAATCTTACAGTATCTGTGCAGTTGTGGTGGTATTTGAGAACCATGACTTCAGAATTAGTTAATATCAAAAAGACTGTGAAAACAAAACTTAAGTTACATTGAGCTATTGTACATTAAAATACTGCTATTTTAGTCTATTTTAGTGTTATTTTAGTTAGGTGACATGGCACAAAGAGGCCCCATGAACTGACGCAAAATATATATTTTTTATTCTGGCTTAATGTTTAGGATAATAGGCAAGAATAAATTTATGCTGTAGCTGTGTGTGTTGTGTAACTTGTCCTTCATAGAGATCTGTCTTCATGTGATGTGGCTCATTTTGTTGGTCTTTTTTAATATTCTTTGTGTGATGTTTTTTCAAAGAGTGAGTTACTCAGGATAAAAGGTAGGCTTTGTAAGTGGAAGCACAACAGGTTCATGCAATGGGACTGTTTCTGAAAAATCAATATACAAGACATTTTCACTGTTTCTGCTGTTCTACGAATTTTCAGATCTCATAAACCAGATTGCCTTCTAACTATAAACGTGATCAAGCATCTCATATTCTGGTTAAATAACCCAAAGAATTCATTATCCAAGCAAGTGTCAATGAGTTTTCAGTAACAATGGACTGAAGAACTCAAAATTGATCTAATTTCTATTTTTGAGACAGCTCATGCCTTTGACATCAACTTTTTTCTTTTCAGCAGGACTGGTTTCAGTGCACAGGCTATGCCGATGAAAGGAAACAGACTATAGCAATATATTCTTAAATTGCTACAAATAAATGTTTTAACTTTTTAAAACTAATTCTAGGACAGAATAGTGTGAAGCCCTATCATTTAGCATTTGGTTTGTGAATCACAGAATCATAGAATGGTTTGGGTTGGAAGGGATCTTAAAGACCATCTCATTCCAACCCCCCTGCCATGGGCAGGGACACCTTCCACCAGACAAGGTTGCTTGGAGCCCCATCCAACCTGGCCTTGAACACTTCCAGGGAGGGGGCATCCACAGCTTCTCTGGGCAACCTGTGCCAGTGTCTCACCACCCTTGTCGTGAAGAATTTCTTCCTAATATCTAATATAAATCTACCTTCTTTCAGTTTTAAACCATTAACCCTCATCCTATCACTATATGCCCTTGTAAGAAGTCCCTCTCCTGCTCTCTTGTAGGCCCCTCCAACGGGGAAGGCTGCTATAAGGTCTCCCTGAAGCCTTCTGCTCTCCAGGCTGAGCAACCCCAACTCTCTCAGCCTGTCTTCATAAGAGAGGTGCTCCAGCCCCCTGATCATCTTTGTGGCCCTCGTCTGGACTTGCTCCAACAGGTCCAACAGAGTTGAACGGAGCACTCGTGGTGGGATCTTATTAGAGTAGAGACAATTTCTTTGTATTTCTCCCAGGCTATCTGGACTTGCTTCTACCCTCTGTAGCAATGTTTTTGCACTTAAGTTTATCCAGGAGCTCCTTTTTTATCCATGCAGGCCACCTGGTGTTTTTGCCTGAGTTCTTCTTTGTTGGGATGCATTGCTCCTGAGCTTGGAGGAGGTGATCCTTGTATTAACTGGCTATCTTGACCCCCTCTTTCCCCCAGGGCTCTACCCCATAGGACTTTATCAAGCAGGTCCCTGAAGAGGCCAAAATATGCTCTTCTGAACTCCGGGGTAGCAAGCTTGTTGTGCACCCTCCTCGCTGCCCTAAGGATCTTGAATTCCACCATTTCATGGTCACTGCAGACAAGGCTGCCCTTGAGCTCCACATTCCCCCACCAGCCTCTCCTTGTTGGTGAGAACAGGGTCCAGCATAGCACCTCTCCTCATTGTCTCCTCTATCAATTGGAGAAGGAAGTTATGATCAGCACATTCCAGGAACCTCCTGGATTGCTTATGCCCTGCTGTGTTGTCCCTCCAAAGGATATCAGGGTAGTTGAAGTCCCCCTTGAGGACAAGGGCTTGTGATCGTGACTCTACTCCTTTCTGTCTATAGAAGGCCTCATCCACTCGGCCTTCCTGGTCTAGTGGCCTGCAGCAGACCCCCGCTATAATGTCACCTGTCCCTACCCTCCTTTTAATCCTGACCCATAAACTCTCGATCGGTTCCTCGTCCAACCCCAGGCAGAGCTCCTTGCACTCCATCTGATCATTGACATAGAGGGCAACACCCCCTTCTCATCATCCCTGTCTCTCCTTCCTAAAGAGCCTGTATCCATCCGTTACAAAATTCCAGTAATAGAATCTATCCCACCATTATTATCCCTGTAGGCATGTGCATGTCTCTAACTCCTCTCGTTTATTCCCCATGCTACGTGCGTTTGCATAGAGGCATTTAAGTTAAGCCACCAGTGAAGTTGACTTACTGGCAGGAGTGGCTGAAATTCCTTTGTGCTGCTGGATCAAATATTTCAGATAAAACACAGCTTTGGAATAGTGCTCCATATTACATTATTACATTTGTAGGAAGTTAAGAAGCGTCACAGAAATAACACCAGCATTTCTTGCATTTCATGTGATTGAATGGACTAGAACTTATTAAAATCAGTGGGTTTATAGCTGTATAATGTATTCACAAACCAGCTAAATTGTTTGCTCAGAATAGTTTTATCATCTACTTTTTCTCTTTTTTTTTTTTAATTTTAAATACAAGTGCATGTGACTTTCAAAGTGCAGATCAGGTGAAAGTTCTTAGGAGTGGAGAGAAATATGTATCCTCACAGGCCTGCAGAGCATGGTTCAGAGAAACTCCTAAATTAGGCTGTCTCCTCTTGATTACATAGAGATTGACTGTTTCTATAAGACAAATCAGTATACGACCTTAAACTGGTAAAGGAGTTGCTTAGTTCAGCGTAGTTACTCTGCTGGGAGAGGGCAAATTTGAGGTTCTGTCCTCTACTGTTTTTAGTTGAGACAGTCATCTGATGAAA
The DNA here is from genome assembly GCA_013398225.1 of Steatornis caripensis. NCBI lineage: Eukaryota > Metazoa > Chordata > Aves > Caprimulgiformes > Steatornithidae > Steatornis > Steatornis caripensis. The sequence continues at coordinate 129,841 of VZSC01009875.1, forward strand.
AGAGAAATAATGCAGAATAATCTGGAGCCTTTTAGTGATGAATTTTCTTTCTCTTAAGAAAACACCCCCAAAGTATCTGTTTTGAAAACTCTGACATTGTGGCCTGAGCCTTACCCGATAACCAGTTTTGTGCATTTGAAACTGGCAAACTAAGCGATTAAAGGGTTGATCTTACTAGATCCTAATGTAAATCATCTAATTGGATACCTGAAATACTTGTCTTGAGCTTGTCATGTATCCTCATTACAAGCTTATATTACAGAAATTTTCTGCCACTGTAAGCATTTAATTTACTGATTTGAGAATTTGAAATGAAATCAAGAGTTAAGTAGAAATAGAGATGACGGGTAAAGATTTGATAGTCTAGATTAGATTACTTGAGCTGCCAGTCTTGGGCTAAACAAAGCTCACATTCCACTTCCAGGTGGAAGAGAAAATGATCATTCTTTTTCTTGAGAGATGCTTAGCTAAATGTAGCTGTTGACCAACAGTCCTAAGAAGTGAAATCTCTTCTTCTTTCAGACTTTTTGTGAATTGCTGAGCACAAAATGACATTGTACACAAACCAGTTGTTTATTGTGACTGAGTACCATAAATATGCATGGTGCTATATATACCTAACATGCCTAGAAGGTCTGTAGATCTAACGGCATAACACAACACATAGTTCAGAGGAGGGAGATTAAGAAGTAACTTGGCAAAAAAAGGGTCGACTTCAGAAAGAAGATGTGTATTTTCTATTTGCTCATCTTTGTGCTTTTGTATTTCTTAGTTGTTGGGGTTTTTTTTTAAGAAATGGAATGTGGATGCTTTTCTTGCCTTAGTGAGAAATGTGAAGAGACAAATTTAAGAGGGAGTTACCTATCATACTGTAATTTAAGCTTTCAGGTGCCTACAGCCTCTGTGGATGCTGGGGTACCAGGAATGTCAAATCAGCTGTCTCCAGGGAATAAAGGGTGACAATGATTGATTAAATATGAAAATCTGTTTGTAGGAGACACACTGCAAAGTCTGTGTTCTCAGTTTTCTTACAGTTCATCGTGATGAAAAGTAGAGAGCTAAGGCTTTGGGCAAGTGGTGTCTCATTCTCTTAAAAGGGAATTTAGTTTTAATGCAATTTATTTTTATGAAACTTTGACTTTAAATCTAGATTTACCAGGTGATAAATGTATTTTCAGATGTAGGAGGATCCCACAGATTAAAAGCAATATTTTTATGGGTCCTTGGGTATTTGATGTGAAGGTAGTATAAACAGCTTTGTGGGGTAAGCACAAATTTTATAAGGTGCACGAAACTAGGTTCAGCAGAGTGTTGCTGAATACTCCAGCTGTGCTAATTCAGCTGTAAACCGTTCACTTAGAATTAGTCATTGCTGTCACAAAGCTTAATATTTTCATACAGTACTGTGTAGAGGGAGATTAAGGCCTTCCAGTTGATGGCTAATTCTAGTCCGGTCATTTGTCTTCATTTTGTATTAATATGCTGTCTTTGGTTTGAAAAACTCATTTAAGAATTGCACTGACTTCAGTATTTACTTAGTGGATGAAGCACGTCCATTACACATTGCCTTATTAGTCTTTAGAAAGAATATTTTATTTGTCTTTGAAAAGAATATTCAGGAAACAGTACAGTATTAAATACCCCATTACCAGCAGAGTCTCCTGGAGGGCACCGTGTGACTGTCTGAGAGCAGACGACGAGGGCAACGCCACATATACCACAGCTTTGTAATAGGTTTGCACTGTCACTAAGCTAAGGGAGCCGGTTCCTCTCTCCCTCTGCTAACCAAGGCAAATTAACTCTCTACAGCTTTTTCTTGTCCACCTGTGTACCTCATTCCATTAGCTGGAGCATAACAGGATTCTTGAGTTATTTTAGCATTGCCAATGTTCAGCCTGGTAAACAAATATATTTCACTCTGGTGAGGTGATCAAGCAAACCTGAGTGAAAGCATATTGTGAAAGGGAAGAGGTTAAAAACAATCAGTGCTAATTTTGACATCAAATTATATACTGACGCAGAAAATGAATCAGAGTAAACCATTTCTAGCACTCAAAACCATGACGATATAGGGACTGCTAATGAAAATTGGTCTGATAATTTGAAATGCATGCATATCAAATACACATATCCAATGCACTAAAATATTTTGAGTAAATGGAACTTCTATTGAAACTAACCAGTTCCTTATTAAACACGTTACATTTTCAGTCAGATGCGCACTGTTTAATCTATTCTACTGCTCCACTAGTGTACAACATTTGAAGTTTTCATCTTCCTCATAAATTAAAATTTAGATTTTGATGAAAATATCTTCCCAAATAAAATATGTTGTTTGCCCAGCTTGTTATTTGTCTTGAGAGCGAACTGTTTTTCATTTAATTGCATTTGGGTATTTCTGCCTTTGCTTGGTTTCAAATACAATAATTAAAATAACAACAGACATTGATTATAACAGATTTGTGAGTAAAACTTGTGACAAAATCTTACTAAAACCTTTTCTGCCTACTCAGACTATTGGTATCATTCTGCCTAAAACCTAATACTTACAGGTTTATTGTCAGCTAAAAACCAATTTTTACATTGGTTATAGCTGTACAGATGCCCAGCAGATTGAGTATTCTTTTACTCATATATTCTCCTATTCGTATATTCTTTGACACCTGCGCATATATTATAAAATAGGAGGGGGGGAGGATGGGGTCCAAATTTGTCACAGAATGCATGGGTTAATATCCATTAAAATGTTCAATGAGCAATATTCATTTTCTACTCTACACCGAGAAAATATCAAAGCAGCTCAGTAGTGTCTTATGAGCAGCTAATTGGAAATTCCTGCTTGCTGTTTGTGTTGTTCTATCCTTTGAGTGAGATTTTGATCAACTACAAAATCTCATCTAGACTTTCTATTTCTTTATCATCCTGAGAAGCAGCTCAGAATCCATCACTTTATTTCGTGAATGCTGTCTGCTTATAGTGAGGAAGATTGTAAAAACCACACACTAGCAATTACCCAAAGGATAAGTCAATTAAAATATATCTAATCCACTGCTGTTGTACATATGGGTGAACTGATGAAGAGAAATGATTTAATATTAATTTTAGTGAGAATTCCAGATTAAATCAGTGATACTGCTTCTCAGTCTAATGGCTAGACCAATTCATATAATATATCCCAAACTCCGCGTGTTTCCCTATTCCAACACATGGGAATAAAGTGTTTACACTTTTCAGATGATGTTTATAAACACGGAATTTTCTAACAGCAATCTCCGTCCAGCCTTCAGCCTGTCTAGCTGTCTAGCCTAGTCAGCTCAGGATGCTATACTGGATTCTCCTTTCAGTGCCACTGCCAGGAAATCTGGGACTGCTATTTTAACATGGATATCTCAGGCACATAATACTTAGAAACAACTGTGGTAATTAATAAAACAAAAATCTCTGTTGCTTTAGCATAGTTTTTATATAATCATTCAATGGGGAAAACAAAATATTGACTCTAGAAATTGGGCAAGATTACTTCTCATTTGGTATGACCTCTTTGTTCCAGTCATACTTCTGAAACGATCTTTCACCTGTGTGAAACACTTTCAGGAGGGGTTAGTGAGAGGAACTTTCTTAATGTACTAGTCAGAGAGAAAGGACATGATGCTGCCATGTTACAAGTAACTGGAAAAGTGGGGAATAGCGTGGAAATTAGAAAACAACATTAACTACAGAAGTCTTCGTTATACTAGTTATGATATATTATGTATAATTATAATTGGGAACATGTATTCCTTCAGATTCCTGTTTGCTTTTGCTGATGTCAAACATTATCCAGATGGTATAGTGCATTTTCTATAATCACCTCCTTTTAATCTCATGCTTTTCCTGATCCGTACTCCTCATAGGGGTTTGTTAGTTTTTTCTTTTAGAAACGATACCAAAGTGTCCTTCATTCTTAGCCCTATCGCCATACATTTCTCTCCATTGGAACCATTTCTTAGCTCATAAACTTAATTTGTCCTTTTTTCTTAAATGTATTTTTATCTCTGTTTGCTGATTTCAGATATAACAGCCCGAGTGCTTTAGAAGTAACTATTACTTGTAAAGAATATTGCCTGTTATTTGCATCATTTTCAGATCCTGCAACAGTAAGGATTCTATGCATAAGTGATATATATTTCACACATGTGAATTCTGAGGTGTAACGCTATGAATCAATACATTTTTTGTATCAGCCTGAGAAGCACAAAATATCTGCATACAGGTTGAAGGAGTGATTTTTTTGAGAATCAGTGGGAAGAAAAACTCTTCTTAATGAGATCTGATAAGCTACAAAGGCAGAAACTGGTTCTTCTCCTCTCAGTGAGTATCTTAGGCAGTCAGCGCAGAGGAATATGTGACTCGGGTAACAGAGTGGGTAGTGGCATCAGCCAGCGGAAGGAGTGTAAATTTTTTCTGCTGAAATGCCTTATCTTTGGAAGCACAGAGTGGAGATTCATGAACTCATGTTTATTCTCAGTCTCCTGTCTTTGCAGACTTTCCTTTTCAGTATCCACAGAATAAAGAAATGCTTTGTATGAAAGTTTCAGGATTGCCATTAGCCAATCTCTGTAATTAAAGCACAGTAGAAAAGAATTAAGATAGAAAGACATGCAAACACATGATTAATCTTGTGCATTAATTTTTGTTGTCATGTCCATTGAAGTGAAGTATTTTAATATCTGTGTGGAATTTAAATCACACCTGGTTTTACCTGGCTATCTCCTAGAGCAGAACAACATAATCTATATCTACCTCCTTCCATCTGTGTGAGTTGATGTATACTAACAGGTGATGTCATCAGCATAAGAGCTTAGAGAGTTATGAGTACATACAGAAAACTTTTCCAGGCACTGAAATGCATCTGACAGCTATCTGAGAAAGAATCAAGTGAACATGCCCATGTTCAAATGAACAGTGCTTGTAACTCATAACAAGAGGTAAAAATAAGTTAAACTGCCAGGAAAATCAACGGATTACATTTATATTATAAGTCAGTATTATCCAGGACAAAAAGTCCTAACCTTTCAGAAAATGCTATTCATTTTTTTTTTCAGCAATGCTAGTGTCCAGAATTATGATGCTGTCCTTAGTGTCCCATCAAGTACCAGTGTAGTGCAGACGGGGTGGGGGGAAGACTTCTGAAACCTACTGAATTGTGATCGTCACCTTCTCTATCTCCATGGCAGTTCTTGCAAATCGTCCTGGTCTGACAATCTAACAAGTCTTCTCAGATGCAAATTCAGCAGTTTCCCCACTTTTCACTGTTCTAGGTGCTCCTTTGTGTTTGTGTAGAGGATCTCATAACCTAACACTTCTCGTATACCCATCTGTATTTTTCATTGCAAGTTCTTGCTATGCTTTTGTTCTCTTCACACTTTGGCACATGCTACTAAAGCATCAGTTTGTCAAAGAGCCTGTTTAGAGGCTTTCCTAATTTTGGAAAGAAATGTCTTCATGTATAAATTGCAGGATTTGGTGTCAGTATATCTTTTGGCAGAAGTGAAGCACGGGCAGTACATATGTACGTGCATGATCTTTATTCCCCACTCGTCAATCCACAGGGAGGAAGACCTGAGGAGCTTGAGGCCAGGACAGGCCATAAGAGCAATCTGCTCACAGAGCCATTAGATTTAGTCATGTTTTCTTAAACCTTAACTTGCACTAGACGAAAGAACACTTGTATTTCAAAGATGTATGTCTCCCTGCAAGGCCTTCAGTCTTGAAAGGTATCGGGCAACAGAGAAGTCACCACTTGCTTGGGCAGTTTGTTCTGATGGTTGCTTTCACAGCTATTAGCATGTGCCACGTTTCCACTGTAAAGAAAGCTGTTTGGCAACAGTTTACAGTCAGTGGTTCTTGTTATGACTTCTTCTACTGCATTAAACACCAGATTCAAATCACTTCTCAGTCATCGCACGGGAAGTTAAACAGCTTGAGCTTTTTTGCCTTTAGTTGAAAGAAAATTTTCCCCAGTCGTCAAATCATTTTTCTTCTCTTTCCTTAGGTCTTTTGTTTTACAATGTCATTGTTAAATGTAGACAATTTCATTTTATGCATTATCCCTACATCAGAGTTTTGGTGCACTATACTGAAGTAAAATTGCTTCTGTACTTCCCTTTGCTACAGTTTGGATCTATTATTCTTCAAATGTGTATCCAAGGATTAAACCAAATTTTTCCAAAATAAGCATATAATCATAGAATGGGTTGGGTTGCAAGCAACCTTTAAAGATAATCTGGTCCAACCCCACTCCCATAGGCAGGGACATTATTCACTAGATCAGGGTGCTCAAAGTTCCATCTAACCTGGCCTTGAACACTTCCAGGGAAGGGGAGCATCCACAACTTCACTGGGCAAACTATTTTGGTGTCTCACCACCCTCATCGTGAAGAATCTGCTCTAGATGTCCAAGCTAAACCTACCCTGTTTCGTCTAAAACCATTGTCCCTTGTCATGTCACTACAGGCCTTGGTAAAAAGTTTCTCTTCGTCTTTCTTACAAGCCCCCTTTATATACTGAAAGGCTGCTATAAGGTCTCCCCAGAGCCTTCTCTACTCCAGGCTGAACAACCGCAAGTCTCAGTCTTTCCTCATAGGAGAGATGTTCCATCCCTCTGATCATCTTCATGGCCCTTCTCTGGGCTCACTGCAACAGGTCCATGTCTTTCCTGTACTAGAGGCCACAGAGCTGGATGCAGTACTCCAGGTGGGATCTCATGAGACTGGAGAGGAGAGAGAGAGTCAGCTCCCTTGACCTGCTGGCCACGCTTCTTTTTTTGCAGCCAAGGATATGATTGGCTTTCTGGGCTGCAAGCACACATTGCCATCTTATGTCCACTTTGTCATGGTTTTCCTGTTTCATAAACATGGTAGGAGTTTCTTTGCCTCAATTCTTTCCAGAGTTATTGTTTTCCAGTATTCAACCGCCCTTTCTGTAGACTTTACCTATTTTCTTTATTCCTAAATATCTAACTTATTTATACTAAAAAAAATATTGAATAGCAATAATTTCAACTAATTTCAAATACAACATCATGAGTCAGCCTGTATTTTCTTTAGCATCCGTGGAGAGATATAGGCACTTTTAGGGTGTTACTAATGTGAAAGGTTGTTGAGGAGGAAAGTGTTTTAGGTCAGGTAAAGAATCATCATCAAAGGTACTAGAAAAAGTGATTTTAATATGATTTGTAAAAATGCTACTTAACAGAGTTTGATGGTAAGATTCACTCTATTGCTTACTACATGGAGGGAATATACAAAGGAAAATCAAGTTAGGGTAGTGATTTAGAATTATTTACACAGGGTTCAGGGGAAATTATTTATACAGAGATCGAAGAAATAGAGTCAGAATTGGGCTAGAATGATTTAAACAGAGATTAGGGGAAAGGGGTAAGTAATGCCCTCACATTAAGTCACAAGGTTCACAATGGACACCCTTATTTTCTAAATTCCTTCTCAAAGAAGAGTCTAGGTGCAGATGGATCAAAACTTAGTCCCAGACTTGGTCAATGGTTTATGATTAAGGGAACTGGATACAGGGATTTAAATGGTGTTAATTCAGTGTTCTTTTACCCATAAACCTATATAACTTTAAGCTAGCAGAAATTTAAGGTTTTTTAACATTATTTCAACAAAACGCAAGATTATATTGTATGATTTTCTAACAATAATTAATCAGTCAATAATCAACAACTTGCTATAATCAACACAACGACTGATTTAAAGATCCAACAGTTTCCTAAATCAGATCGCATACACACGCGCACGCATGCGCACACACACACACACAGAGGTTAATCTATCATTAAGATGTTTCTTCCTCTGCAGATTATAGTAAATTTGGTACTCAATGATATTTCCAACCTCTCAAAATCAAATTATAGTGAATTACTCTTGATCTTTGAACTTTGGAAAATCTAATTATAGTGAATTACTTACTTTTTCCCTTTGTCAACTTCTGTCAGCAGACAATCTGAATTACATTGCAAAATCTACCCTAAACATCACAAAATCTACCCTAAGAGCTGTCCCAGCTCAGGGGGAGATACTTGGTCACAGTCCGCTGCAATCCTGGAGAGCTCAAAGGGCCTCACTTAGGATCAGTATTAATACAATCGCAAGATGATTGCCTTTGGTCAGTGCTTTTTCACTGTGACCATAATTCTTACCAGGTAATCTTGGCACCTCTTAGACTGGTCTACGATCCAGGCAGGAGGAATCTTGGGTACGTTTTCCAGGCAACAAGAGTTCCAGGTGCGGTTAGAGAGTGCCCAATCATCCCAATTCACTGTGCTTGCAACAGGACAGGAGGGTACCACGTTGTCTTGTCTCAATTCACTGCACCAGCAGGCAGAATCAGAGAGCGCCAAATTGTTCCAGCCGCTGTATTTAAAACAAGAGCACAATGTTGACTACTCCTGACATCGCAACGTGGCCCAGGGCAGGGATGTGCACCACCAGAACTATCATAGGCATCTAAAAGTGCCTATTTCTCTCCTTTGACTATAAAAAGTATGGGGCTTTTACAGTGAGGTGACCAACTCAGATATCCACGAAACAGGCAGTTTTATTTGGTCAGGTGAATCCCATCCCTTCTAGTGGAATGGACCTCTATAGCTATGACTTCAGTATTCTCAGCCATGCCAATCCTTATGTCATCTAAAATTTTCATCAGAAGCACTTTAATGTATTTCAAACCATTTAATGACATGGTTCAGTAGTGCAGGACATGATGCTATAGCTACAAATGTACATTAGAGACATTTTCATTCAAATTGTGTTACTCCACTGTTGACTGCTTTTTATATTTATATATAAATATATATTTTATATATTATATTTTCATATAAATTTAAATTTATATTTATATTTATTGTCTAGCTAGTTCTTTGTCTGCTAAATCTATGCTTTAATGCTATTTAATAGTGCTAATTTTCTATGTGGTTCTCATGTAATGGCCTTTCAGAGGTCTGGATATTTTCCAGTTGACAGTTATCTTTGTCAACAAAAGTGGTACGCTCAACAGAGAATGAAATCAAGTTTAGCAAAGCTTGTTTTCCATAAAACCTAGGGCAAGCACTTAACAACATTTTCCTTTAATTGCTGTTGAACTGAACATCTCTGGTTTCTATTGCTGTGCCTTTTCTAAATTTCCAAAGAGGACCAGATGTAACAATATACTTCTTCTGACCCTTCAAGTGGTTGCTCTGCAGTTTTTTATATTCCACTATGAAGTTCCTAATAGATTAACCTGAACATCAACTACAATTTTAATACCATAGAATTTTAAATCAATACGAGAGTATTTTATTAGTTGCTTAACATAAGAACAGATAAGAAACTTTCAGTTTAGCTGGAAACTGTGTATATATGGTTTTTTTATGACTATAACTATTCATATAAACTTAACAGTATTAATGTAGGTTTAGAGGTCAGTCTACTTCTTTTTCCCCTCGATTGAAAGACTGACACATAATCGTCAACCATACTTCTCTATTAAAATCATGGACAAGTTCAGCTGTTCAGATCATCTTTTTGACCAGGTCTTCAAAGTTTCTTCTGCTTACTGAAAAAAGTGATATTTGGAAAGAAAATACGTATCTTAGGCATGACTATCAGGTCTTCCAGTAGAATGGATTATAGTGCTCAAAACATTCTGTGTGAACTACTTGAAGAGGTACAACTTTTGTTTTAACTAGTACTGTTCTTAATTTCAGAGTTCTCTATAAAAGATTTTGAATGCCTAGTATATAAAAAATTATTTTGTCCTTTTTCTCAGAACTGCCAGGGACAATGAGGCATCTTCACTTTTTCTGTTCTAATAGTCCAGGTGACATTGGAGTCAAAGCAGCAACTGGTAATAACTGAGTGAAGCTGTCCAGAATAGCCATCTCTCCTCTTGATTCATCCAGAGTTCCAACATGCTCCATTATGTTTTGTGTTCTGAAAACACCTAACTGCAGCAATTCATTTCCATGGCTTGTGAGCAATACCTTTTCTTTTTTGTGACATCAGTCTTTGTACTTCTCACATCCTCATATGATAATTTCATGTTTAGACAAAACTGATGCTCCTTATTTGCCAGCACAGGTACATCCCACTGGCTGAAATAGCTGAGCCATGTTCCACAGATTACTTACTATGTGAAAGATGTTTAAATGTCCTTCCAAAGTTGCAAAAACAAGATTTTATGGATAATTTCATTTTGAATTTATGAATAGGATTTGAGTTGAGAAAGATATCCACACCTAAATTCAGCTTGACTTTGTTTCTTCAGAAAATAAAATGCATATTTAATCACTTACTAGTGAGTAGTTTCATGTTTTCTCTCGCTCTATAAGATTTTAGTGGCTATTATGGATTCTTAAAAATTAATAAAAATTATAGTTATGTTATGAATATATGCAAATTAATTTGCCTAAACGCCCACTCCTTGATCAACCAGTCAGATATAGGCCTTTCTTTCTAATCCTTCTTTCAGACACAGAACTCATTTACCATTTCTGAGAATTGCTTTAGAAGTTGTGACCTTAAATACTGCTAGTGCTTCCATTTTCAAGACAGGCATGTAGTATACATCTACTTTCTTTCAATACTGAAATTTCAGAGTGGTTTTTATTTTTCGTGATTGCCGTATGTGTTGCAGAACTGCTGAACTGGAAGGAACACTACGAGATCTCTGTCCCAACCTGCTCCTCAAAGCAGAATCAACACTGAACTCAAAGTTGCTCAGGATTATCCAGTTGCATCCTGAAAACCTCCTAGTACTGAGGTTTCTGGACACCTGTTCCAGTTCTTCATTATCCTCATAGTATTACTTTTCTTTTTCTGGAATCTCTCCCAATTCAATTTATGACTGTTGTCTATTCTTCCAAGAAGCATCTGAATAAAGAACATGACTTTACCTTCTTGGTTGCCTCCTTGCAGGTGTTGAGAATCTGCCCCTAAAAGACCCCCACTCCTTCTCTTGCTGTTCAGAGGCAGATGCACATTAGTTTCTCTACTTCGTAGAACATTTTCTTCAAGCTTCTTTCATGCCAATTTGCATGAGTTTCACACACTTTTCCCCCCAATTATGCTTCAGAATGCAGTCATTTCTATTACTTTTGATTTTATTAAGTCAAATTCTGTTCTCTTGGAACCAACAATATTCTAAATGAGCCAAGTTTTTCAGATCCTAAATTTTATTACTCATCCTTTAATACAGCATCTAGTTATTATGCTCTGTTATTCAAATCTTCATTTTACTTAAATAGCTTAACAACTTTCGGCAGTAAGATCTTAATTATGCTTGCAATAATTGACCTTCTCACCTATAAAGTGCAAGTAGGTGCATATATGTAAATTAAGACTTATAAATGTGACAGAATGCCAGCAGCATTTGACACCAACTAAACACCTTCCGTCTCTCTTCTGTGTGTTTTGAGCTAATAAAGAAGCTGTTTAAATTGGGATCACTTGAGTTACAACATTCAAAATACAAGTCCCTTTTTCGTTTAATTACGATGAATATATTAAAATGCAAAACCCAGAGAGGTCCCTTTTGCCACATTCCTTAATATTCTGCTTTGAATCTGGACCCTGTCCCTCTTATCCCGTAGCAATGACAACTTTAGTAACTTTTGTGCAGATCCCAAGCTATCTTCTGGGTTTTTCTGATTGCATCAGCTAATGGAAATGTATGATGATTTAAGAACCTCTATTTTCCTTTTCAATGAGAATTTCTATGCATCATGTCTGCAAGAAAAGACAAGGAGAGCAAGAAACAAAACATCAGCAAATGCTACTTCCTTTTCATGGCAGTTTTTTAACATTTCTGACTTGTTACACTATTTTTAGGTGAGAGTTTTTTTCTAATGTTAACATATTTTAAATAAAAGTATCTGGTTTATGCATTATTTTTTCAGGTTTTTTTGACTGCAACATTTCACCCTTAACTTTGATAAAATGGCTTATATTGGGTAAATAAAATGGCAGTAGTTGCAAAAGAGGGATTCTGGGTATCGAGCTTCTTTAATTTTTACTTTTTTTTTAAAATAATGAATGGAAGAGATACAGCTAAAGTTCTTTCTTGTGGCATGGGAAATTCTGGCTCCTGGAGATATGAAAATGATTTTCAGACTGTAATGGACGCCTCCTTCCCACATGGCAGAGTCCCAGGCTTTGCGCTGGCAGCAGAATAAGTGCATGGGAACTCAAGCTGAGATGTTTGTGGCAGATGGAGCTAAATGTCATCACCTCAGGCATGGATTTGCCCAGTGTTGGGCAAGCATGGAGGGAGCCCTGGAATGTCAGGACCACCATCACTCTCTTTCTCCCCAACAGCCTGAGCTTTTCCAGAGGTCATTCCTGCATCACATGTTGCAGTCATCTGCCCAGCTCTTCTGGAGGTGCTCCATAAAACTGTCCAGCATTAACGTCATGCCAAGTTCAGTGTCCAGGGTTTCAGAGAGCTTTTGGTTTTCTTCCACCATCAGGAGGATTGGGATAGAGAAGAGACAAATTTAAAAATCCGTTAAACCATCTCTGCCAACCACTGAGGCTGTATCCTGTGCAGGTCTGGTAGTGATTGGCAATTAAATGCTGTCTGCACCAAGAAGAGCAACCTTCGTAATCTGAAAAAGAGAGAATTTGACTGTAGCGAAGGAAATTTTTATTGTTTGTACCATTGGTCACTAATGAGGTTTCTGTAGCTTAGCTAGGCTCTCTAGCTCCAGGACAAAGGAGACCATAGGGCTGACTTACATTAGATTGCAACTCTGTGGGTATATAATAAGGTATCTTAATTTCTATTAGTAATTTTATTTTCACTGTTGATGATTTCTGTTTGCAGCTTAGTTTTTTCCATAAGTTACTGAGTGCTGGCTGTCACACTGGGCTCTGCACTGTTCATCAGGATTGGTGCAGCATGAGCCTTCATTTGTGTAGACAAGACTCTAACATCTATAGGCTGCATTGAACAACTTTGAACATAAAAAGGAACATATAATGTGCATTAGCCAATAAGTGACAGAAGCTTCTGTAGGTCGTGGTAACACTTTTCCCTCTACTCCAATTCATGTATGGAAATCTGGATTCGGGCCATCTGGGAATTAAAGGAAGTGCTGCATCTGCTTTACAAATATTTGACTTGCCATTGTTTCCCTGAGGATATTTTGGCTTGCTTGAAAACCTACGTGCTCATTAACTTGCTCTTGTGTTCAGAAATAGGATTCATTCACTGTTAGAACAATCTGCAAAATTTTATTCATAAAAGCAACTCTTTCTGCAGGAAAGGGTTTACATTTTATGTCATACCTAGCAGGTTATTACTTATGCAAATAATCTTTCATTCTTTTCTCATTTTGGAAGGACTGTTGGAAAGTTTGAATGCCACTGTTTCCAGTGACTCAAAACAATGTCCAAAGGGATGAGATTTCATTTTTTTTCCTTTGTAATTTTCTGTTATCATAAAATTTTGCAGTCTTTATATTTTGCTATGCTATGAAAATATCACTAGCAGTGATAGAACTGCAGAACTGTATCAAGGACATAGACTCAACGAATGAAAGTTGGAGATATTTTAAGATTTTAAATTCCACTAACAAAGATTGTTTTCTATCTAAAGAGGTTACTTTATAACATTTCCCTCTTAAAAAAAAAATTACGTAGTCTAATCTTTCAGGCTAAAACCCAAATTAAAATTCTTCTTTTCTGAAAATCATAATATCATATAATAATTTAGATTGAAAGGAATCTCTGGAGGTCATCTGGTCCAATGCCCCAGTCAGAGTAGAAACAACTTTGAATTTTGAAGTTTTATCCAGATTCAAAGTTAGACCAGATTGTTCAGAGCCTTGTCTAGTCAAATGTTGAACATTTCCAAGGACGGAGACTTCACAACCTCTCTGGGTGACCTGTATCAGTGTTTGACCACCCTTGTTGTACTTTTTGTCTATTGAATTCTGTATTTTTTCTCTGCGTTTCTGAGAGGAGTCCTGCTCTTTCTTCTCCATCACTTTCCATCAGGTAGCTGAAAGCTGTTTCCTTCCTTCCCTTTCTTTTCTCCGGGCTGTACAAGCCTCTCTCTCAACTTCTCTATATCATGTGCTCCAAGCCCCTAATCATCTTTTTGGCCTTCCAGGGGACTTATTCCAATATATTTCTTGTTGTAGGGCACACAAAACTGAGATACAGTAGCCAGATGAGTCTCATAGTTACTGGTTGTGGGAAATAGTCAAAAGATTGGTATAAAATCTGCAGAAATTAACATGAATAGCTCTAGGTACTACTTAAATTGAGAGATGCTTAATTACATTATTATTAAAAACAAAACCACCTTTGTATATTGTAATTCTCCATTAGATAAATAGATATAGGAAAACCTACATCTGTAGGAAAATATTGGTTATTTATCTGATGATAACAGGTGATGTTGATGTCAGCTGTTATACCTTAATCTTGGATAGTTACTTTAATTATCATATAGGGCTATATAGATGCTTCACTATTATTTACAGTGTGCACAAATTAGTTTATAGGGGTTTTCCAAAAAGGAAGTTTCCCAAAAAAATCAATGCTATTGTAGCTGTGGCATTTAGTCTAATGTGTCTTGCAAAGCCCTAGGAAACCATCATAAATGTTCTTGAACAACTGTTTATGTAACATCTCTACTACTATTTGATACCATATTATCATCAGGTAATTAGTGCAAGTAACTGAAAACAAATGAGATCTATAAATTCTACTCTGAATTTGCCCTTAGACTTATCACGCAAAGCACAGATTTGACGAAATATTTATAACATGTTGACATTTGGACACTAGTTTACAGAAACTGTAGCTGAGTGTTAATTTGCATTCTAAGGGTTCTAGACAAAGAACTAAATTATCCCAAGTAGAAGTCTTATACTTTTGTCTTGCTACCCTTGTAACTGTTTTAATGTAAATTATCCCAAATAAGCTCTGACTGCATGTGCTCATACTATAGAACCAGAGGAGCTGAATCAGTATTGCAACAAACAAACACTTCTAGAAAAGGAGCATCTATGTTGCAGTTTGTACATTAGACTGAAATTATGCTGAGTATAAATGTCAACTCTATATGAAAGCAATGATCATTATTTCCAACTACTGACCTAAGAAGACTGATTTTGTGCAAAAGGTGATTGTAATGAGAGTTTTCATTCTTTCACACTTTGCAAAAAGCTGCCTGACACAAAGATGTGATCATACCTTCTTAGTTAAATACTTTTTTCCTCTATAAACATTTCAGTGGATTTGTCATCTCATTAATACCGGATGTAGAGTTC
Organism: Steatornis caripensis; assembly: GCA_013398225.1. Taxonomy (NCBI): domain Eukaryota; kingdom Metazoa; phylum Chordata; class Aves; order Caprimulgiformes; family Steatornithidae; genus Steatornis; species Steatornis caripensis. The sequence goes on from VZSC01009875.1 coordinate 145,160, forward strand.
CTGTGAATGGTAAAGGAGACTTGAAAAGACTCCAACTTGAGAAGTGAAGCTTTGGGAGAAAGCTCAGAGCTGATCATACCATGCACCATCCCTGTAATCACAACACAGCTTAAAATTAAGAAAAAAACCAACACCTCTTGCACTGACTAAAAGTTGAAGTGTCAGAAATTGCACCCTGGTATGTATCTCCTGAAGTGCTGATGATGATTCATTGAACTTCTGTTAAAGTTGCTAAATGTAAGTAAAAACAAATTCCTTTATTTCTTCACCACTTCTGCAAATTGTAGGTGAAAGACCCAAGGACTAGATATTTTACTTTTACCTGCATTATTACCAGAACTTTCTGTAAGAGACTAGGAGTTTTCTTGCAGATGACGTGAAGAGGCGTCAGCCCATTTTGCTACATAGGAACCAACTCCTTAAATCAAGAGTCGTATTTTCTTGCTGCTGAAGACTATCAAACTCTTGGCAGGTATACACTGAGGTGACCTATACAAGATGGTTTTGGCACTTTAACAAATATTTGAGTACCAGACATATTTACATGCAGTCTCACCTAAGTCTTTATCACATCATGTTTCTTTAAGCCTTGGGGCGAATTCTCTGATAAGTTGCGTGTAGCTGACTTTCCCTTAAATACCCCGAGAGCACAGTGACAGCTTCATCTCAAACATAGGACTAGACAATATGAAAGGCAAAACATAAGTCAGGAACACAGTGAATTGTGTCTTTTGACTTGACTGCTGAGTTACCTGTCTCTCAACACTGAGACTGAGACTGCCAGAGGTCCTGAAGCAACATATCTGTAAGGTGATTATGGTCACAGACCTACTAAACTATGAGAGTTGGAGCAATCAGTAGCCAATCTGCAAGTAAATCCATTGCTAGAAGACTTCCTAAATAGGCTAATTTGTTACAGCAACAATAGCAATGAAATTTTCTTGCCTATAATTTCTGGGAGTGGCAACATCTATTGGTAAGCACTGGAGAAAGCTCGCATTAAGAAACATTTGAGTATCATGTTATCCGTTAAGAAGATAAGCTCAAAAGTCGCTTTTCCCATAAGTAAAATCTCAGCTGCCCCAACTGCATCAACCTTTCTCAGTTAAAAAGCTCTGGCAATCTTCCTCCTTCCATAACACAGGAATGCTTTAATTTCTGAACATTCTACTGTCAGAAGCCTTCTATTTTTCTTTATTGTGTCTTGAAGATAGCGATTAATACTTATAGAAAGAAAGCATGACCTTTCCTACACTAAGAAATCAAGGCGATATTTCCACCCACTGGAAAAACACCTGAGATTACTACAAGTTGCCAATATAGTTTATTTGCTGCATGTAGGGAAGTTGAAGATGAACTGTTTCATAACTTCAACCTAATTTTTATGCTATCTAGTCTAGTTGCTAGCAAGGAGTAGTGTTCTTACTAAACTAAAAAAACCCCAACCCTAACTGATCATAACATTCAAACATACACCATTGTTTACTAATAAATTTAAGAATAAAAAGGATGTGGGTTAACTTCTTTTGTTAAGATGGTATAAATGTGATCAATGAAGTGATCAGTAATCATCCCCATGGTATTTTATATCTAAGCTGAGAATGAGAATTGATTTTATAGTACATATCACATTGAAACCCTATAAGCTAATGAAAATAAAATATTTTACTTTTCTTCTGTTTTTCTCACTTAGACACTGACAGTCATTGAAGTTGGGGTTTATTTCTAGATTCTTATTGTTTTAAATACTTGGATTCCAACTATTTCCATCAGAACAATTGTAAGGAAACTTGCAACTAAATTACAAATTTCCTACAGATTTCAGAAACAAAAGTCTGTTGAAAAGATTGGTTTTTTTTCCGGGAAGTTATAAATATTTTATTCAACCTACTCCAACCTAAATTTGAGATCAAAATCAAGAAGGATATTTATGAAAAATAACATTCTGAACCAGACAGACCCGCAATCTAAGCAGACATTTTGGGAATTTTATTAAGAAATTAAAATAGTTAAACATTTCAGTTACCTTAGAAGTAGCCCAGCCAGTTTGTGGGGCTTTGCACCTTGGCACACCAGCTATCGCATGTGCATATTTCTTTTTCATATGACATAGTTTGCCTTCCCTCAATGCTACTGAGAAAAGAGGAGTACAGTGAGCAGGCTATGAGCTGTGTGAGTTTTTCTAATAGCCTTGATTTGGTCCATGGGTCATAGGCTGGCCATCCTTGAATTGTTTGGTCATCCTTGTCTGACTGCATGCTTTGTGCAATTGTCAAGTTCTGCTTGACTTGTGCTTAAATGTAGGATACGTGAAAGGTTTTTTTATATGAACTAAGATGATATATGTGACTACCTTATGGGGAAAAAACACCTAAGCACATTTTTGAGTGAAGATTTTGGCCTAGATAATGCAAGGCATAGCTCACGGGTATAAGGTGAAGCTTACTTCAATTTTAGTGTTATTTAACAGTAGGCATGGTGAAGATGAGACCCACAAGCACCATTTCATCTAAAATACCAGTACAGTCACTGCAAACATACTTTTGAAGGACGCTGACTTATGCAGCCTGAGTCTGCTGCTGTTCCAGGTCTCTGCTGCAAGAGTTTGATTCCTAGGTTAATTCCCAGGATAATTTAGGTAAAACATGAAGGAAAGCAAAGAAATCCTGGTTACCAGCAAACTGGTAATTGCACAGACAAATTGGGCTCCTCATCCAGGCTTTTAAAAGAACAAGGCACAATGTTACAGTTTGTCTCAGGTATTTAAACTCAGTTCTGTAGGAGAAATTACTCTCCTAAGGTTTGGTTTGGTTTTTTTTTCTCTCTTGCCCTCTGTCTTTCATAGAATCCTACTATTAAAAGGCCTTAATTTGCTTGGCACTATGGGTGGTAGCTCAAAGATGAGAAAGAAAACATTGTGGCTGTTTGCCCATAATTGTGGAAAAGGTTTCTTAAGATGATACAGAATAAAAACTTACTCACACTCGACCTGCTGGCCATGCACCCCAGGATGCCATTGGCCTTCCTGGCCCCAAGGACACATTGCTGGCTCATGGTGAACCTGTTGTCCACCAGCACTCCCAGGTCCTTCTTTAATTCAGTATTCAAGCTCTTATCTACAGATATCAAAAAGACCAAAGAATAGAAAGAGACAATAAATTTTAACATCTAAAGGCAATCCAAGATTCCTGAACCTTACCACACTTTTTGACTCATTAAATGTGTCTAAGTTTAATGACAGTGTCTCATGCCACAGTAGTGCTCATTCATGTAAAGAAAACAACCTGCTAATTCTATCAGCTCCACTATTAATTCAAGAAGCAGAAGTCTAACAGTTGTCAGTACTCCAAAAAAAAAAGGGACTGTAAAATGTGAGTTTTTCAAATAAAGAGATGGCTCATTTTTCTTTTCTGTACTTTTGTCAAATATAATCACATAAAGGCTTACTAAGCAAAATCTTCACTTTTGTAATTCTAGAAATAAATTTTTATACTTTGTACCAGTATTTATTATGGTCAATTGAAAAATGGTGATTCTTTAGCATACTCCTTTTTCCTGTCTTACTCATTTTCCTACAAAAAACCACCTACATTTCCTACATAAGTATGATAAGATGTATTCTAAGGTGTTTCATAGAGTTCTCCAGTGAGTTTGGAGAAACTGAATAAACATCATGGAATGAGAGTTATTATGGTGACATCTTCTTATGGAATTAGAGAAAGAATACATACAAGAGAGATATTATCTTGCTTGCTTTACATTTGTTTTGCTTCCTCTCTCCCTCTTTGGAGATTGTGATAAAAAGTCGACGTAAATTCCATTGGTTTGTCTTTTCATATACTTGTTCTTTCTTTTACGTTTTGGGTCTTAGAACTACCAAAGCTCAAAAGCCTTAAAGAGATAGAAGAGGAAAAAACCTGTAGTGTGCCGTTAACAACTCCAAACAGTTACACACTGTGTTTCAGTATGAGAAAAAAACCTGTGATTAAATTTACAGATGTTTAAGTACAGTAGGTCAGACATGGAGAGTCAGTGAGATTTCTTAGGATTTTAGCAAAGGCAAGCAAATTTCAGAGTTTTTGTTCAAGCTGTAATGTTTCCTCTCCAAAAGAATCAGCACCTCCTTGGGCACCAGCTATGATTTCAGGTCATTTGGCAGGAATACCAGGAATAGGAGCAATATGGACTTGCCTTGGTGTTTCTCAGAAAAAAACGAGATCCAAGAAGAGACAAGAAGCTGCAGCAGTGAGTCTCCAGAAAAAAGTGTCTGTGAGCAGTGGGAGGCAGATGGGGAAGAAAATTTCAACCTGAGGAGAGCAGACATAAACAGTGACCATTGCACTGGAGGTATCACTGCACAATACCAATTTGCACTAGCAAAAATAAACATATATTAATGAGTATCAGGTATTACTGGCTAATTCTGTGCTCATGTGTGGACATAGCCTTGGTCATTGCCTGACTGCTCCATTGGCTATTAATTTTGCATGCCATAGAGGAAATTTAGTCCTTGTTACATTCAATACAGAGGCTCCTGTTGACTCTAATAATTTCAGTCAGACCCAGTGAGGGTCCTAGCATTAGCTTGAATGAAATAGGTAAACTTGCTCTGGATTTCCACAATGAAGCTGACAGAATAATTGGTCTTATTTTTTAAAGGATCTTTGAAATGCGAGGTACAGTGTAGTTTTGTCTGTAAGTCTCCTTAAAATTTCACATACTTGTTGAGATATTTAATAACTTCCTGGCAAAGCGTAAACTTTTGATTTAATAGTTGATTTAATATAGAACACTTTAAGAAGGTGAATCGAATTGCAACCTTATTGGAGGTACTTCCGTTCTCCTACTGCATTGTGAACAACATACAATTTAAATACATATTTTTTTAAAAAAATAAGATCTCCTGTATGAGACATTTGAAGGATAGACTGCATTTGACCAAATGTGAATAGAAAGAAGTTGGGAATTTCAAAATGGATGTTTAAACATGCGTAACTCAATGTACCATTCTCCAGAACAGTAGTGAACCTGAAATATCTGTAGAGTTATGATTTATGTAACAGTCAACAGAGCCACCACAACATTTTTCCATCACTTGTATTTTGGAAGCTATCATATTGTGACTAGTCTGCATGACCCTGCATTGCATGACAAAATGTTATATGGTTGAGAGTCATGACATCTGTTCTGTGCATGGGCAGCCAGTGGGCACAAGGGCTCTGGGAGAGGTTACAAGGCAGGAGGTGGCAACTGTAGGCTAAGTCTGGGTTGGGTGGACAAAGGATGCCAGGAAAAACTCCTGGTGTCATCTCCTCCTGCAAAAAAGGGTTAAGCTTGCTGATCAGTCCTGTATCAGCACAGTTTCTTGGCTGAATGTGACACAGACTCACCACATTTGCAAAGCAGGTGACCTAAAAACCATTGTGTTTTAGTGTCCTCAGGTTTAAACTGTTCCCACATGTCCATAACGTTAGAACTGGAAGAGTGCTAATGTCCACACTCCCATGCCCATAACAATTTAATTTCACAAAAAATTCTTTTCACTCCCATGATGACCAGGGGATGGACCTGGAACACTAGTCTTTCCATACTCATCTCTGTGCTTGTAGTTATACACATATATACATGTCAGAAATTTCATATTCCTCAGAAAAATAATTATCTCAAATTTTTCTCGCCTACAACTTCTAGTAATGCTACAGCTTCTTCAAGTCTTTCTTCATCCCACATAATTCTATTTTCATAGGATGCTGTGATGACTAGACAGTTATAAAAGAATTCTAGACAAGCATCTTTATCTTTTCAGACTTCATATATACTTATTAAAACAATTCATGTCAGTCCATTCTTTCTAGGAAGTCTGATCAGGACGTAACTAATTCCAGTGTTAGCAATCATATTAGTTAGCAGTCTTACAGCATCTTAAAACATGTTTTAGACAGGAAATTACTTGCCTTTTTTAATGTATGGCTTAGGATAAACCTAATCTCTTCACTGAAATTTTCTTATTTTTCTGCTTGACTTACTGTTACTTTCTTTTTCCCTGTGTGGCCTTTTTTCTTAGTTCTTTACAACAGTGCAATCAAATACTAGTTTTCATTCTATTCAATAAAGTCTAAATAATATACCATAGCTTACCCTGTTAAAAAAGAAAAATGGCAAAACCTATGTAACAATTGAAAGAAAAATTGCAACAGTTCCTTGCCATATGCTGAGGAATAATTTTGGTAAAATATCACACATGTCTCTCTACATCGAACATCAATGTGATGGAAGGTGCAGTTTTTCCTATCTCAGAATGTTTACCATAGAGCTCTTTTTATAGTTAAATCACTATGTTCTATAAAAATTCTTTTTTCAAGGCCAAGTTGTACACGATAAATGATGGCCTTTGCCTCATGGTATTGGATAAATGCCTCTGACTGTATTTTTCTTTTTTTTTTTCCCCAGCCTCTTTCACTCTTTGAACACTCAACAGTTTCATTTTTTAAAATCTAAAATTATGCCACTTATGTACAACTTTCATAAAAGCACTTTAGCTTATGACTTTTTGATTTTTAGTGGATAAGATATAGAGGCAGAATCATGTACTTCATGACAATCAGACCTGTCCGATCACTCTTTCAGCTTACAGTACTGAAAGAACTGAACAAACTAATGGTACTGTCACTTCATGTCCAATTCAGAGCATAGATTGCAATAAGCCTTTGCAGTACTTAACTACAGCCGCTGGAAAGCTGAAGTATTACCATAGCAAATCCACAACAGTTTTTGCCCTCGTTAAATTAATACTCATGACTCTTAAGAGTGACTGCCCTCAACAAAACTGACTCATGCAGGATAAAGTTATTACGACAGAAATCAGAATTTGAATCAGATATTCCAGGAATCCCATGGTTCCAGTACTATTTGGAACTGACAGCCTGTCACCACCCCTGTTAACAGTTTTGCACTGTTAAGATAAGCCACTAACTGGTACAAATAAAGCACAGAGGAATATCCTGAGTTTTAAAGACTAACTTGCTGCAAAACATTTTTAAATATCCATTTGTGTAAGGATTAAATATTGCATACCTCAAAGAGCACAGATAAAGGGAAATCCTTTGCACTTGATTTAAATGCACTTGATTTAAATATTTCTAAGTTAACAAAGTTTACACTAAATGTGTGCCTTGGTATATTCCATTATCAATGGAAAAAACTTGAGCTAATTTTACCTGTCCAGGAACTGCGTTTTCTAACACATCTGGAAATCTTCATCTTAATTTGTTTTCTGATATTCCTTGGGAAAGAAAATAGAAACTTTTTTCTTGGGGAATCACAGTGGTAGGTGTTGGAAGGGACCTCTGGAGATCATCCAGTCCAACCGCCCTGCCAAAGCAGGTGCCCCCAGAGCAGGGGGCACAGGAACGTGTCCAGGAGGGTTTTGAATAACTTCAGAGAAGGAGACTCCACAGCTTCTCTGGGAAGTGGAGTCTCCTGTTCCAGTGATCTGTCACCCTCACAGGAAAGGAGTTCTTCCTCACGTTCAGGTGGAACTGACTCTGTTCCAGTTTGTGCCCGCTGTCCTTTGTCCTGTCACTGAGAACCACTGAAAAGAGTCTAGCCCCATCCTCTTGACATCTGCCCTTTAGACATTTGTAAGCATTGATCAGATCCCTTCTCGGTCTTCTCCAGGCTGAACAGACCCAGGTCTTTCAGCCTTTCCTAATATGAGAGATGCTCCAGTCCTCTAATCATCTTCATAGCCCTCTGCTGGACTCGCTCCAGTAGTTCCCTGTCTCTCTTGAACTAGGGAGCCCGGAACTAGACATAATACTCCAGATGCGGCCTCGCCAGGGCAGAGTAGATTGTCAGGATCACCTCCCTTGACCTGCTGGCCACACTCTTCTTAGTGTACCCCAGTATGCCATTGGTCTTCTTGGCCCCAAGGGCACATTGCTGGCTCATGGTGAGCCTGTTGTCCCCCAGCACTCCCAGGTCCTTCTCTGCGGAGCTGCTCTCCAGCACATAAACCCCCAACCTGTACTGGCGCATGGGGTTGTTCCTCCCCAGGTGCAGGACCCTACACTTGCCCTTGTTGAACTTCATGAGATTCCTCTCCGCCCAGCTCTCCAGCCTGTCCAGGTCACGCTGAAGGGCAGCACAGCCTTCTGGTGAGTCAGCCGCTCCCCCCACCTTTGTATCATCAGCAAACTTGCTGAGGGTACACTCTGTCCTTTCATCCAGGTCATTGATGAATATGTTGAAGAGGGCTGGAGCCAGCACCGACCCCTGGGGAACATCGCTGGTCACAGGCCTCCAACTAGACTCTGTGCCACTGTTTCCAACCCGCTGAGCTCTGCCATTCAGCCAGTTCCTGATCCACCTCACCATCCACTCATCTAGCCCACACTTCCCAAGCTTTCCTATGAGGATGTTGTGGGAGACAATGTCAAAAGCCTTGCTGAAGTCAAGGTAGACAACATCTGCTGCTCTCCTGTCTAGCCAACCAGTCATCCCATGCTGACTGGCATGTTGTTTCCTGGATCCTCCTTGCCCTTATTGAAGACTGGAATGACATTGGCTTTCCTCCAGTCTTCAAGCGCCTCTCCTGTTCTCCATGTCTTTTCAAAGATGATGGAGAGTGGCTTAGCAATAATATCTCCCAGCTCCCTCAGCTTTTGTGATGCCTGGTTTTGCTTGGTCCATAAAGCCATTTACTTGAAGGTTTTCTAACCCAACACTGCCGAGATTCTAGAAGTAATCTGATGATAACATACCAGATTTTGGACTCTGGGATCTACAAAAACTTTGCTCTTGCCCTTAGCTCTGCCTTGTATGTGTTACTTTAGTATTAATTTAAACGTGATTTTGGGAGGTTGTACCTATTTCCAAAAGGATAACTTAAAAATGGTTGCATTTTCATTGTCCTCTGACTGACTAATTTTGCATTTTATTTTTTTCCTTATCTTATTACTACAGTTGAAGAAGGTATAACAGACATACAATTTCTGCTTACATAATGGTGACATACCCTCCCAAAATGAAGAGTACAAAAAGCCTGTTAAATAGTTAAATCCTGACTGTATTTAAGTGATATATCAGTAGTATGTAAGTTACTGTGGAACTTCTCCATTGAAATGAAATTATCCTTAGGCTAGCAAGATCATAGCCTAAATTTTTCTTTTCAGGGATTAAACTGCTCACAAGGCTACAAGTGAATCTTTTACTGTGTTATGCAACTACATTCAGCTTTAAGGTTCAAACCAATATTCAAAACCAGACGTAAGCAATAAAGGAAATCAAAGAATCACTGATGAAGCCATGTATTGTAACAATTCTGGGGCAATATTTGAATCTAGCAGCTAGTTTGGACTTCCAATCTTTTTTTTTATTGTGCTGAGTCTATGAATCCATACATCAGAATGCAGTTTAGAGTTCAGTCCCAGTCATCCCTATTCTCATTATGTTTTATGCATTAGTTTTATCAGTGGCTGTTTATGCACTTGATTTAAAATTTAATCTACTATGACATAACCATTCAGCCTTCTCACTGAGCTTTATAGATTGGCAAGTACAGAGCGATTAGAAGCAAATTTTATGTTTTGCATTCTATCCCTTAAAATTCCTACTGTATAAACATTATGCTCACATCAAACTTCCATTGTAGCTGACTTGCCTCGTATAACCTTGAAAGAAACAGAATACTAGTTGCATACTTTAATGTATTAAAATATGGTCTTCCCTGGATCAGGTTTTATAAAAAATAACACTCAACAAGATTTTATTTGCTTAGATATCTAAAACTTTTGCCTGGTAACAATCTTGTATCCTGTTTGAATAAGATGTTTTAGAATATTTTCTTCCTTTTGTAGTCACTGCATCCTGCCTTCTTAACAGCAAGGAGTGTAATTTATGTATTTTAATGTCTGCAATTTATGATGTACTTGATTCATTTTGTTGGTTTTTAAAATCAATCACCATGTTTTCTATTTTGGGCTTTTAATTGGGATTATTTTAAAAATAGCATTCAGTGCATGCGCTGTTGCCTGTTTTAAAGGTGGAAATTCTTAGCAGTTTGCTGCAATGGTGGAGGCAGACGATTCAAACATCCCAGGGCAGGTTGCTGCCTGTGGGAGATGCAGACACTATCTTAGACCTGTTTATCTGGGAAGAAGTGTGATACAGCACCCAGGACAGACCTGAGCTGGTGAGGGAGTGAAAAAGCATTTTGAAAGCTGGTTCCAACAGTCACAGCTTCTTTCATAGTTTCAGATTCCAATACAGCATCAGGATGTGATGAGAATAAGCTTTTTATGCCATGCCACTCTTTCTTCTAGTTTGCACTCTTTGTCTTTCACTTCTCTTGCTCAATGGGCCCGTTGTGCTCATGATGTCGGGTGAATGTGCTGTAACCATTAGTTATAATCTCAGGAAAACAATATTTTTTTTTTATTCTAGGATTTATCATTTACAATCATTGTATTCCACTTCAAGCGTAACACATTTATTATTTCCCTAACAACTCTGTACATACAGTTACAGCTTCAATTACCATTAGTTTGATTCGGGAAGCGTTAGAGGGTGATCGGCAGAGCTCAAAAGAACATGTACATCTCTCGTGAACTGACTGTAGACAAGTGAAAATTGTTTATCATTTCTCTGCTGAGAGGAGTTTTATTAACAAGAAATAACAACCCAAGCTAAGGCAGATGGACACTTAATTCATTTTACTGCCAAAGAATTGTGGCTCATAGGTACATAATTTCACACAGATCTGAGCAGAACAAAAACACAACAGTTTGAACCAAGCTTAAAGAAATAGTTTAACCTTGGGTAACTTTGGATCTTCTAACTTTTTTGTTATGTTTTTAGTTTTCATGGAAAGAGATGGTAGCTAGTTTATTCTTATACAGATTTGCTGAGGTCTTTTTGTCACTGTCCCTGCTTATACTATATGAGGATCTGTCCTTATTGGTTTGAGTTTACCAGAGGAGTTAACCCAAGTATTCTTCCAGAGACAGAGATGAGTAATCCTGTAACTGTTCAGCTAGTAGTTATAGTCACGTAACATTTCTAGGAAAAGTGAGATACATGAAAGCAGGCAGCTTTTATTATTTGTACTGGCCATAGTGCCTCTTTTCCTTGAATTTGCCACATTCCAAGCTACATGCAAACATAGAGATCTGCATTCAGTCTGTGATGCTACTGTTGTCTAGGGAGCAAACCTGGCCCAGCCATCACATCTCTGTCTTACAGCTTTTCCACTTGAATATCTTTTGTACTCTACACAGTCTAATATTCTGTGGTCTGTGGATAGCACTTATGCTATTGCTGTACCTCCAGGTGCAGAGCATCCCACACTTTAGAGAACATGGATTGTCCTTGAACGCATCTCAAAAACTTTCACAGCACTCTGTGAGTACTTGTATAACACCTCACCTGTAAAGAAGGACAGCATGTCTGTGTCTACATGGCCAGAGGAGTATGATATGGAGCTCCACTCTGCTTTTGGAAAATGGGCCGGAGAACAGGAGGGCATTGAAGTGGGGACACCTCAAAGGTGCCAGTGGGTCATCCAGAGGGCCTGAACTTTTCCCCTGTCATTTCAAGCAGGCCATAAATCACACATACATCATGAAGTCAAGAGGAACAGTTAGTATCTGGCCTCCAGGATGCATTCATGGTTCTCTTCCATGGAGGCGGGGAGACCTGACAGATTTACATGTGTAAGTCTTATATATTATGCTGGCTTGCTTTCCTCTATTACAGAAAATCCAACATTGCAGATGTCTGTCAAAATCTTATGCTACAATTCTTTTGTATCTCATGTTATGGCCCTGCAATGCTATTACCACAATGTGGTAATAAACCTGTGGTAATGCAGTTATTACTCAGATATGTAAAGGCACATTGTTGTAGTAACACATTGAGTCATACTCCAGCAGTTACTGTGAAGAAAGAAATAGCCATGTTGTGGACTACCATGATGACTCTTCAGCACTAAATGTGCAAGGATTTGTCACAATAATTATGTTATGAAACTCATGTGGCTAATTTGCTTGAGTTCCTCAAACAGTCTAACCTCAGTTCTGCGCAACTTGAAGACCTCATCACATAGAATCATAGAATTCATAGAAACATACAATAGTTTGGATTGGGAAGGATGTTTAAAGGTCATCTAGTCCAGCTCCCCTGCAATAAGCAGGGACATCTTCAATGAGATCTGGATGCTCAGAGCCCCGTCCAGCCTGATCTTGAATGTTTTCAGGGATGGAGCATCTGCCACCTCTCTGGGCAACCTGTGCCAGTGTTTCACCACACTCATGATAAACATTTTTCCCTTATATCTGGTCTGAATGTCCCCTCTTTTAGTTTAAAATCATTGCCCCTTGTCCTATTGAAACAGGCCCTACTAAAAAGTCTGTGTTCATCTTTCTTATAAACCCTTTGAGTACTGAAAGGTTGCAATAGTGTCCCCAGAACCTTTTCCTACAGGCTGAACAATTTGAAGTGTCTCAGCCTTACCTCATAGAAGACATGTTCCATCCCTCTGATCATGTTTGTGGCCCTTCTCTTGACCCTGTACTGAGGCCCCAGAGCTGAGTGCAGTACTCCAGGTGGGGTCTCACCAGCATGGAGCAGAGGGGCAGAATCACCTCCCTTCACCTGCTGGCCATGCTTCTTTTGACGCAGCCCAGGGTATGGTGGGCAATCACCATAAAGTCAGTCATGACAAAACTATGTAAATAAAACCACCATTTTGAATTATTCTTCAGAGACATCTGTATATAAAATATGTATGATTCAGCATTGAAAACATCTTTAAATATAGAATTCTGGTGTTAAAATTGTATATTTATATATATATATTAAACAATTGACAAACAATATTCTAAGCTACCGAATCAATAGGTCTTTTGAATATTGTCACTTATACATCTTAAATAACAACGTTTTATGTGAGTTTTCAAAACACAGAAGTGTAGCACCATTGAGAGATTTAAAAGCAGTAGAAAAGACAATAAAATTCATTTTAAAAAATCAACTTTTCCTTTTTTCTAAAAGTTAGAGTATGTAGACATAATCTATTGATTAACATGTACTCTCTTGAAAAATACTAATATTTCATACACAAAAAGTATTGTAGCAAACAGTGTGATTCAGTTTAAAAATTCAAATGGAACTGAGTCTGGAATATATTGCTAAAATTAAAAAGTTGTTTCATCTTATTTACCATGGTAAGATTTCAATGCAGATTAATGACATTAAATCATTATATTATTTCATTAACCTGCAGACAGCAGAACGCTGGAACAATATCATAGTCACACCTGGCCATTTTCAAATTTGCATTAAAATGGATACTGTTAGTACTCAATAAAAGCTAGCTCATGTCTGAGCTGTGGTACTTCTTAGGAAAGAAATATATGAAGAGCAACAAAAGCAAAAATGAACTCACTTGATCACCAATAGCATGTGATATGAAGGGAGGTGAAAGTACTGAGTACAACATAGTTTACTTGCAGTCTTTTTTTTTTCTGAAGACATCTTTTTTTTTGCAGAAATCAATAAAAAAAACCATTGTCTGATTTTTTTATCACTATTAACTTTTTTAATATAATCTAGTCTTATTGCAACTGTAATGATCTAGGAAGGCTTCCAGTCCTAGTCCTATTATGTCATCCATAAATTATTGTCCTTTATAACCTCTCTAGTTTTCCTAAGTCCATAGGAAATGGTCTTTATACACTTATCACACTTGAATTTCATGAGTCAGTGCTTCAACAGATCAAGTGTGTGTGGTGAACCAAAACAAATGTAATGGCTTCAAGTTATGACTTTCAAGGTCACAAATATATAACATGAAAAACATTCTTGAATTTTCAGTCACTGAATCAGTAAGAAATCTTTACTCGTCATCATCATCGTTATTACCCTTCCATTTCCTTCTTAAGTCATAAAAGTTAATTTTAGATTCCCAAACTCTTGAAAATAAATGAAATAAAACCCAGTTACTATTAGAATAGGGTCAATTTCTGCACTTATCCTGCACCTCAAAGCTAGTGGAAAGTTCAGGTTGCTTAATGAAAGCAAGTGTATAGATAAATCTGTAACCAGCAGAAAATGCTTACCTAGTGTTGGACCATGAAAAAAATTTGAAGCAGCTTACACTGAAAATATTTAATACATAGAATACATTTTTTTTCTTTTTTTGTGGACTCATCTCTGTGATCCTATAATGCAAAATATACTGTGACCCAATCCTGGTTGGAGTCTCTATGCATTAAAGTCATAATTGTTTTAGAAATGGTTGATAAATGTCTACAAATAGCACTTTGCTTTTGCTGCAATGAAGATTAAGGACAAAATGCCAATGCTGAAAGCCTTCCATTATATGGAAATGTTTGTGATCTTTGATCACAGAATAGGCCAATATTAATAAAAACATATTTTATTTTAAATAAAAACCCATAAGAATTTTGTAAATAAATGCAAATATATATACATATCAACATGTTTTACAAAAACTCTTGTTCTTTAATAAGAATATGAAAGCACATTTTTGCAAGCAAGAAATATTTAAAAGATTTAGGTAAGCTTCTACATTTCAATTACATATAAACTCTAATGTCAAAATAATCTATATATTTTACTAATATTTATGGTTAGGTTTAGCCTTGAACAATGACTCATTTTTTGTAAGATCCACATCCATGTACAGCTTTGGACTGTTACGATCCACATGACAGAAACAACTGTTGCAATCTATTTATGGCTAAAGAAAAAATATTACCTGCTACTGTTAATATATTTTTTCATAAGAAATACTTCTACTTTTAAAAATAAATTTAGAAGGAAAAATTATAAATATTATATTTTTACATTGCATTAAGTTGTCTTAATATGGCGTTACCTTTAGAACTCTGAATATATAAAGTTAGTCTATAATATAGATTATAAAAAGGGGAACAATGAGAAAAAAGTCACTCCAGAGGTTAAAGAATAGCATATACCCATGTTTACTTTTTTTGAAGTATCTCAGCATTATTTTGAACTAGGAGAATCTTATTTAAAAATGCAACTGGGGCCTGGAGACTTGGCCATGCAGATGTCTGTAGGAGGAGGAGGATGGAAGATGGTTTTTACCCTACTTAAAGTAGTGAGCACAACAGAATTGTGACTAACATAAAAGCATTACCCTGTTCCTTCACACACTAAGGCTGACACTGCCTTCCTCAATGTTTCCAACATCCGTAGAGCGAATAGTTATGTGTTAACCTGTGACGACAGATGGGTATAAGAGTGGTAAACATCAGAGAACCCAATTTCAGCACCAAGAAATACATGGAAGCCTTGGGAGAGGCAGTGTAAGCAAGTCTCCACGATGCTACTTATACTGTCTGCTAAGTACTGGAAAAACTAAGACTACTTCAGTATCTGACAATAGCTTAAGGAGGCTGAGTTATTCATGGGAGTTATTAAAATAGGTTATAATAGATTTTGAGGTCATTGCCTGTTCTGGGGACTCCACCATGCTACCATAAACATTCACACTGAAAAGTAATCAAATTCTGAAAGTTACAGTCAAACAACATGAAGCTCATAGCTGTATAAAGGATTAAAAAATGTACCTAAAACATTAGAACTGCAAGGTGTGACAATTGTCACACCCCATACTAGCCTGACACAGCTGCAATCTCCTGGGTGTTTCCATTTGACTGACGATCGTTTTCCATCTTAAAATATGATTACAGTCATGTTTTGCAGGGAAAGTTCCTAAAACTTATGCAGATATGAGATCCCTACTTGTTTTGTAAACTTCTGCCTTGGGGTTTTAATTTTTCAGCTCTAGAAACTTTCCAATAGACTTCCGAGGCAAACAGTCCCCAAACATACTGTATTTCTAAGGGGTCCTGCTCACCATAAGCAAGTGGAAACAGATAGAAAAGTGGCAGAAAAAAATACATTTAATATAATATTATGTTCTTAAGCACTGTGCACTTTATTATTTACCCATTTAACAGATTCTAAGTCATTGCCTGGTAAATGGAAAGTATTTAATGTATGCATATTAATACACATTGGAAGTCAGGAAAATAATATTCTTAGATACATTTAAGTACTGAATGGATTAAAAACAGCTTGCACTGGTAAGAGGATAGAATACAAGACCCATAAGGTCTTCCTTATCGGCAATTTCCAGATAATATTTGATATAACTTTAAAACAATGCAATACATCACAATAGGTTGATGGGTGAAATTCACCCTTTAATTGCTGACTGTTGTTAACTAGTGTTAAACTCATGTCCCATGTTTAATTTTCTATCAATTGCTTATCTGTGAAAATAGTCACTTCCTAACAGAAACAAGTTGGCATTGCAGAAAAACTGAGTGAAGAAACACTGTATAAATTAGGGTTGATGTGGTACCTGTTAGCATGATGTCAGCATGTATTGCAACACTTCTGATAGATTTCTGCCTTCTGAACTTTTCAAATGAAGGGAAAACTTGAAGCTAGTAGAACGTCTTCCGTCCTCAGACAGATAAATATTTGTTATAAATCTCTGTCTCTAGAAAGGGGAAAAAAAATACCAAATCATCTACATACGTACAAGTCAAGTGCTGGCTGCATAGGCTATGAAAAGTTGCATTACTGAGGTTACAATTCATGAACCAAAATTTGCCATGTACTTCTCCTGGCTCATGACAACTGTGCACACATATATACACTGATAAAGGGACTTGCATGTGAATTACTCATTGAAGTAGTAACATGGTGGCTCCAAAACATGTTTGCAGTGTTTCTTAAGCCCCCAAATTAAGGAAACATCTGCCTAAATACAACAGACTTCTGTAACATGACTTGGCCACTAGAAAAGAAAGAATTGTCACTAATCTGGGATTTCTTCTCCTTAACAAATGTATTTGTAGAAAAATACAGAGCCTTGGGAAATCCTTGACAATTTCCTCCCCATCCGTATAAAATGCAAGGTGTTAGAAAAACACACTGCTGAGGCTCTCAGCATCACACGACAACAGAAAACACCATCATAATTATATATGTAACATAATGCATTCTGATTACCTATGTACAGCAATTAGATAAAATAACAGAGCTGTTAACACACTATCAGTGAGTCACAGAACTCATGTGAACAATTTATGTAGAATGATGTAGAAAAGAGCCCTCTTTTAATTAAAAGTAAACTCTAGAACATTCTCAGAGAGTAACTCCAAAGAATAAAAAATACATTTGTGATACCTTCTTCACTAACTTTTGAATATACAGAAAATTATGGCTTCTCCCTTTTCCTTGGGGGTTACTAAATACGCGGCTCTTGCCTTTCTCTCTTTAAAGAAAAACATTTGTGTTGCTGTAAAAAAAGTTTGCTAGATTATGGGGTTTTATTAGGAAAGAACTAAGTATAGTCTAGTTTGAAATAGATCCCAGATCTTAGAGGAGTTAGTTGAATGTCTTACCAGCCTCCTTCATTCAAGAAAACCATTAAACAAATTGATCTTCCTCTTGTAAGAGACAAATTCATTGTGCTAGAAGTGCACTGTTTTGGGTTTTTTTTCCATTGCCTTTGTCTTGAGAGCATAGCCTGTTTTCTCCTTGTACCAAACATTGTACCAGACACCCTTTGAAGATAAGGATCAAATTGTTGAGACACTTGTCTGTAGGGAGTAGTGTTAACTAATTGCAGTGTGTTTTCAAAGCTTTCATTATCTGAATGCAGGTGTATCCAGGTACAGATTTTACAAGACATTTCTGAAGACTAATGTTTTTAAGCCCCTGTCAACTGCATTTCTCAAGTATCAATATTGAAAAGGCAAAAAGATACTTCATGTACCTTTGCCTGCCATTTTAGCACTTCAATACAGCCCGTCCAGTAGCACTATTTGTTCTTTGCTTATAATTCAAGGGCCCGGGCTTTCAAACAAGACATGAAATCAGGATGAAAGCCCAAAGGAATGAGGGTCCTTCCACTGACTTGAATAGATTTTAGGTCATTTCAGAAGTGCTTGATATTCTTTTGATTTGCAAGAGGAATAGTACGTCCAGCAGTACATCATTATAAAAATCAGGTTCCAAGTTTAATAAAGATCATAGGCAAAGTTAAAATGATCAGAATTACCAGAGTTTAGAAAACTAGCATATTAAGAACAAGCAGTTTTTCTTGCACATTACAATGCAAATGTAAGTATGTGTTTCTAAATACTGTAACAATGCTGAACAGCAAAAGCTTTTTTATTCAAATAGTCTGTCTTAAATTTGGCTGCCTACTCCCTTTTCTCTTTAAACATAATTTCTTTGAGACTAGAGCATTTTGTATGAGCATACCCATTTTAATTATCTTTCTCTCAGAACATGATCACATTGATTTTTTACTTTAGATTCTTATTGTGATTGACTTAGTTCTACCAACATTTTTAATGTATTTTCTATTTAACGGTTTGTATTCTAATATTTCAGCATTGTAAAATATGGTTCTGGATAATTTTGTTCAAACTTTATTCAATGAAAAACTTTTAATTTCCTTCTTTCTTCCCATTCTGAAGTACAGAGTAAGGTGTAGATAATTTCTAACTGTGATCATTGAGAATAATTTGTTAAATTCAAAGAAAAGAACAATTAAACCAATTAGATTTAAGAAAAAAAAGTAACTGAGCATTTCAAATTCATACTTTGAAGCTGACCTCACAATAATAAATGGGATAACTTTTTTTTTTGTTAGTGAAGACTGACATTTAGCAAGTGGCACTGTAGGCACATGACTAAAGCTTATATTGTCACTTTGAGAAAGCAGTCAGTTTTTTAAACTTGCTTCTACCTTGTAGGTGAACATGGGCCACTTAGTTTGCCATATGTTTATTTTTCCTCACAAAGTCGATTTAAAACCAGCCTCTAAAATTAAGTCCTTTTAGCTAGATTAGTGAAAAGACTGCATAAGAGGTACAGTACAGATTCTACAATTCAGTTATTTTTCGATGTTTTCCAGAATGGCTTTTACATCCAGTAAAATATAAGAAAGCTCTTTAGCAGTGTAGTGCTTCCTGTAACTTTTGTAGTCACTGGGAGAAACAAAAAGAAATTGGAGTGTGCTTTTTAGTTTCCAGGAAATTTTTTAGGAACCCTTCACAGATAACAAAGCTTCCATCCTTATTTATTTTATACTTGATTTCATTCTTATTTGCGTTAACACTATTACACTTAGCTTTGCCACCAGCTTCACCCAGCTGGGTCAAAACTATGCAGTTGCCCCCAGGTAAAAATCTCCTTGCACAGTTACTGTGGCGTATACCAGTCTTTGTGTAAATGAGAATCAGGTTCAAATTAATGAAAATCTTGCTATAACTGTCTTTCTTTTTTTCTCCTTTCTTTTAACCTACATTTAATAAGTTAAGACCATTAGGTTTCACCTGCTGAGAACTGATTTCAAGCCAATAATATCCAGAAAATAAATTAGCATTTTGAGAAATCATGAGTGAAACCTACTTCAAACGAACCTTCCTTCCACATAACACATTTATATGCAGTCAAAATACATTTCTTCACAGGATTGGTAATAGCTTTTGAGAGTATAACCTGATTGCAATCCTACAGGAGGCAGCAAATAGTTGGTTATTTGTATACCATTTTCAAAGAGCAATCTTGGGAATGTCCAGCAACACAATTTTCTATCATTAGCCCTGCGGCTGCCTTGTGGAAAACCTCTGCATCCCACCTACACATATCTAAGATTTCTACTAACATCCCAGTGGCATGCTCGAGTGCCAAATTCATAATGTTAGGTTTTCAGACCTTGAAACAACTGGTAGATGTTTTTTAGTCACTTTGTGCTTACAGAGGAGCGCAGGAGTGGCCTGTAGGAGCAAGAACATCACACCAAGGACAAAAGCAGCTGCCCACAGTGCTTAGTGTGGTGCCTGCCTGCATGCACCACCTCCAAGGAAAACTTCCTCCTCCCTGTAGTTAGCATGTCTTAGCAATCCCATTTGATTGTGCACAATGCTCCTTCACCCTCCCCATTTCTCTGTTTTTACCAATTACATAGGTCTTTGTCGTCCTACAATGTTACAGACTGTGACTACAAGTGAATATTTATGGTCCCTCTGCACACAGATTTCCTTTGAAATAAGGAAAGTGACGTGCAAAAAGTTGTGCTGCTTATTTCTTTAAGTCCTCTTTTACCTGGTAATTTTTAATAATGAAGCTATGTTTTCTGTTCCCTATAGCAAAATATTAGCTATTACCATGAAAAATAGTTCATTGTGGAGCTGAAGTATTTCTTTAGGCTTTAAATACTGTTTCTTAGAGACCTTTTTTTACGTTTTTATTTTAAGTAAACTGCAACCCACCCACATGCTCCTTATTAATAATGTCCTTGTTCTGATTCTAAATTGCAGGGTAGTGCCAGTGATTATATCCTCAGTAAGAGACCTGTCAAACTCAAGTGTAAATAAACCTTGAGGAAAGGGAAATGCATTGACCAGGAACTTAAAATATCAGCTTCACTTTGTGTGCAGATGGTGATGGACTTTTTTTTTTAATATTACCTTGACAGTTCCCTGTTGGATAAACTACAAAGTTGTGTAGTGAACAAACTCTGTTTTGCATACAAAGATGCTATTCTGTTCTTTCTACTGGTGTAGACAGACCTGCCATTAAAAAATCTAAAATTGACAAGGAGGATTGATGAAAAAACGTCTGCGCTCCAGAGTCACTTATCACTGCTCCCAGGCGTCTGTAATCCTTGATACTGCTCAGACCACTCCTGGCTCTATCACTGGTGCCCGTATGAAACAAGAGTAATAGACAATAGTCAGTGGACTGTACAAGGCGTGGTAGTCTGTCAATGACATTCCTGATACAAGCAGCAAACCTCTCTAGAGAGTGCATCAGGTCGGCAAATGGGTGCCTCTGTACCTCTCAGAAGAGAGTTGCCTACTGCTATCACCAATCACCTTTTCTCAGCTGCTTTAGTTATTATATGGGGAGCATATCTGGCTGCCTTACTCAGCTCCAGCATCTCTCCTGATGTGATGCGCCTTTCCTCTTCAGCCTGCAGAGTGGTGAAGTGGTTCTACAAGGGCACCTCAGGCTTCACAGAAAGTCTCTTCCTCCTGTTGGTCCTTGCTGTTGCAACCACCCATTTCTCTGCATTATTATTTACCCCTGTTCCTTCCTACTGTGTGTGCCGCTGAGGGAGTTTCTGGTTGTTTGGCCACGGGCTGTGGGTCCACTGCAGACTGTGCTTGAAACCAGGTATCGTTAGCTATTCTCAGCCTCCCTGACAGCCTTCTCACTGCCTCCTGTAGCTCAGCCACCTGCTGCAAGAGGTCCTCCACCTGGGCACACCTTTTGTAGACAGGTCTGCTGCCTGTGCCTGCGCCAGGAGAAAGGTATAGACACTTCCTGCAGTCTGAGGTCTGCACTGCAGCCTCTCCCTTCGGCAGATCCATCTGAGTGGAGGCATTGGCCACTGCTGGGGTAGATGATGCAGATGCCCAGCCGGAGCTGCAGCCTTTGCTCTCAGACAAGTGTCCACCATTCTGTCTTGAGGGTCAGGTAGGATGAGCACCCTTGACCTATGTAGATAGTAACAGAATGGTGCCCAGTTGCTGGGTTACTTGTACTTCATATCTCCCACTCAGCCAGTGGAATGCCCCTCCTTTCAAGAGACGCCCTCCCTACACACCCTCCTGCGTGACCTGCTGCGCAAACTCCTGTGCCATGTGTTGGGTGATGTGCCACGCTCTGTTCGCCTGCTCTGTGGCAGCAGTCCTGGTCATTCACACTCCCCAGGATCCATTTTGTAGGCGTGGGGATGGCCACGGCTGCTCTGGCAATACCCAGTCCTTGTCAGTGGCTCCCGCGAGAGCTGCCAGCTCCTGGTGGGTCTCTCCACTACCCCGACATTTCCCTACCTCAGGAAAACCATCTGTGCACCAAGATCTGCCACTCCATTGTGGATCAAGCTGGTTCTGGAGCAACTCCCCTTGTCATAGTGCCTTCAATTTATTTCATTGCTTTATTTTAACTCGTGAAAAAAGAGTGTGACTACATTTGTAGTTTCAAGAACTTGGGTCTGAATCACATGTACAGCATTAGAGTTTTGATTACTAGAAGCATTATTTCTCTCCTTTGATGAGCCTTAGTTGAGAATTTTCTGTGCTTGAGCATTAGTGTATGATTTGGAGACTTGGTTTCAAATTCTTGCATTGCCGTAGATTATTTCAATAATAACAATTGCAGTAACAAGAAGTGCTAAAGCTAGTCTAGTACTGCCTGGCATATGGCTGTAGGCACTTAGTGGAATTTTCTAAGGGCTACAGCTTTGGACCTTTCCTTTTAATTTGCTTAGCAGAGGCAAGACTTTTCAACCTTCAGATGGTACAGGAAAACAATTTGCTGTCTAGGAGACATCAAGGAGATATCAAGGAGAACTGAAAAATGTTACAGAACAGTGGAGTCTTGTAGAAATCTTGTTCTGAGACTTGTTCCCTCCAAAAACTTTACTTTTGGATTGCAGGGTTCTGATTCTCTTTCATATTTTGAAATATGTTTAGCTTGGGAGATAAATAAAGTTAATATGTAGAAAACAAATTAATAAGTGAAACTTAGTTATGGGAAGCAAGTGCCCATACATACCTCATGCTTGTTCCCAGATTCACAACTATCAGTGGTCTTCTAAGTATGAGGATGTGACATGGAAAATGTGTAAATACTGTGGATTAATCCAGACTGACCCCTAAATAATAACTGTTCTTCCCTTACTGGAAAACATGAACAGATGAGCCAAGATTACAGAAAGAAGTAAGATACCAGTTTACA
Organism: Steatornis caripensis; assembly: GCA_013398225.1. NCBI lineage: Eukaryota > Metazoa > Chordata > Aves > Caprimulgiformes > Steatornithidae > Steatornis > Steatornis caripensis. The sequence continues at coordinate 167,987 of VZSC01009875.1, forward strand.
GAAATATTTTCTGTTTAAAAAAGCATTTAATTTGGTGAAGCTGGTTTTCCTACTCAACAGTTTACTTACAGTAAGAAGAGTGTTTATCCTACAGCTATACGTACCAAACTATCAGACCCATTCGTCTATCTTTACCACTGACAATAACAGAAATGCGCAATGGGAAATGCAGGTGTGGATTTAGGCCTGTCACAGATATAAAGTAAAATAGAGGTAAAATAGGTTTACAGCATCTTATTTCATGTAAAGAATTCTGTTTACAAAATCATTGGAGTTTATACTGTTAGTAATTCTCAACATCATCACCAAAGTGATAAGGAAGCTTTTTGTCATGTAGTGAAATATATTTCTATATGAATAAAGTTGGTGGATTTGGTCATTTTGATCCCACTCAGCTAGTAGGAATCTTTTGAATGAACCAGATACCCTATGCTTTAAGTTTTGCTATAATAGCATTCTTCTTCCCTATAACGAACACTTTAAATGTCTTGGTGAAACCATTTTGCCGCAACAGTGTAGTCTTCTTTCTCTCTGCCTAAGAAATTATAATGCACTGAGAAAGATAGAAAAATTGCAGCTGACATTCCCAATGACTTTTCATTTCAAATTCAATAAGATAAATTTACTAACACCTCTTTAAAGCTTTTTTAAATGCTGTTTATCACTAATGTCTATACAGGTGTTCCAGTGAGACTGACAACTTTGCTTACATTATATCATATTGTGGGTATATATTTGTGTGCATGTACTCTCTCACAACAATTCTGTCGTAAACCTTGTATTAGAGTTCTGTAAGTCAGAGCCATAAAATTTCCTTAAAAAGAGAGACTCACTCTTGCTATTTGGGCAATATTATGTACACTGATCATGGACCTCTCTGACGTTGTCTGTTTCCATCAATGATCGTTTTTTATATCTATCTATCTCCCCAATTCTTACAGTTGACAAAGGAATTTTCAGTATTACTGGTTTCATTTCCTTCTGTTCCTATGTCCACATACAATGTTGACATATCGCAATTCTTCAAGCCCTTGCTTTCCTTCTGCAGCTCGCTAGACGCCTGATAGTTTGGTACTGCAATCTTGTGTATTCCCAAGAGTTGCAAATTCCTACAAATAGCAAATATTTGCAAATTCCTGGCAAATAGCCACCAAATCATGAGTCCTCTATTAACAATTGTATTGAATAAAAGGGATTTGAGCACCATCTGTTTTTTCATTTCTGAACTCTGGCTGTTCATGTGTGTGAAATTTCTAGCCTTTTATTTTGCTTGCTGTCTGATAATCATCTTCCCTAATTGTTCAGGTAGTCTGTGCTCCTGATGTAGAATTCCAAAATGTTCAAAACCCTCCTCACTCCTTTATTTGGTGGGGGGAAGTCTTCCATCCCCCTCCCTTTCTAGGTCTGGTTCCTCCCAGTGATTTTTGCACCTCCTGGAGACATCTTAGGCAGTGCTGCAGGGCTGGAACAGGGCAGAAAGCAGCATAACTCATCTGTGAATGTAAGAGGATTGAGATGACAGGAAAACTTCCATTAGCAGTGATCATTTATTTAAATTACATTGATCACAAATGACTATAATTGCTGGACACAGCACTATCTGGGGATTTTCTAATGAACCTCAGGAAATTAAGAACATTAGGAAATTAAGAACATATTTTTCGCAGAAGAAGAAAGTTCTGCGTTCGGTGGTTTCTGCGTATCCGGAGGAAAAGATCGACCATCAATATCCACCTTGCCACTTGTGTTCTTAGTCCTCAGCTAAAATGGCCATTTATACCGGGAGAGGGAATTGGGTTGACTGAATATTTCATGTTACTTAAATTAATTGTCACTATGATGGCTTTTGCAAAGGATCTCACACAAAGGGATGAATGCAAACCCTTGACTGTTAAGCCTGTGCGTCTCACCTTAGACTTGTCAAATTTTGTGAAGCAAATTTCACTGAAAGTGATAAGGCTAACGAAATAGAGTGATTGTTAAGACCAGACGTGTGTGCTGAATTTCTCTACTTAATGAGTTGTAGGTGGCTCAACTAACTTAGAAATGACTTAGCCTCTCTTTAAACTTCTTTCAAAAATTGGAAATTTAAGGGATTGCATAAGAGGTCAGAGAGAGGTTCAAGCAACTCTGCAACAGGCAGTTGCACTTTTAGGATACCTATGAATTCCCTCATCCTTAAGGGAAATGCAAGTTTTAGCATTGTCCATGAAATCTTTTGCTTTGGTTATTTGTTTGTTTTATTTATAATTCTGTCTTTGGGACTTAATTGGCAGAAAGATTAAGTTTGTCTAAAGATGGAAAAAGAATTAATTCAGTAATGTAGACTGTGTGCCCAAATGTTTGGCCATTTTTTTTCAGCTATACTAAAGCTCTGATAAATTATATTATCCTTTCTCAATCTTCAGATCTAATGAATAGTATTCTCTCTTCTAAGCCTATTTTTCTATAATTTTAATATACAGAAATCTGAAATAGGTATATTAATGGGATTTTACTTAAAGATATTTATAAAATGAGCTCTTGTTTGGGGGCAGAGAATAAACAGAAAATTAAATTTGTGTGAATATGTATATATGTTAGCTGCTTATGTGATTTGATTTAACTCTAACTTAGTTGAAACTGTTGTCATAAAGCATTTTTCCTTTTGGAAATGTTTCATGGGAATATATCCATCTTCATTAATTGTCTTAAAAATAATTGAAATCACATTTGCATACAAACAATATTTTATATCGTCTTCATCTTATTTTTGTTTTGCATTATGTGGTAGTTTGTCATATGATTTTAAAAACTGGCACTCAATGTAAGGCAGTTGACTGATATGTTGATTTTCTTTAGTCTGTTTTTTCAGGGAAATACCTAATTTGAGTCACTATGAAAGCAGCTTAAGAAGTTTTTGAAATAGTAGAATTTCATGTGAAACCCCTTTGAATAATGTTATAAATAAATACAGATATTAGCATTTATTCCACTTAGGATATCTTTTGGGTTTTATCCTTTTCATGGTCTTTTGGGAATTTTCTGACTACATTTTCTTACTGATAACAAGTAGTCTCAATTCCACATTCTACTAATGAGGACCAAATACTGATTTCTGATACATACTAGAAAGACAGTGAACATATAAAAATAAACAAGTACATGGCAGGATGCAAATGTCAGCTATAAACTCACTTTGAGTATTCATGTTTTGAAAAAAATTGCTACACTTTTTTCTTTGGTTTATTTTAAAATAAATTTAAAGAAGATAGATACCTGGCAAGGGCATGTTTTGAAAATTCAGATTTATGGTATATAAAAAAGAGGTCCATGTTTTTTTGAATAGAACTGAATATGTGCCATATAGTCTGATTCAAGTCAGTGCTTTTTACGTAAAAGTACTTCTGAGAAATATGAAGTATTCTGAAGCCGGAATAAGGGACAGAATGGGTCCAGAATATGTCATTAGCCACTTATCCATATGACACTAGCCGGTGTAACTTGGCAATATACATCTAAAGTGCAGGCGTTCAAATTATTCCACATGGAGGTTAACTCTGATAGCATGCAGAGAGTTGTCAGAAGGTATGCAAGGGTGTTGGAAAATGCAGGTGTCTGACCTATTTCAGGTGAGTGCTGAGCACCTGCAAATGAGCAGCACTGATGTGTGAAAGCTAGTGAGGTGGGAGGAACTCAAGAACTGCAAATTTTCACGCAATAAGCATAACAAGCAAGATAACTAAAATACTTTAGAAATTTTGGTGCAACAATTCAATGTACTTCACTTGGAAAACATTGGCTTCAACAAAGTGCTTCAGAAGCTTTGAGAATGGACTTTGTCCTCTGAATGTTATGCATTTTTGGAGTCTAATTCATCAACTTTTAAGAGATAAGTTTGTACTGAATTTTGTTGTAAATACAGTGAAATAAGAAAGGAAGGAAATAGTTTTACAGTGTTTCCATGACACTTCCATTGGTTGGAAAGTTCAAGAAGTAAAAATGTTAAGATCCTATGTTTCTAGCTATTTCATTATTGTAGTGATAATAAAAAAAAATAATTGAGAATAGTCAGTGCAAAAGTGAGATACCAACCTGCATTTGTTCAGGCAAACAGAGCGCATGTCATAGCACTGGTTAATCATCTGTACAAGAAACTCTTCAAAACGTTTCCTGCTGCACCATTTCATCATCATTTTGGTGGTTAAAAAAGTTGATAAGGCCACACTTTTAACAAGCTAATAAAGCTGAAAAGTGTCTATGAGAACATGGACGTGCAGGGCCAAAAGATTACTGGCAACTGGGATTTGACTAATGCTGTGTTCGATGTTGGGTCTAATAGTTTGCATGGTAGCAAGGGAAATTAGACAGCACAGCCTATCCCAAGGGAGTTGCAGAAGATTCAGGCTAATTTAACACCACCTGCAGACTATCAGCTTTCAAAAATACAGACGTACGTTCACAAAAAGTTGTGGTAATTCCCACATAAGCAGTTTTCACTTTGGTTTAGTCACGTAGCAATTAGGACAAAATGCCAAGTCGCTATGCTGTAAAATAAACACACACCCCATGAGGGAGCACATGTCTACGGTTTATATCAAGGTCTGAGAGCCAGAGGACCTTCTTGCTGAGGTTCACCAGTGCCAATATCTTGACTTTTGGGTAGTTAGTGTCAAGCACATGGCACAATCAAAGACTGCTACAGAGCAGCCAAGATGAGATGAATCACTTTGAAAGGTGCATTTTCCTTGGTGTGGATTCATTTACACAGTTGTGATTAATGTTTGCAGAACATCAGTTTACTCATGCAGAGAAGTTTTATAAATAGTAAAATGTGGTTTTCCCACTCTATGCATGATAGTTGGATGTGAATAATGCTGCATATATAGCCACTGACTTTTAGATCAGTGATCCAACTGCAAAAAAGGTCAACAACAAGTTAAAGTCATGCTTGCTTTGTCATTGTCAAGATAAAAATGAGCTGTAACTCTTAGTTTGGTTCCCAGGGAACATTTCTTTTCATCAGCAGAAAATCACAGCTCCAGACTCAATAAATTGTTTTCTTTGTTCGTATTATCAGCTGAGTAGAAGAGGGTTGACAAAAAATGATGAGGGACTCGCTTGCTCTTGTAAATGTGGCTTATACAGAGAAAAAGATGTGGTTTTTAGAAAAGGACTTTTATTTTGGGGAGTTTACATTGTTACTTCCTCAGAAAACATACAGAGATCTAAGTCTTTGGCTACCCATCTAGCCCTCAGTCAAGTACTAAAAAAGATGGACAATGAATAATCAAGTAACTCTAAATAGGCCATATTCCCAGATGGATGTTGAAGAACTGAGGATTTGGCCCACTACACGTATAAAGCTCTGGAAAATATTTATTTATATAATCAATCAATCCATTTGCTGGATCAGAACTTAAAAAACTCTCCCTGCCTAATAATAAAACTGCTGTGTCTAGACCAAGCTATTTGCTTGGGATTGTCTCTGAGTTTTGTTTTGGGTACCATTTTATAATGCTGTCTTTCATTTCAAAGTTAGCAGTGCCTCATGATTGCCTTATCATCTGGGCTGAATCTAATTTTAACCAGGATGGGTTTTGCTTTGTCCTCATTTTCTAATAATTAAGAACAATAGAAAATGTACCATGACATTGTTATTCAGCTGACAGTCATTTATGCAGCCTTCCTGAAAGTTAGTTCTTGAGAGTGAAGGAATTTAGATTTTATTTTCTTCGTTATATTTTATACAAGACATTTACTTCTTTCAGCTGAAAATACAAAGAAAGGTAAAAAATGTTGCAACAATTTCCAGACTTTTTCAAATAGGGATTCTTAGCGAACTTAGTAGGAATTTAACCTTTTAATTAAGTATTATTGCAAAGGATGGCCTTGAACATTGTTAAGGTCAGTCTGCAAGGAAGAAATTTGCTATCGATTCAGGGGTAACTTTATTAACTTCGAAAGCATTCAGCCATCCCCTTTGTCTTCCTTGCTTTCTGCAACTATTAAAACAACCAAGAACCTCATCAAGAAGAAAGGAGCAAAATACTGTAGAATTCAGCCCAAAGACAAGCAGACACAATGGTGAGACACAAGAATTGTATCCAGCAGAAGAGTCAGGAGATAACTTTCAAAAGCAATAAAGTTTGAGGTATCCAGATTAAGACATGTAGAATTCTGATTTTCAAGGAAATGGACTGGTAGTAATTTTCCATCTAAATCATCGTCTGGTACCCAGAGAGTCTTCTATGCCATATCATACAAATATGAATTTCTAGAGCATTTTCCAGCTCTGAAGGACTTCCCAGACATTACTCAGCTATATGCTATAACATGATACAAAACGAATGTCACTTAGGCATAGACTCTGGCTTATGTTTGCAGAGACTCAGAGCCCAGTTGTCTTATTTAAAACGTGAGTGCTCTAGATCACTTAAAAATTAAAAAGCAAGCCTATTCTTGCAATGTGACTATAGAAGGAGATCTGAAACTAGCAACAGCCCCAACAAAGAACCATTGTCTCCATTCGGCAGAGTAATTACTGACTGATTTTCACATTTAAGTTAAAATCTGAAAAATGCTTACCTGTCCAAACAGGATGAAAGCAAACTTTATGTGCCTGGATCTAAAAGCAATTCTACAGGAAGTACAAATCTGTGCATATGTCTCTTTCTTTCCTGCAATTTTGCTAGCTACCTGTAGTTCTATTCACCGTGACAAACCCATTGCTTTGGTTCAGTCTACGTCCTATGGGACCTGAACGACTAAGCAAGACTGTGCTGGCAGGCTTGCTTCGCCCTTCAGAAAATGCAGATGTAATACTTTTATTAGTTTATTTTTAAATAAAATAAGTAGTGGTGGTGATAAGCTGTTCCCTCTTCATTTCAGGTAAAGTATGACCCAAGGAGTGCAGGATTCATTCCCTCTGTGGGCTCAAAGATATAAGCTCAAGAGATTTTCCCATTGCATTAAACTCACTGTACTCGCAGGTAGTGCGGTTTAATGGGATAGTTCCTTCCTGCTCAGGTCCTGACCTGGGAGTAGTTTTGCCTTGATGAGTTGCCATCAGATCAGTGAGTTGAAGGAGCATCTCCTGGAACCACAAACTCCTTAGATCAGGAACTAGGCTGATTGTGGAGAGGTGGAAAGGTGGAAATACTGATTTTGGTGACAGCCTCAGTAAAGCAGATGTTCATGCAATAGCTTCATGTTTCTCTATATTCTGTTTATAACAACAGCTACTTTGCCTGCTTGCACCTTAACCAGGGCTTTATTACAATACCTGAAAGCACAGATCATTTTGCCACAATTATGCTGTACTGAAAGACTGTAGAAGGATTAAGACACAAAAGTCCAAAGCTGCTTTTTCAGTAAGTGCCCTACTTTAGAAATGTTGATCTTGACTCTTACAGGTGTCAAGTACATGCAAGTTCAGCTGACACAGATGTGTTTTGCTGGCCTATTGAACACCTAGTTAAAATGTACTGGATCCATCTTTTTGTTAGTAAAAATTCATAGCTTTTAAAACAGGAGACTGATAAATATAGTAGATATTTGAGACTTGTAATAACTTTTCCAGCACCAACAAAAATTGATTTGGTACAAAAATAACGTTGTTTTCACAGCTAATGGTCTGGGCTCATCAGAGTGACAACAGCGAGATTATTTTTCAAGTTTATGCACACAGAATATTTGTAATTTTTATTCACGAATAGCCAGTTTACCACAAACACTGAAAAGCTCAGTGCTTATCTCTTTATCTTCTTCACAGTAGAAGAAGCAGGAACGCTATTAAAGTTTATGAGGGTTTTTTATGTGTGTATATACACTGTGTTCAAAGAAGAGTTAAGGGACAGCAGAGTTATTAAGTTAACCATTCAGATTTAGGAAATGTAAGAATTAAGATGTTTAAGCAATTTTATTTCAGGCCCTCTGTGGCCACATATTGTAATGTAGCATTACAATATAACTGAAATACATTTTTACTTACATAGTTGTTTTGGTTTTCCCAGGCCCTCTGCTTCTTTCAGTCACGTAGAGTGATACTTCATATGGCATTTTACATTCAACAAATGTCTCCATGCATTATTTAACGCATGCAGTTCAAACTGGGCTCCATTTACAGAATTGTTAATTTTCTCATTGATTTTCATGTTATACCAAACCTGACCACAGTATCTAAGTATCTCATAAACATTAACGAATTTATTTTCACGATATCCCTGTGTGATTTGAACTTTTACTCATTGAACAAAACAATTAAGATCAAATGAGTCCACTAGTTTCTCTGTCCAGTTTGCAATACTGAGAATGAAATTTATCTCACACAAAAATGCCTAAATCCTAATCTGCTTTTAGTCAAAGTTCAAAAAAAAGGAGAGAAAAAGTACCTTCAATGACCAGTTCTTTGATACATGTACATAGAATATTGTGAAGTTCCAGTTATTAGCAAGGGAATTTGGTTGACCTGCTTGTACCAGAAATGTCAGTTTTAGGTGGCCCGTGTCAGTTGATACCAATTCCACCTTAGACTGACTTCTTGGAGCACACAGGATTCCATTGCATTTTTTCTATACGAAGCCCAGCTCCCTCTGATGTCAGCTGAAGCTGCTGATGCTCAGCGCTTCTGCAAAAACTGGTCATCTGTGTCTACCAAGACCTTTCAAAGTGAACAGTATCTCAGTTCTAGACTGGTGGAAAGTTTGGGGTTTTGAAATCCCTAGCATTGCATGAGATTTCTGTGGCAAAAGCAAGAATAGAAACAATTATCTACAACAGCATTCACCTGTCCTAGCCTGAGACAGGTGAATAGCATTGACCTGTCTATTGCCTCATATAGCCTTTGTCCAGAATTCTCCAGTTTCTGTAAGAAATGATACTGGAATCCCAGAGACACACAGTTTCTGTGTCCTTCAATACCCAACTAATTCCAAAGGACTGTCCTGCCTGCCCAGTGAATGTGATAGGGGTCATGAGGAAATCATACTTCTTTGACTGTTGAGCACTTTAGCCTGTGGATTTATGTTTCTTTTAACCTATGAACTGAGTCTTAAAGCAGAGTAGTTTTCCTCCTGGATTTCATTTAGACCTGGGACTGAAGAAAAAGGAAGGGTATCAAGGCAACACTTATATTCAAGAAGTCTGGGAAATAGGAATGTTTGAATAGTGAAAGGGTCAGATTTTAAAATGACTCTCCACAGCCCTAGATGGACACAACCTAGCAGGAGCTACAGGGCTCTGCTGCTTGAGTGATGCTGGGAGCAGCTATTGCTATGCAAACTAGCCCTGGAGGAACATAAGATGAATGCTTTTCCTAGGGGTTTCACAAGCATTTTTGAGCTCCAGAGCAGCAGAGATGCTAAAGTTCTGTCTTTTCTGTTTTCATCACCTGAGTTTTGTTCTTCACCACCATTTGCTCCAGTCCTTCTTTTGAAGATTTTATTATTTCTTCTCTTTCCTAAAGAAATCTCAAGTCAGCCTTCCTTGGATTTGCAATTACACATTATATATTGGCTTAACTTACCACTGGCAGGTAAAGTTCCCCTTATTGGATTATGTATGCATCCAAGGAAGGAGAGGACTCAGGGTAATATTTTCATCTATCCTTTCCTTATCCGTAATGCTGTCTCCAGGAATTATTCTGCTCCTCCTTGACTTTTCATTCCTGCTCCTGTCTTGCCTCATCCACTAGTGCTGATGCACCTATTTGTGAGGCTGGGAGCACTGTAAGTGCATAATTCAGGTTCAGACAAACCTGTAAAAAAAAGTAATCTTGATCAGTGACTGATCAGTACAAGTAAAGGAGCAGGATGGAGGACCAGGACTGCACAGGGGAGACAGATGCAGGAGGTGGAGAACCACCCGTGCCTAGCACTGGTATCAGGAAAAACTACGCCCAGAGGCTGCATGAGGCACTGCTGTAGTTTGAGCCCAGCCGGCAACAAAGCACCACGTGCAGCTCGCTCACTCCTCCCCCCACACTGGGATGAGGAGAAAATGTAAGGAAACCTGGTGGGTCAAGACAAGGACAGGGAGGGGTCACTCACCAGTTATGGTCACGGGCAAAACCAGGCTCCACTTGGGGAAAAAATTCAATTTAATCGGTCATCAATCAAAACCAGAGTAGGATAAGGAGACACAAAAAGCCAGTTCTGAAAACACAAATAAATACCCTTCCCCCACCCCTCCCTCCTTCCCAGGCTCGAGTCCCCTCGCTCCCGATGTCTCTCCCTCCTCCCCCTCGCGAAGCAGGGGGATGGGGAATGGGAGGTGCAGTCAGTTCACAAAAGATTGTCTCTGCTGCTCCTTCCTCCTCAGGCGGGGAGAGCTCCTCACACGCTTCCCCTGCCCCAGCGTGGGGTCCCTCCCACGGCAAACAGTCCCTCACGAACCCCTCTGATGTGAGTCCTTCCGGTGTGCTGCAGTCCCTCAGGAACACCCTGACCCAGCGCGAGCTGCCCACAGAGTGACAGTCTGCTTCGGGAGCAGGCACCTCCCCTGGCATGGTGTCCTCCATGGGCTGCAGGGGCACAGCCTGCCCTCTTCCCCTGCAGGGGAATCTCCGCTCCAGCTGCCTCCTCCCCCTCCTTCCTCACTGACTCCCGGTACCTGCACAGATGTTTCTCTCACTTCCCCCTCCTCCCTCTGCTGCAGGTCTCCAGGACCGCTCCTTTGTCCCCTCCTGTTATCATCGCAGAGGCACATCCATTGTCTCTAAATGGCCCGGCCTCATCTCCAGGCAGAGGCGACTGGAGCTGGGGGAGCTTGAGCAGCTTCTGACAGGGGCCACCTGCCAGTGTAGCCCCTTCCCCTGCTACAACAGCTCCACCACACAGACCCAACACACCTTCTTTCTGCAGAAGTTGCAGAAATTATTAAAAAACCACAGAGGAGCAGAATTCTCAGTCCAGACCACAAGACACACTTCCAAATCACATTCAGCAGCTGTTCAACTATCTGGAGTCAAACCCACAACAGGACATAGGCATGCTTTGGGCATAGCTGCCTTTATTTTTTGGTCCTTCTCAGGTCTAAGGGAAGACAGAAATGAGTATAGAAAAGGCCTTGTTTTTTCTTGCAAGTGGACAATATATCTGCACTATGTAGAAAACAAAAGAGAAGTACTCCTAACTTCAGAATTCACCTTTTTAAAGGCATGGCCATGTAAGCAATGCATCAATCAGGCTGCTGTTTCTACTACTTCTAAGGGCACTTTGGGGTCATTTTACTGCACAAAGAAGTTGTACTCTAGAAAATAAAGCACTTGAAGAAAGACACATCAACCCTATTTTTCAGATGATCTATGACCACCAACAGATACTTNAAACACAGACGCATGGGCATAAAATGAACTCATAGACATCGTGGGAAAGGCTACAGCACTAGACAGTATGCCCAGAGGCCATCCCTCCCTAGAGACCCTCTTCAGTGGGACCTTTCGGGGAAGCATAATTAACACTGGAATTAGCACAGTCTCACAGCATCCCTTCTACACAGCGACCGCCAGCAGCTGCTAGCATAGCCAGGCAGTGTCCTGGATTAGAACTAAGAAACTAGGCACGCTTTAGGGGCCAAAAAACCTACCACAACACCTCCACAACTACAGCTACGCAAGACCCATGAGGGCTAAGAAACACAGTTAGGGAACAATCTTGGTGACCCTCTGGAGTAACTCAGCAGGTGCTATCCTATTGACTGATGCTGGGAAGGGCATTGGGAAATAATAGAGTGAAAATACGTAGTTCAAGCTTTATCAGTACGTAGATACATGCAAAAGCATGCAATACAAATCACTTGCATTTTTTATTTTTTATAGTTAGGTAACTATGAAGAAATCACTAGCAGTGTGCACTAGGAAGAGGAGTCCTATTTTTTGTATAAATTCAACTAAGTAGGGCACCCAAGTGTGAAGACTGGGGAGAGGGTTTCAGCTGCAAAACACAAATGGCCTGCTGTGTTATGTGCTGAGCAAAGCTGGACTAAATTAGAATCTCTGGGTTTGGTACAGAACACATATGAGGGGCAAGCCATTTGTTCTGTGATTTTTTGTTTATCTGTATAATTTGTTTCAAGCAATAATAATATATTATTCATCTATTACATTACGTGGTTACTTTGTAATCTTCTGATATAAAACCAGGGTGGGTTTTTTTACCATGCTGCGTTCCCACTGCAGGCTTATTGGCAGGGAAACTGAGACTCGGTGACTGGTGGCATTGGCCAGCTTTCTCTCTCTAAGTGCTCAGTAGTAACTTCGGCAAAAGCCCCCCATGACAAAAGCTACCCTTCAGGTGAGGCAAGGGGTGGAAAACAAGAATTTGTGAGGCTCAGCACCTCCACGCTGAAGGATTGCAGCAGCAGAATTGGAGGGATCAAGGAATGGGAGTGGAGACATGGTGTATCTAGGGCTGTGCTGGGAGATGCAGGGGGAAAGGAAGCATGAAGGAGGGAGCTAACGAGGCATGAAGACTTCTGTAGTGGTTGTGGGAACATGGACATATCAGAAAAAAATATTTTGAGGGGAACAGCTGAAAACTATAAAAAGGAGTATGCAAGTAAAGTTATTCAGGACAAAGAGATGAAAAGGTGGCTACAGCCTGATGCTGATAAATTGTATGTTTTCTCCCACGTCTTTTCTTTGCTCCACTTAGATAAACAATCAGTATTAGCTGGATTTGGGTTTTTTTAAGTTACTGATTTTTATAGTCTGCAGCCACATTCAACATTTAATACTAACGAAACCACCCTCTTAGAGTGTCTTTTTTTACACTGTTACTTCAAGTTAAAAATCTATTTTAAATTATTGGATAGCAAGTAGCAACCTCCAGAGGGGTAAACTGATGCTGTTAACAGGTCCAAAATGCAATGCAGCATATGGAGCTGAATACCTCATGGTACAGATTTGCATGCAGGCGGTTTTAATTAGGCTTCAGAATTCCTTGAGGAATGCAGCATTCTAGGCTAGTCTCAATCTTGTCAATACATAATGTTTTTGTTCATACTAAAGCCTGCAAAAACCAATAGGTTTCTACTTTCTTGTAACTTCTGATGCTTATACGAAGTGTTAGACTTTTCTCCAGTTGACAGCTTTGTGTATGATCATTACCTGTTTATATGTACTTACTATAAAAGGTTGCTGTCTTTTTTAAATAATGTTGTACCAGGTCAATTCAAAGTAAAAATCGTTTGAAGTTTTATGGCATTGCATAGCTTATTATTTCCTGCAAGACTTCATAGGAGAATGTGAGACTGTGCTTTAACTCGATGGTTATTATGCCATCTTGTGAGCAAAAGGTGCAACTACGTACAGCTGATACAAGGAAGAGGTAATTTGGCTACTGTCAATTTCACCTCATCCTCATAATGAAAAATAAAAATATTCAGACTTTCAAAAAACAGATGAGGAAAATACTTTAAAGCATATTTGGTCCACTACATTGTGCTTGTATTTTTAAAAAACTGGACCCATATTCCCTACGATGGGCAAATACTGGCTTATTTCAGTAAACTGAGAGAAGAAATCATATATTTGGAGGTTTTTTTGCCCTCCTGAAAAAAAAAAAAAGAACTTCTTGTTGTAATGAATGTAAAAGCTATATAAGTTGTCAGCATTCAGTGCTGACAGTGTTCGTTCTGTGAAACAACTTGGTTCTTACAGGAAACCTCTAAAAATCACTGTGTTTCTCAGAGATAGCAAATATAATTACACAAAGCACTGCTAGTTATTACCCTGATGCAGAGAAAAACCTAATTCCTGACCTTAGAAAGTTTACTGTCTCCTGGAACCCTTGTGGGGAGAAATAAAGGAAAAAAAACAAAGCCAAAAACTAACTAAAAATAAATTGCAATGGCAGTAGCCAACCTACAGTATTAATTTTTAAGAATAATAATTATTATTACTATTAAAGTCAATGTAGTTGCAGTAGGTCTTGGGCTTAGAAGACCAGACTGGAAAAATCTCCTGAGTTCTACCACTGCTTAATGAATTGATTCTCTTTGTGACCTTGAGCAAGCTGTTGTATTTCTGTGCCTAATTTTACCCACCTTTAGACGATACACATACTTTTTTTCAACAGGATGTTATCAGACTTGACTACCACTTGTAAAGCTCTTTGGGCTTCTTGGATGAAAGGTGTTGCTGTGATGTAGTGACAAGCTTGTTAGAAATCTACTTGATAAGCAAAAGAGCAAGTCTTTCACAATAAGTATAATTATTCAATGATTTAAGCCTCTTAATCTACTTCCACAGACTTGGCAAGCAGATTGTGATTTCTTCCATTTTATATAATGAGAAGAGTATTTTTTTCTCTTTTTACTCTATAGATTGATTGCAAATATTCAGAATTCAAGCTGTGTTGCTCATTTGCAATCAGTTGGATGAGTAACATTATTTCTACTCATGGTTGGATGAATGCCCAAGGACTTGTGTGTGCAAATTGTAAAGTTTGTTTTCTCAAGATACTCATCTGTATGACATTGAAATTTGCTGCCTTTGGAGAGAGGTGCCAGTAAAATTCAACACATTGAAGACCACTGAAAAAACTGAGCACAAAAGTGAGACAAGGTAGCACTAATATTTTTTTAATGGGACTTTGTAGATTAAATTTTTGTCTACGTGGACCAAGTCCATTGTGGTTTTAGTTTCTGCCTGTTGCTAAAACTGTGAACAAATCCAGTGTATTAAATTCCGGACCTAGCATCATGCAGAAGCAGGGTGACGCTTGACTTCTTCAAAGGTCCCGTGTCAAGGTTGCAGCAGATGAATAGCACTGGGGATAATCTGCGTGGGAGTTGCAAAGCAGCTCAAATCCTGGGTTGAGGTAAAAGGCAAGTATGTGAAGGATAAGAAGCAGGTAGTATTGGGACTCAACTACATACCTTGTCAATCCCCAGACTGCAGTGGGACAACTGGATGTCTAAGACCTCATTGTCTCGTGTGGGAAATTTTCTGCAGAAATTCTTTTCACTGTGGTGTCTAAATCATACTGGTTACATGAAGACCCACAGCTTCTAAGGTGTAAAAGTCTGGGCCCTCCTGAGGAGGGCCATAAAACAGAAACAGTATTCAAAACTTGAAATCCTGATGTATAAGAGCTAAAACAAGTAGTATTGCTATTGTTTTCTTTGACAAAATGTATTAAGCTAGCCAGAGTATTTTTAACAGACTGGCTTTGAAGAGAGATTGGGAGCAGGATCCACTCATGAATGGATTACCATCTCATAGAGTGTTGTCGTACCTTCTTTCCACTGTTAATATCTACCAATCAGCTGTATCTACTATAAAGCTCCAGCTGAGTGAAAAGCAACACCATTTTTTTGCCTCTTTCTCTTGCACATGTCAGAGTGTGTTCTTGTAGGTTGAGGTCCTTTTTAGACCAGGATTCACTGGTTGTTCTTATTTCACAGGATGTTGTAGAGCCTCATGACTCCCGAAACACACTTTGCTCCCTCCTTTTGCTGCCCTCCTATTGCAAGCAGAAGTAATGTGTGATGTATTGGAGTGCGGTCCAGCCAAAAAGCCATGTAGGGAAGAACAGGGACATGTGCTTTTGAATGGTAACTCCTGCAGGACCACATTCAGCAGCTTACGACACAGGTCAATTTGAGTTGACCTAAAATTAAATGTTCTGTTTGCATTTTCTGCAAAGGAAACCAATAGTAACTTCATAAAAGTACTGAGGATTTTTGAAAAAACTGGTTCTCTTTGGCCCATAATCAAATGACAAATTCCCAACTATCTTCATTCTGACAATCTGTCAAAGGTGAGTTGTAAGAACATCTGTATTTCCATGCCAGTGTAGTAGTCTGGGTATTGTATCTTCCCAGTTTTTGGTTTATTTTTTACTTTATTTTACTTTTTTTTTTTGCTTGAGCGTTAGCTTTGTTGACATTTAAGACTTTTGACCGTTAGCTTCTGCTGGATTCCTATCTTCTGTCCTGTTTAGCTGACAACTCTTTAGCAAACACAGCTTTAGAAAAGCTCCTTTAGACAGTACGATGCAAGGAGCCGTGATGCTGTAATAATCTCACATTATCGAGCGAATGATCTCTTATAAGAAGGCACGTTCATATTAAAAATTCACAGCAGCGCACTCCGCTCCCCCATTATAGGTAATTACAGAGGATTTTAAATATCTGATGCTAGTTGGCAGCGTACAATACCCTGTCAGCAGCAGGCACTGATTTGTAATTTAATTATCATAAGACATCCACCTGTTCTTTTGTCAAATGAAGAGTAGCATTTCTGTGCAATCATGCTTTTCCCTCCAGAAATCTGAATTAACCCTTAGATAAAGCTCTGGTTTCTAGGGAATGGGGTAATTTCAAGGACATTTGCAGGATGTTGTCAGGACAGAGCAATGGAGACGAATGAGACATTTCTGCAGGAGAGTCTTAATTCTGGTTTGGTTTTTTCAGTCTTACCGCTGGCTTTTTGCTGTGTCAAGCTGTTTTGGTTCACAGCTGAAAGCATTTCAGTGAAGAGGTGCTGTGGGAGGAAAGATGTATAAAAATCAATGAGTTCGGTGCTAAGAACACGAGGCAAACACATAACAGGATTGACCCAGAAATGCTCTAGGCTCATACTTGGTGAAGAATGAGAAGACTCTGCTTGGGGTGCAAGGGAGATAAAGACAAGTGGAAAAGTGGAAATGTGTTCTGTAAAGTTTCCAGTTTATGGCACGTGAAATGGATATCATTGAATTTGTCATGGGAATGTGCAGTTATCAGGTAAAACAATGGATTTTAATTATAAAGCATAATTTTTCCAGGAAAAGTCCACCAGTGGAGGTCCACACAAATGTTCTGCTTTAGGGAGCACAGGGCTCAGGGTGAACCAGTTTCCTCTGGGCCTTGGCTGTTATTTATGCAACAGCTACACTGCAGTGCATTGAAGGGGAAAGGACTCACTGATAGTCAAAGAGATGTTCTCTCTTTATCGCCACCTTACACTGCTTCTTGCACTGTAAAGCTGCACAAATGACCCGCACAGAACAGTACATACATATATAGTATAATATTTGTATCAGAAATAGTGTGGACAGCAGGACCAGGGTGGTGCTCGCCACCCTGTGCTCAGCACTGGTGAGGCCACACCTCAAATACTGTGCTCAGTTTTGGGCCCCTCCCTACAAGAAAGACATTGAGGTGCTGGAGAGTGTCCAGAGAAGGGCAATGAAGCTGGTGAAGGGTCTGGAGCACAAGTCCTGTTAGAAGCAACTGAGGGAACTGGGGTGGTTTAGCCTGGAGAAAAGGAGGCTGAGGGGAGACCTTACCTCTCTCCACAACTACCGGAAAGGAGGTTGTAGCAAGACGGAGGTTGGTCTCTTCTCCCAATTAACAAGTGATAGGACAAGAGGAAACAGCCTACAGTTGTACCAGGGGAGGTTTAGCTTGGGTACTAGGAAGAATTTCTTCACCAAAAGGGTTGTCAAGCACTGGAACAGGCTGCCCGGGGAAGTGTTTGAGTCACCATCCCCAGAGGTATTTGAAAGACGTGTAGATGTGGTGCTCAGGGACTTGGTTTAGTGGTGCCCTTGGCAGTGTTAGGTTAACAGTCGGACTCGATGATCTTAAAGGTCCTTTCTAACCTAAATGATTCTATGATTCTATGACAAATCTTCATATGTCTTCTGCTACTGTTGTCTTGTCTCTTTGTAAAGCTGTTGCTGGACATTTTCATTTTACCATTTTCTGTGGAGATGAGATGCCTCTGGTATTCCACAGTTATTTCTCTTAGTCACGTTTTAGCAAATGACTCACTGTAAAGAGGGTGTCTCTGAGTAGCTGTCTTTTTTGAAAGAGTACTCACTGGATTAAAAAAATTATTGATTCCTTGGGGCTTAAATGATCTGTTTGCCAAGCCTTAAATGTGACATTGGTTGGCGTGTCATCTGTTAGACTGATGGCTTCTTGCCCAAAGAATACTTGTGTGGTGCCAGTCATCTTATATATTCATTAATTATGTTACCTGAAAAGTGAGTATGTGAAGGGTTGCAGGCATGTCCCAGAAAAGAAGAGACTAAATCTTGTCATGTGTGTAATCTGAAAATAGTTGGCAACTGTTGAAACTTTTACATACATGAGAGTGAAGGCAGGAATAAACTGGGATGAATTCCTTTGGAGGGATTTGTAAATGAAGTAACAACCCAGATCTGAGTAGTCAAAGTGCAGGAGCAGCAGAGATCTGCTCCACAGTGTTCTTGTGAGTGTACCTGAACTTAAGACTTCTTATTTTTCTTACATGGCCATACAAATAACTCTTAAGTCTTTGATGTCATCTTTTTTTCAGTCTTTGATTTTGGTCATTCTGATATTTTAGCATATACCTGTCAGATGAATACGGCATATACAATGACAGTATCTGCCCCTCTCTCATTGCCGATGACCTACGAACTCCCCTTCTGATTTAGACCTTGCTCTGCTCCTCCTGCTCCCTGATGTAATGTCTCAACATCCCCCACCACTGTGTTCTGCCACATGAATTCATTTGGTAGTTTTCTGCCTCAAAACAGTGGTGTGTATGTGTGTCAGGTATAAAAGTCACAGCTTTGGCGGCGACGGTGGGTTGCAGGCACCTCTGTGAGGACATGTCAGGGCTGACATGTCCTCACAGGCACAGATGGTTCCAGGTGGCTCCAGCCGGGTCCAACAGCCCCACCACAAGATACAGGTGGGCCTGTCAGCCCCATGGATGGTACATTTTTAAAAAGGATTCTAGCTGATGGACAGATCTGGTAATTTAATTTCTATTTTTAGAGTTACATTCCTTGTTGTTACAAGCTTCATTTTGGATGCTGGACAAGATGCTTATCTCCTGTTTCTTACTTGCCTCTCCGTGGAGTGGAGAATTCTAACACCTCACAGCCTAATTAGTGTTCAGCGTAAGGATAAAACTTTATTGGAGAGCAATTTTCTGCCTGACTCTGGCTCTGTGGAAGTGCATGTGTGCTTTCCAGCATCAGAGCACATAGTGCTAAATGTAAAATTACTCAAATATTTTGTGGAGAAAGGCTATAGAAGTGCAGTTATTAATGTGAGGATGTGAAGCTGATGCTACAGCTCAGTTGATCAACATGTCTTTTTTTTGTCATTATCAACCCTCGCCAGTATGTCATCTCAGATTTCTGTCTTATGGTTAAAGTTTTGTGCATCGGTGTGATATACCACATTTCCTCTCTTTGAAGAAATGTTAAAAAAACAATGATATATCCTCTCCAGAGCAGATTAGGAAGTCCGAGGGTTGTATTGTCTAATGTCTGATACTTTATCTGTTATCCCGTATTTACATTAATACATGTAGGCTGCCTCCTCAAAGCTTATTTGTTCTTCCTTGCTATCTTTTTTCTCTAGAAATATCGTTATCAAGATGAGGACGCTCCACATGATCATACTTTGCCTCGATTAACCCATGAAGTGAGAGGCCCAGAGCTTGTTCATGTGTCAGAGAAGAACTTGTCTCAAATAGAGAATGTCCATGGATACGTCTTACAGTCGCACATTTCTCCTTTGAAGGTAGGGTCAATAGTCACTGTGGCTTTGGTCCTCAAATACGAGAAAACATGTAGCGTGAAATGCTTGGGAAACTTACTTTGTTGTACAAACAAACAAGCTGTTTTTTGAAAGGTATCATTGCAGATTTATTGTCCTGTGATGGGTGTTTAAGGCTTGCTGTAGTGGAACAGGTGATGGTTTAGTTAGTTTTGTGTTGAGATGTGAGCTTTTTGATTTGAGTGAGATTTTTGCTTGATAAAAGATGATTCCTGGCAAATGAGCCTGTTTTTCTGTACATTGAGAAAGGTTCTCAGCCTCAATATCATGGTGATTTTGGAATGGCAGACTTCCCTTCCTGATTGTCCTTGTTCAGAAATTGAAAAAAATACCATAAATGTAATCTGATGGAATCCTAGTTTTTGCATCTCTCAAAAAGCTGTATCAAAGTCGTAAGTTATGCCTGAAAAGAGAGCTCATTTGCCACTATTCAGATCCTTACTACTCAAGGACTCGCTCTTTTCTGTGGGTTTTGTTGCAATTCAGAGTGATGTAAAGACATCTCTCTGTTAAATAAGGCAAGTATTTATAAAATATAGAAGGTTTTTCTGTAGGTGTGTCTGGTGTCCTCTGATATATCTTGCTTGGCCAAAAATGTTTATCTTCATGGTGAATCTGTGTATCACCAGAAAGAAATCCATTCCTGAAAATTGCATTTGCTTTTTAATAAGACTGCAGTAGTTTGAAGATGTTCCTAAAACTTCTCTAACGAAAGGAACATAGGTGGAGCGATGAGCATGATGATTTTCCTATTTTATTTTCTACTAAGCCTCGGAAGAGGAAAAAAGGAATATTTTCTGTAAGAGGTGCTGATGTTCTGGGTAATGGTTTTATTCTGGCAATTAACTAAGCAGCAAACAAGGCAGATGGGCTTTGCTCCTTCTGGTGCTCAAAGCCTGTGAAATGGGCATTGCTTGCCTTGCAGAGTGATTACAGTGCCGTTACAAGTGAAAGGAAATGTTTATTATTAAAGATTGATGCGAATGCAGCTGCTGTTCACTGAGCCTTCATGGAATAGCCACATGAATTAATCTTTGTCCTCTGCTCTTGCTGTTCCTGTCTGTAGTTTGCATGTCATTTGTCTTTTCATGTTCTAGCAGCTTTCCGCGTTGCTTACCTAACTTCTACAGCAGAAGCCAACAGTATCAAGCAGTGATGTATCTACTTATGCTGCAGTAGATCAACTTAGTTACTTGGAAGGGATTACATCTATGTGGCCTCTGTGTAACCTCAATCACAGACAAACCAATTTCTCGCCTGGAAGGGAAACATCCTTGATCCTCTAGGGGTCCTCAAGTATTAAGATTATAGTGGTGCTTCTTATTCGTGAAAGTCAAAAATAAATATTTTTCTTCAGGTTTGGAGACTTTCAAGTAAGGCTGCATGATCCAAGCTGATAATGGAGCAATGATGATAAAAAGCTTGTTGTGAAGTGAGGTGAAGGGTATCCCCAGACACCTACAGTTGCCTTAAAACAACTCCCAGTCTAATTTGCTCTTGTGACAGGAGCAAGTTCTTTTCTGTTGCTGTTTTCTGAAGTGATGGGAGGAGAGGAGCTATATAGTATTTCCTCTTGGAAATCAGTGTCTTCTGCAAGTCCTCTCCTCAGCATGAGGATTTGTGTCTTCTACTCCTTCCCTTTGCCTTCTTTCCTTCAGATTCAGTGTCACATGCCTACCACTTAATCTAAATTTAGTGATTTGTCTCTTCAGATGGCTTTGAAGTTCCTGCTTGCTTTCTCCTGCAGTCTATGTCTTGTCTTTTAACAGTCAATAGAGAATTAGCTCAGGAGGCTGGACTAATCCTTCCACTACAGCTCACGGCACATAGATACCCCTCCTATCTGAAATACCTGCCTTGGATTCACTTTTATTACTGGGAATTAACTGAAATCCCTGTTCAGAAGCTTTTTGTCACAGTGATTTCCAGATAGTTGAGAAACAGCATTCGAAACTCTCCAAAATCCAATCAGAATTGGTTGTTGTCTTGAATTATAGACTTTCCATCCTATAGTCTGATATCATTAAGTATTCTGCTCTCTTCTCAGCAGTGTTGTGTAAACATGGCTGCACTGAATAATGGCTAAACCTCAGGCACTCTGCTTCTCAACCCGTAGCATACATTCCTAGGGAAACATAAAATACTGTTCTTTAAAGATTTGCTGGCTAAGTGTCCTGCAAGTTAAATATTTCATTGCCTTGTGTGCAAGGTGGAACTGCTGGAATCCTGCTCTGAGGGTATACAACAAATGCTGGGGTCCAAATACAGCCTGTCAACTCTAGTCTTAGGATTGAGAAGTCACTGGCAATTGCAGTGGGATAAAGCTGTCAGGAAACTCCACTGAGAGCTGTTTGCACAGAAAAGGTTGACTTGTTCTGCCCTGGTTTTCTGAATACAGGTCAGAGCATTTGGTGCAAAAGAAAAATGTGCATAAGTGAAAGTCACAGGTTTGCTTGTGCCAAGGGAAGGATTGCATCACCTCCTGTGTGTCACTAGGACTGTCTGTCTGACCAGTCACTCAGCTGGCAAGCACGTTGCATGAACAGGAGGTGGCTATCTTGCTGAGGGGGGTTAAGTCACTGCCTGACTTTGCATTTCGCTCCCTGAATTTCACTGTGGGGTCTGCAGCACCAGGGTGAACCTCTCAAAGAATTTGTGAGGCAGTCTTTTGTGTTTAATGTCTGCAAAATGCCTTGATGACAGGACTGTTTGCCCAGTATTTCTATGTTTGAAATAGTATCATAAAAGAAAAATGTTTGAACATAAAAATAATCTAGTTAAGATGCTTTGGAACCAAAGTGTTTTCTCAAGGCCAAGCCACATATCCATCTTAATCACATCACTTTTCCTAAGTGACTAGATTTTGGCAGAAGAAAAAGTTACTTGTTTCCATACATTTATGTTCATTTGGAAAGAAATCTGCAAAGATCATGCAATCGGGAAATTACCCTTCAGGGTGGCTGGTTCCAGGCCCCCCCAACTGACCAGTATCCACAGCTGTCTCTGGAAGCCATAGGTGTTATACTTCATCTGTGCAGGTAGACTGCTTGCTACCATCACCCTGCCTGTGCTCCCAAGTTTCCAGTGAATGTCTCAGTTTGCATATGTAAGCCAGCCTGACAGCTTGAGCACAGACTTGGATAATTACAATTACAAGTTTTGTCGATGGTTGAAGTTCAGGCAGAGAAACCATGGGCCTGTCTATACCCCTGTGTACATCTGTAAGTAAAACATTCCAGACATTCTTGAAAGACTTTCTAACCCTCAGGATGGAAGGATTCAGCTCATCTTTTCTAACATATGTGTGATTCAAAATGCCTGACATGGTCCATGTTGCATAGAACAGATGCATCTTAAATTTTGCATCAAGTTGCTGTGTACAAATTGTTAAAGAACTTGGCTGCAATTTCATATTCCAGATTATGTGGTTTGATGTAGTCCAGAAATATCCTAGTGGAGCTCATCATTACTGATTGTTTAAGAAGGGTCTTTTTTAGATATCAAAATATGGAGAATTTTCTTTAACAAATTTACAAATTTAAAATAACATTAAAAATAACAAATCTAGTTTTGTGTGCTGAATAATTAGAAATCTGGCCCTCAAACATTATGAAAAATCTCTTTGAGACACTCAGATACTGATTATGATAGATACTGTTTAGGAAAGTGAATGGGTTTTCTGATATTGAAGTTAGGCATATCTTGTTACCTGTCAAGTACCTAAAATCTAGTGTGCGCTAGTCAGACTACTTCCTTTCAGAAGATAATAATGAGCAAGTTAGACTGAAAACTAGACCCTCTTTTCACTGTGATTTTTACTTTTGTAACTTCAGATTTCTTGCATGAACTTTGCTTTTCTACTTTTCCACTACTTCTCTTCTTGCAGCATTTTCCGTGCACTCAAAACACCTTTTGGAAAATGCTTAATTTTAGAAAGCTACAAACTTCTGTTAAAGGTTGACTTACTTATTAGTGTGGATAAGATAAAATTTGCAACAGCTTCAGCAACTTTGAATGTCAAACACTGAAGTTTTAAAAGAAGTTTTCTGTTATGTGTCTGTATTAACACTTGGAAAAATGCTAACATTCGAGAAGTTTTGTGAAAGAGAGAATTGCCATATTAAGATGATAAATGTTCTTTGCAACTTATAGAGGTGATGAAATTGTGGTTTATTAATCTGTCAAAGGAAAAAGTATGTAATGTAATGAAAAGATAGTTTAAAATAATTTTCTTGAACTTCCGCACGTTTGACACTAGATGGTGCAGTAAGCTCAGGATCCTGTGATCTGCCTCTATAAAGATTCATTGACATGCTGTGGGGGTGTTTCTTATGCGGCTTAGAAAGTGCTAATTCAGTAAAAATGCCTTGTTAGAAATTAGGTGCCTTCTGAATCCCTGAAGTGTTGGGAAATCTGAACACAACACAGCCGTACCTGAAATTCAGACATGCAAGTTCTGTCTCTAAATTAAACGTGCCTCTCTTTCCCTTCCTCCTAGGAGTAGAGCTAATCAGTGTATACTAAATGAAAAATAACTCTGACTTCTAGATGAACATTATACTTACCTGGCAGGGGAGACACCATGATCAGGCAGGTGGTTTTCCCAGGGCGAGGCTCATCCCCTGCACTCTTTACATGAGGAGGAACTTCTTTCCTGTGAGGGTGACAGAGCCCTGGCACAGGCTGCCCAGGGAGGTTGTGGAGTCTCCTTCTCTGGAGATATTCAAAACCCGCCTGGATGCATTCCTGTGCAACCTGCTCTAGGCTAACCTGCTTTAGCAGGGGGGTTGGACTGGATGTTCTCTGGAGATCCCTTCCAACCCCTACCATTCTATGATTCTATGATTATTAGTGTTATTGTGCTGTTAGATTCCTTTTTGTTTAAAGTATATTCTACTTTCTTTAGATAAGCTTAAAAGTAAAAATCTATGTAAGGATCTTGCATCTCCTTGGTTGCCTGAACATTTTAGACGTCAGGCTATTCCCACTACTGTCTCAATTTCCTTATTTAATGCAAGGTTTGAGTGAGAGCATCAATAGCAGCTGTGCAGAAACAAGTCGCCAGGTAAATTACTGTTATTATCTTAGCCCAAGATGTTTTTAAACAAGAAAGTTCAGAAACCTCTTCAGTTGCCTCCTCTTTGATGTCCTCACTTTGTGGAAGGGAAGGAACCGCTCTGGGTGCTGCTGCTTTTGTTTCTGTCCCAGGGTGCTGTCCTGCAGCTCAGCAGGGTTGCTGACAGCTTACAGAAAGTCAGGATTGATGGAATGACTTTCCAGTGGAGAGAGGGAAAAACATCGCCACATGGAGCAAATGGCAGTTCATTTGCTTAGCAGTCTCTGAAGTTAAGCTTACACAGGAACTGACATTTGTGCTAATTGCTTTTCGGAAGAAAGAGATTTGCTTCTCCCATCACCACAGCACATTGATTCCATTTTTCCTTTTTTCTTGATGATGGCAAAAGCCCCTAGCTTATCCATTACCTGAGATTCTTTGTATCTAGTGGAGAAAAGCTGTTTTGTTTCTGTTCCAAGCCAGATCTCTCTTTCCCACTCCCATCTTCTGGTGAGTGTGTTGTGTCCTTTGCATGCCTATCATTCTTCTTTCTATGCACCTGGGTGCAGGAAGGTCATTCCTGGGAAGGCTCCTGGAATCTCACACACCCTCTTTTCTGTCTTTAATGAAACAGCTTTTTCATCCTCTTTGAAACCTTCCCTGTCCAAGCGTGAGTCAGATCTCACTATGGTGTTGCCATGCTTGTCTGGCAAATTAACAGAGGAGGGGAAAAAGGGTTGAGGATGAGTCTGGATGATTAATTGATCTGTGAAAAATGTCTTAGCCTAAGCTTCCTGGAAGTTGTCATAAAGGGTAATTTTTTTGTGTCTAAAAATGTAAGAGCTATTTATTTCATAAAATTCAATAAAAATTGGGTTCCAAAGACAATTTGGATAAATAAGATCAAAAATTTCTGTGGTTTTTNGAAAAGGGTTGAGGAAGAGTCTGGATGATTAATTAATCTGTGAAAAATGTCTTAGCCTAAGCTTCCTGGAAGTTGTCATAAAGGGTAATTTTTCTGTGTCTAAAAATGTAAGAGCTATTTGTTTCATAAAATTCAATAAAAATTGGGTTCCAAAGACAATTTGGATAAATAAGATCAAAAATTTCTGTGGTTT
This sequence comes from Steatornis caripensis, assembly GCA_013398225.1. Lineage (NCBI taxonomy): Eukaryota > Metazoa > Chordata > Aves > Caprimulgiformes > Steatornithidae > Steatornis > Steatornis caripensis. Next base: position 193,691 of record VZSC01009875.1, read on the forward strand.
TTTTTTTTTTCAGTGCAACAGTTCCGCTTCTCAATTCCAAAAGTTTTAGGACTATTTTCTTTCTATTGAATTCTGTATAAAACACTAAGTCATGCACTGGTCACAGATACTGTGAAATAGCAAGATACAAGACTCTCTCAATGTTGCAGTGGCTCACATGAGCTGTAGATTAACTCAAGGTGTTGCTGCACAGAGATGCAAAACAACATTAGAAAGTGCACTCATTGGGCCTCTGTAGATGTTCTGAGTGAGCAACTGCAGGAAAGCCCTCTCCTCATGCAATCGTAAATATCTCTAGCTAACAGGGAACCAGATTTACACAGGAAAACCTGGTTACTGCAGCTTTCAGCTTTACCGTGCCAGATATGTAAATACAGTTCCTAGTGCTTTTGGGGGGGATCATCTAAGTGTGATAAGAAATCCAGAGCTGCTGAACATCCTTAATTCCTGTTACTGAGGAAGAATTCTATGTTAGAAGTGAAGTTCAGATAGGGAAGAGAACAAGATAAGGCTGAATTTGATTTCATTTTAATTTCTGCTGTTTGAGTGTGACAAACAGTCAAGGCTGTGCCATAGCACAGGCTGTTCTTCCAGAGCAAAGATGCCACATTTCAGAGGCTCGTAAGAGCCCTGGAGAACTGTGAGAGGCTGATGCTTTGTAATACGTCAGGAACAGAAGTCTGAAGTTTTCTGTTGCAGTTACAAAATTAATTGGGGTTATGTAGAGGACATATTAATGTATGCATGGATATATTAGCAAGCCATCTAAAATCTAATCTTGCATCCTTTTCTTTGCTTACACTGACTACATTTCATAAGTATAGCTAATCTGCATGAAACATTTTTTAGCCCCAGGGTGGCTCAGCCCAGCAGCAATGATCCTATGATAATGCTTTTGATCTCTGCCGTGGTAGCTTCCTAGCTTTTGTGTTTTGAGGTGGTTTGTTTTGCAGTTGTGTGTGTGTGTGTGTGTTGTCTTTTTTTTCCCCTCTCATTTTTAATATGCAGTTATTGGCAAAGCCCCATACTTCAGTCTGTATCCATTAGCAAATCCCACTGAATATTCAGTAGATCGCTTTATTAAGATACAACACTTGTTACATGTTTAATCACATACTGCTTTTCTCGTATCTCTTACTGTAACAGCAGATAAGCATATATCATAGATCTGTATCTGTGATCTATGTTTTTTAATATAAAAATGCAATGGGATTGAAAAGAGACAAAGGAAACAAACCGATGTGCTTATGCTTGTTCTTGTTCTTAGAGAACGGGCAAAAGTAGCTCTGAATTCTTATTTTATTTTGTTATGTTTCAAGGTGAAATAAGCAGCTTATCAATTAGTATTCTGAAGAATATTTTGTATCTCAGTTTCATGTGGGCAGGATTGACTTTCAATTTTGCAATCCTCATCTTACTGTGAAGAAAGTTCTAAAATGGTGCAAAATTCGTATGTTACAGTGAGGAATAGTTACTAATGAGGAATAGTTTTTGGGTTTTGTCATCATAGCTAAGCCTGCTTTTTTGTGTGCTTGGTTTTCTTGCTTTGGATTTCTGATTGATGGCTTTTCACATGATTTATGGTGTTGTAGACAGTATCTTGTTATCTTTCTAGCTTCTGACAGAATTAAAAAGAAACCAAATAAAATTGTTTCTGCCAGTGGGTGATTTAATTGACAAATCCAGCAACTTAAGGTAAACCTCAGGCACTGCAATCCTTTATTTTTTGGCAAAATAAATGATGGCCTCTGATGGACACAAGCAAAGCAAATTCTGACAGTATCTAGCAGCCCATTACATGTTGTTAGATTTGCCCAAAGAATAAAGAAAGAATTTTCAAAGGAATTCAAAAATATTTTCAGGCTATGGACACTGTTCACTTTATAAGATTCTCCTCAGTATTGAAGGTCTTTTCAAATGTTAATCTGAATTGCAGTTTCAGGAGACTATCTGTTCTTGATCTACTGGGTGCTGTATCCATTTGTATTAATTAGCTGTTTTATCTTTTATTCTTTTCAGATAGTGGATTTCTCCTTAAGGATAGTCTGTCGCAGAGGAGAGTGATTAAGGTCTTAAGGGTCACTTGATGAATCACCATAAAAATATTAGGAAAAGCGATTTTAATATGAATTTTTAGAAAATGTGACTTTACAGATTTCGATGGCAAGGTTCACTCTATTACTTACTGCATGAAGGGAGTGTACAAAGGAAAATTGGGTCAGGGTAGTGATTTGAAGTGATTTACACAGGGATCACAGAAATTATTTACAACGAGATCGGGGGAAATCAAGTCAGAATCAGGCTAGAATCGTTTACATGGAGATCAGGGAAAAGGNGCGTCCCATATAACTTTCAGAGACCAGCAATTTAAGGTTTTTAAACACTATTACAATAAATCACAAGATTAGATTGTATGATTTTCTAGCAATACTTAGTAATCAACAATCTCTTATAATTAACACAGCAATTTAGTTAAAGATTCAACAAAGTTTCCTTCCAATTAGATTGCATGCACATACATGCACACACACAAATATAGAGATTAACAATGATTAAGATGTTTTTTATCTGCAGATTATAGTAAATTTTGGTAGCCAGTGCTCTGGCTCGCATAATCAAATATAGTGAATTACTCAACTTTTCCTTGATTTGCTTCTGCCAGCAGATGATCTGAATCACATTACAAAAACTACCTCAAACATCGTGAGCATCTAAGAGGTATCCCAACTCGGAGGGAGATACTGGGTCACAGCCCACTGAGATTCTGGAGAGCTCAAAGAGCCTCCCATGGGACCACTATTGATAGGATCGCAAGACTGTTGACTTTAGTCAGTACTTTTTCATTGTGGTCATAATTCTTGTCAGGTGATCTTGGCACCTCTTAGAGTGGGTTACAGTGCAGGCAGGATGAGTTTCGGGTATGTTTCCCAAGCAGCAGGAGTTCCAGGTATGGTCATGGAATTCTCAAATCGTCCAAACTCACTGTGCTTGTCCCAGGACAGGAAGGTACCGGATTGTCTCGTGTCTCAGCTCACTTCACTAGCAAGCAGATCGGAGAGTGCCAAATTGTCCCAGCTCGTTGCACTTGTACATTGTTGGCTGCCCTGACATTGCAACTGGCCTGGGGAGGGGAGCCTGCACCACTACATAGCCTTGTTCCTGAGTACTATTTTTTTAAAAATTTCTGATATATTGCAAATATTTCTGGGCATGTCTCTCACTCATAATGAAGAAAATGAGAGATTCCATGAATCCTTTTTTTCTCCTTGTCTTTCTGTAATGGTTTGCGTAGTACTAGTTACTTCTTGCTTCCCTGTGATTCATTGAGCTGTTTTTTCCTTGATGTACTGGCCGTATGGAATACTCATAGAACATAAAATAAACAGAGAGACATGTACTGTTATAAAAGTGGGATTTCTTCCAGCTGAAATACATGAAATATGTTCAATAAATACATGGAATGACCATTAGATGCTACAGACATAAGATTTGTATATTCTCTCAGTTCCTTTCTTCGAGTTTAGGAGTAGAAGAATATCAGTACATTTGTAAAGTATCTGTAATGATGTTTGTCACCTTTCCAAAGTATTTTGTGACCTACTGATGAAAAGTGCAATAAAGCATCTTGGTGTCATTAGTCAGACTGTAACAGGAGGGATTTTTCTCAGAGATGTCAGACAGGTTTAACATCAGTTGTTTCCCTAAGCTCCGTAGCTGAAACGCCCTTCTGTCAGACTTCAGCTACTGCTGGCACTTGGGAACATACTCTACATTTTAAATGAAGCATTAAACTGCCATAATACCTTTTCACTGAGGAATATCCCAATAATTCACTCACTCAGAAGATATATGCATTTATACATCCAATGATGTGACACATCAAAAACATTCTGGCTTTTGTCAATATCAGGTGTGAAAACAAAGTACAAAGCAGAAGTTCACAGCTCCAGAGGCCCTGGCTGGATGCAGCCTCCAGCATGAAAAGGACAGAAGATGTTTAGTCAGACCTTATGGAAGAATATCTTGGCAGCCTGACTAAGAAGTTGTTAAGCTAATACACATTTTGTTTCCAAGTTCTTCCTTTTTAAACTCCTGTTTCTCATGGCTGTTATTTCATTGTCACAGTTTAAAGCTTGCTGTAATGTAGTTTTGTGGAGCTGTGGAAAAAATAACCGAATTTTGGCATTTAAAAGAAAAAAATGTCTTTCTGAACTGGTTATTATTTTCCAACTCTTTTCAAGAATCTAGTCTAAATAAGAGTTTTAGAGATTATTATCATGTAACGTCTTGATATGAATAGCTAATTGAGACTTCTCAGAAAGATTTTTAATTGGTAAATGCTTTTTGCCATTTAGTTCCCTTCAACCTATCTATTTCAGCAGATCATAGTTCTTGCCTCTAATAATCTTTTAAAGGCAGTATTGCTACTAAAGCTGATGCAATTGGGGGGAAATGTCAAAAAACAGTCAGCAGACTTGATGACTCAGGTGACTTTTTTAAGGTCTGCACTGTTTATTAATTTGATTTCCCACAGTACTTTTTGCTGTCTTCTCTCTTCCCATGCTATTGCTTTTCTTTTCCATGGCTGATCAGTGCACCTTTTTCTTGTTACTTTTTCTGAATTCTGAATTGCCTTCAGGATCCATACCTGCATTTCCCCTTCAGGTATTTCTTCCTTGCTTTTATGTTATATCCACTCCTACACCTACACCTGGATCTTGTTAGCACTGTGAGCCACTCACAAATTACAAGTTTGCACCAGGTAGCTGTTAACGTGTAAAGATTTATGACCTTTTTGTTCAAGACTATTGCACTCTTATTGATAATTTTGCTTTTTGGCTGCTTTGAGAGAATAGGAGACATGGTTCTCTCTGCCTCTCCTTTGTCGTACATGATCTTTATGAATAGTTTATGTTGATTTCTCTTACTGCTGGAAGGTGGATTTTTCCCCTCAAGCAAAAGCAATCCAGAGTACACTTGAATGTTATCAAGTCCAGTGGATGGCCGTTGCCCACTGAAATCACAGCATTCTGTCCAGCTTTTATTGTACTAAAAACACAATCACAGAAAATTTCATCTGTTGTTTTCCAAATGTGAGCAGAATGTTTCTTTCACATCCATGGGAGCTAGAAGTTAGCTTTTTAAGTTGAAGTGTGTTATGCAGAAAATGACCATATTCTCAAAAAAATGTATGTAGCTGATTTTTTCAGAACTTCCCTTCCACTACAGTTATAGAATCATTTTGTTTTAAAAAGACCTGTAAGATCAAGTCCAACCACTAACCTAACACTGCCAAGTCCACCACTAAACCATGTTCCTGAGCACCTCATCTACACGTCTTTTAAATACTTCCAAGGATGGTGACTTAACTACTTCCCTGGACAGCCTGTTCCAATGCTTGACAACCCTTTCAGTGAAGACATTTTTCCTAATATCCAATCTAAACTTCCCTCTTTTTAGGTAGTTATAGAGAGCTATATGCTCTCCCCTCAGCCTCCTTTTCTCCAGACTAAACAACCTTTGTTCCCTCAGCCGTTCCTCACAAGACTTGTGCTCCAGACCCTTCACCAGCTTTGCTGCCCTTCTCTGGACATGCTCCAGCCCCTCAATGTCTTTCTTGTAGGGAGGGGCCCAAAACTGAACACAGTATTTGAGGTGCAGCCTCATTATTGTCAAGTACAGGGGGACAATCACTGCCCTGGTCCTGCTGGCCACACTATTTCTGATACAAGCCAGGACACTGTTGGCCACCTTGACCACCTTGGCACACTGCTGGCTCACATTCAACTGGCTGTCAACCAACACCCCCAGCTCTTTTTCTGTGGGGCAGCTTTCCAGCCATTCTTCCCCAAGCCTGCAGCATTGCATGGCGTTGTTGTGACCTAAGTGCAGGACCTGACACTGAGCCTTGTTAAATCTCATACAACTGGCCTAGGCCTATGGATCCAGCCTGTCCAGATCCCTCTGTAGAGCCTTCCTACTCTCCAGCAGATCAACACTCCCACCCAACTTGGTGTTGTCTGCAAACTTACTGAGGGTGCACTCAATCCCCTTGTTCAGTTCTTTGATAAAGATATTAAAGATAACTGGCCCCAATACTGAGCCCTGGGGAACAGCACTTGTGACCGCTGCCAACTGGGTTTAACTCCATTCACCACAACTCTTTGGGCCTGGCCATCCAGCCAGTTTTTTACCCAGTGAACTCTATGTCCATCCAAGCCATGAGCACTCAGTTTCTCCAGGAGAGTGCTGTGGGAACAGTGTCAAAGTCTTTACTAGAGTCTAGGTGGACAACATCCACAGCATTTCCCTCATCCACTAAGCGAGTCGTATCAGGTTGATCAAGCAGGATCTGCTTTTCATAAACCCGTGCTGACTGGGCCTGATCAGCTCGTTGTCCTGTATATGCCACATGATGACACTCAAGATGATCTGCTCCATAACCTTCCCTGACACTGAGGTCAGACTGACAGGCCTGGAGTTCCTCAGATTCTCCTTCTGGCCCTTCTTGTAGATGGGCGTCACATTTGCCAACCTCCAGTCAACTGGGACCTCCCCAGTTAGTCAGGACTGCTGATAAACGATGGAAAGTGGCTTAGTAAGCACTTCTGCCAGCTCCCTCAGTTGGGTGGATCCCAACCAGCCCCACAGACCAGTGTGTGTCTAAGTGGTTTAGCAGGTCGCTAACCATTTCCCTTGTATTATGCAGGCTTCATTCTGCTCCCCGTCCATGTCTTCCAGCTTAGGGGTCTGGGTATCCTGAGAACAACTGGTCTTACTACTAAAGACTGAGGCAAAGAAGGCATTAAGTGCCTCAGCCTTTTCCTCATCCTTTGTCACTATATTTCCCCCAGTATCCAATAATGGATGGAGATTCTCCTTAGTCTTCCTTTTATTGTCAGTATATTTAAAGAAATATTTTTAATTGTCTTTTACAGCAGTGGCCAGATTAAGTTCAAGTTGAGCTTTGGCCCTTCTAATTTTCTCCTTGCATAGACTAACAAAATCTTTGTAGTCCCCCGAGTGGCCTGTTCCTTCTTCCAAAACTGTAAACGTTCCCTTTTTTTGTGAGTCCCAGCCAAAGCTCAGCCAGGCTGATCTTCTTCCCCACCGGCTCATCTTTTGGCACATGGGGATGGCCTGCCCCTGCACCTTTAAGATTTCCTTCTTGAGGAGTGTCCAGCATTCCTGGACTCCTCTGCCCTTCAGGACTGCCTCTCATGGGACTCTGTCAGCCAGGCTTATAAACAGGCCAAAGTCTTCCATTTGGAAGTCCAAAGAAGCAGTTCTGCTGACCCCCTCCTTACTTCTCCAAGAATCAAAAACTCTACCATTTTGTGATCGCTGTGCCCAAGACGGCCTCCAACCATCACATCACCCACAAGTCCTTCTCTGTTCACCAGCAACAGGTCTAGCAGGATGCCTTCCCTGGATGTCTCACTCACCAGCTGTGTCAGAAAGTTATCTTCCACTCACTCTAGGAACCTCCTAGACTGTTTCCTCTCTGCTATATTGCATTTCCAGCAGCTACGCTGTAAGTTGAAGTCCCCCATGAGAACAAGGGCTAGCGATTGTGAGACTTCTCTCAGCTGCTTCTAGAATATTTCTTCTGCCTCTGCATCCTGATTGGGTGGTCTATAACAGACTCCCACCATGAAATGTGCCTTGTTGTCCTTCCCCCTGATTCCTAGCCATAAACACTCAACACTATCATCACCATTATCAAGCTCTAGACAATCAAAACACTCCCTAACATACAAGGTGTCATGGTTTAGGCCCAGCCAGCAACAAAGCACCACATGGCCGCTCGCTCTTCCCCCTTAGTGGGATGAGGAGGAGAAAATATAATGAAAAGCTGGTGGATCGAGACAAGGACAGGGAGGGTTCACTTACCAATAATGGTCACGGGTGAAAACAGGCTCAACTTGGGGAAAAATAAATTTAATTTGTCACTAATCAAAACAGAGTAGGATAATGAGATGTGAACCCAGATCTTAAAAACACCTTTGCCCACACTTCCCTCCTTTATAGGCTCAAGTCACCTGACTCCCAATTTTTCTATGTCCTCTTCCTTTAGTGGCGCAGGGAGATGGGGACTGGGGGTGCAGTCAGTTCACCAAAGATTGTCTCTGCTGCTCCCTCCTCCTCAGGCGAGGAGGGCTCCTCACGTGCTTGCCCTGCTCCAATGTGGGGTCCCTCCCACAGCAGACAGTCCCTCACGAGTTCCTCCCATGTGACTCATTCCCATGCAGTGCAGCCCCTCAGGAATGGACCGTCCCAGAGCGGGCTTCCCACAGAGTCACAGCCTTCTTTGGGAGCAGGCACCTCTCCTGGTGTGGGTCCTCCATGGGCTGCAGATCCATTTCTGCTCCACCATGGTCCTTCAGGGCCTGCTCCACCACGATCCTCCATGGGTTGCAGGGGGCAGCCTGCCCTCTCCCCACAGGCTGCAGGGGAATCTCTGCTCCAGCCGCTTCCTCCCCCTCCTTCTCAATTGACCTAGGTATCTGCATAGATATTTCTCTCACATCCCTCTCCTCTCNCAACAGGTCTAGCAGGATGCCTTCCCTGGATGTCTCACTCACCAGCTGTGTCAGAAAGTTATCTTCCACTCACTCTAGGAACCTCCTAGACTGTTTCCTCTCTGCTATATTGCATTTCCAGCAGCTACGCTGTAAGTTGAAGTCCCCCATGAGAACAAGGGCTAGCGATTGTGAGACTTCTCTCAGCTGCTTCTAGAATATTTCTTCTGCCTCTGCATCCTGATTGGGTGGTCTATAACAGACTCCCACCATGAAATGTGCCTTGTTGTCCTTCCCCCTGATTCCTAGCCATAAACACTCAACACTATCATCACCATTATCAAGCTCTAGACAATCAAAACACTCCCTAACATACAAGGTGTCATGGTTTAGGCCCAGCCAGCAACAAAGCACCACATGGCCGCTCGCTCTTCCCCCTTAGTGGGATGAGGAGGAGAAAATATAATGAAAAGCTGGTGGATCGAGACAAGGACAGGGAGGGTTCACTTACCAATAATGGTCACGGGTGAAAACAGGCTCAACTTGGGGAAAAATAAATTTAATTTGTCACTAATCAAAACAGAGTAGGATAATGAGATGTGAACCCAGATCTTAAAAACACCTTTGCCCACACTTCCCTCCTTTATAGGCTCAAGTCACCTGACTCCCAATTTTTCTATGTCCTCTTCCTTTAGTGGCGCAGGGAGATGGGGACTGGGGGTGCAGTCAGTTCACCAAAGATTGTCTCTGCTGCTCCCTCCTCCTCAGGCGAGGAGGGCTCCTCACGTGCTTGCCCTGCTCCAATGTGGGGTCCCTCCCACAGCAGACAGTCCCTCACGAGTTCCTCCCATGTGACTCATTCCCATGCAGTGCAGCCCCTCAGGAATGGACCGTCCCAGAGCGGGCTTCCCACAGAGTCACAGCCTTCTTTGGGAGCAGGCACCTCTCCTGGTGTGGGTCCTCCATGGGCTGCAGATCCATTTCTGCTCCACCATGGTCCTTCAGGGCCTGCTCCACCACGATCCTCCATGGGTTGCAGGGGGCAGCCTGCCCTCTCCCCACAGGCTGCAGGGGAATCTCTGCTCCAGCCGCTTCCTCCCCCTCCTTCTCAATTGACCTAGGTATCTGCATAGATATTTCTCTCACATCCCTCTCCTCTCCTCTCTCTGCTGCAGATTTTGCAGCAGTTTCTTTGTCCTCTTCTTGAATATGTTATTGCAGAGACACATCCACTTCGCTGGAGCTGGGGGAGCTTCTAGCAGCTTCTGACAGAAGACACCCATGCAGCCGCTCCCCTGCTACCAAAGTCCTGCCACACAGAGCCAACATATAAGGCCACCCCACCACCTTTTCTTCCTTGTCTGCCTATTCTGAAGAGTTTGTAGCCATCCATTGCAGCGCTCCAGTCATGTGAGTCATCCCACCATGTTTCCATGATGGCAACTATATCATAGTTTTCCTGCTACACAATGGCTTCCAGCTCCTCCTGTTTGCTTCCCCTACTGCGTGCATTGGTGTAGATGCACCTCCATTGGGCTATTGATCCTGCTACCTTTTGGGGGGAAGAAGCCCTCATTCCTACCTGACCATTCTCACATGATTCTGTGGTTTCTAAGCTANGTTCCTCCCATGTGACTCATTCCCATGCAGTGCAGCCCCTCAGGAATGGACCGTCCCAGAGCGGGCTTCCCACAGAGTCACAGCCTTCTTTGGGAGCAGGCACCTCTCCTGGTGTGGGTCCTCCATGGGCTGCAGATCCATTTCTGCTCCACCATGGTCCTTCAGGGCCTGCTCCACCACGATCCTCCATGGGTTGCAGGGGGCAGCCTGCCCTCTCCCCACAGGCTGCAGGGGAATCTCTGCTCCAGCCGCTTCCTCCCCCTCCTTCTCAATTGACCTAGGTATCTGCATAGATATTTCTCTCACATCCCTCTCCTCTCTCTGCTGCAGATTTTGCAGCAGTTTCTTTGTCCTCTTCTTGAATATGTTATTGCAGAGACACATCCACTTCGCTGGAGCTGGGGGAGCTTCTAGCAGCTTCTGACAGAAGACACCCATGCAGCCGCTCCCCTGCTACCAAAGTCCTGCCACACAGAGCCAACATATAAGGCCACCCCACCACCTTTTCTTCCTTGTCTGCCTATTCTGAAGAGTTTGTAGCCATCCATTGCAGCGCTCCAGTCATGTGAGTCATCCCACCATGTTTCCATGATGGCAACTATATCATAGTTTTCCTGCTACACAATGGCTTCCAGCTCCTCCTGTTTGCTTCCCCTACTGCGTGCATTGGTGTAGATGCACCTCCATTGGGCTATTGATCCTGCTACCTTTTGGGGGGAAGAAGCCCTCATTCCTACCTGACCATTCTCACATGATTCTGTGGTTTCTAAGCTATAAATAACCCTGTGTCTTTGCTGTTGCATGGCTCTCTATCTCCTGTGTCCACTGAGATGGAAGACCAAAGGACCTTGCNTCCTCCATGGGCTGCAGATCCATTTCTGCTCCACCATGGTCCTTCAGGGCCTGCTCCACCACGATCCTCCATGGGCTGCAGGGGGCAGCCTGCCCTCTCCCCACAGGCTGCAGGGGAATCTCTGCTCCAGCCGCTTCCTCCCCCTCCTTCTCAATTGACCTAGGTATCTGCATAGATATTTCTCTCACATCCCTCTCCTCTCCTCTCTCTGCTGCAGATTTTGCAGCAGTTTCTTTGTCCTCTTCTTGAATATGTTATTGCAGAGACACATCCACTTCGCTGGAGCTGGGGGAGCTTCTAGCAGCTTCTGACAGAAGACACCCATGCAGCCGCTCCCCTGCTACCAAAGTCCTGCCACACAGAGCCAACATATAAGGCCACCCCACCACCTTTTCTTCCTTGTCTGCCTATTCTGAAGAGTTTGTAGCCATCCATTGCAGCGCTCCAGTCATGTGAGTCATCCCACCATGTTTCCATGATGGCAACTATATCATAGTTTTCCTGCTACACAATGGCTTCCAGCTCCTCCTGTTTGCTTCCCCTACTGCGTGCATTGGTGTAGATGCACCTCCATTGGGCTATTGATCCTGCTACCTTTTGGGGGGAAGAAGCCCTCATTCCTACCTGACCATTCTCACATGATTCTGTGGTTTCTAAGCTATAAATAACCCTGTGTCTTTGCTGTTGCATGGCTCTCTATCTCCTGTGTCCACTGAGATGGAAGACCAAAGGACCTTGCTAGCACACCATCCCACAAACGTTGGCATGCCACCCCCAGGATTTTCTCTAGTGAACCTGATTTTATCCGTTTCCCCCTTCAAGTCTAGTTTAAAGCTCTTTCAATGAGTCCTGCTAACTTCTGTGCAAAGATCCTTTTCCCTCTTTGAGACAGGTGTACGCTGTCTGTTGCCAGCAGGCCTGGTGATAGTAAACATCTGAATGGTTTGCTGCATTGGATTTAATCAGCCTTTAGTTGTTGAAGTTTGTGCTTCCAAACAAAAAATTCATTAAACATGATAATTAACTTCATAAAATTATTGTCATTGATAACATGACATTGGAAAGGCTGAAAAGAGTAATGGAGTTTTCAGCAAAGTCAGTATCACAAACTTTGATCAAGTAGATGAGCAAATGCCAAGCAGGGAAATAGAACTTTCAGTGATAGTATATAGCATGTGAGTATAAAGGCTTATATTAATTACTGGGAATTGGCCAAAATAGCTCAGAGTTAACAACTTAACACTCTAGGAGTGTTAATGTCATCGACCAACTTCTGACGACCACACTTGCATCCAATTTCACATTCAAATTGCTGCTGTTTCCTCTTTAGCACTTGTTAGGCAGTTGTTTTCCTTTACTATTTTGCATCAAATCTGCAAACTGAGCAGATATTAACTGAATTGAGGTTTCAGCTGAAACTGCATTATTTTCCTAATTATGTTCATAATTTTACTTCTATTTTGAAAAGGCTTTTTTTTTCAGTATCTTGGAGATTTGTTATTTACTTAAGGCAAGCAGGAATGAATACGGTAAAGTGCAGACAAGGGTGTTTCTGTATTGCTTATACTTTACTAATAGCTGTAATGTCAGAGAATGTCTGAAAAACTGGCTCAAGCAACCTCGCTTAAAATACCAGAGACAGGTTTCCATTCCTGAAATTGCTGTTTACCTACACTCACTGGAAGATACTGAGATTAGTGAATTTTAATCCTGTCTCTATTTTGGGATGTAAACTAGGCCACAAGGACTACTAAACACTTGTACTTCAAAGACTAATAAAGAAATAGAGCTGCATATATAAGGAAAGGCAACAATCAACTGGGCAGAGCATCATGTCAGAATTTATGTTTCTATATAGTAGACAAAAACTGTTGAGCAAAGTGGTAGAGCATCAGTATGTCAGCCTATTATTGCAATTAAAACAGTGAAGTGTTGAAATTCCTTTGGAAAACTTAATTTACTTTCCATATTCTCCTTCAGCTCTTCACATACTGGAAATTTCTACATTTACACATTTGCCTGTGTGTGTCTCTGTTTATGGGCCATACCTTCCTCAGCTGGAGAGCTGCACAGTTAAACTCTTTTTTCAGTGTAGCTGCAGAGAAGCAGGATAGATATGTTTCCCAGAATGATTTATCTTTCAGACCAGAATGACTCAGAAATTCTACATATTCAGCTTGGCCTCACTAAGGGGAAATCATACCTGACAAATTTGGTGGCCTTCTACTGTCATCTACCTGGACTTGTGCAAAGCATTTGACACTGTCCCACATGGCATCTTTGTCTCTAAATTGAAGAGGCATGGACTTGATGAATGGACCACTTGCTGGATGATTGCACTCAAAGAGTTGCAGTCAACGACTCAATGTTCAAGTGGAGACAAACGACAGGTGGCATTCCTCAGGGGTCAGTATTGGGACTGGAGCTGTTTAACATCTTTGTCAGCGACATGGACAGTGGGACTGAGTGCACTCTCAGCAAGTTTGCCAATGACACCAAGATACGTGGTGTGGTAGACACGCTGGAGGGAAGGAGAGCGATCCAGAAGGACCTTGACAAGCTTGAGAGGTGCGCCTGTGCGAACTGCATCAAGTTCAACAAGGCCAATTGCAAGGTCCTGCACTTGGGCCAGGGAAATACCAAGTACAGATGCAGGCTGGGAAGGGAATGAATTGAGAGCAGCCCTGGGGAGAAAGACTTGGGGATGTTGCTTGATGAGAATCTCAACATGAGCCAGCAATGCATAGTCACATCCCAGAAGTCCAACCATATCCTGGGCTGCATCAAAAGAAACATGGCCAGCAGGTCGAGGAAAGTGATTCTCCCCCCTCTACTCCACTCTCGTGAGACCCCACCTGCAGCGCTGCGTTCAGCTCTGGGGCTGTCAACACAAGAAGGACATGGACCTGTTGGAGCAAGTCCAGAGGAGGGCCATGAAGATGTTCAGGGGCCTGCAGCACCTCTCCTATGAAGACAGGTTGAGAGAGTTGGGGTTGCTCAGCCTGGAGAAGGGAAGGATTCAGGCAGACCTTATAACAGCCTTCCAGTACCTGGAGAGGGCCTACAAGAGACAAAACTTTTTACAAGGGCTTGTAGTGATGAGGGTTAATGGTTTAAAACTGAAAGAGGGTAGATTTAGATGAGATATTAGGAACAAATTCTTTATGATGAGGGTGGTGAGACACTGGCACAGGTTGCAGAAGTAGTTGTGGCTGCCCCCTCCCTGGAAGTGTTCAAGGCCAGGGTGGATGGGGCTTTAAGCAACTTGGTCTAGTGGAAGGTGTCCCTGCCCATGGCAGGGGGATTGGAACAAGATGATCTTTACCCATTCTGTGATACTATGATGATTTTATGCCTATAGAGCCGTATGAAATGTACATCTATGGCTTTCCATAACTTTTCTTGTACTGACTTTATGACTACACCTTTTCTTCTCATACTTTCATGCTGAAGTGGAATGACTCAGTAGCTGAGTTCCTATGTCAGATCATTATCTCAAACCAGGGAGGATGTGAGCTGGTTTGGAGCTACATGAAATGAGGCAGAGCAGAGAAACAGCCTGAGGAATATGCCATCCAGGCTTTGTCCCATTGTTCTTTTCTTGCCTCACTCTCACTGTCTCCGAAAGTTTTTTCATTTCTTGCTTCTAGTATAAGATTTTTCTAGGAAAATACACTTTACAAATTTTTGAGTGTGAGAAACAATAAGAATGGAGATTGGCAGTCAGTGGCTTAAGTGCCTATAGGTATATGCAGCTGCAGGGGAGAGAGGCACAAACAGTTAAAACAATAAGGGGAATATTTGAAAATATTTTAGAGCCTACATTTTGCTACCTGAGAGTCTGGTTTGACTTTGCAATTCTTAAAGTGCTTACACCCAGACCATTGGTGCAGACCATGTCTGCAATGTTATTTAAGCATATTTCTTTTGACAGTATGGTAACACTAGGTGTGAATAAACTAGAGGATCTGCATAGAGATCATCTCACCTTTTCTGGTGATAGCTCAGTTATAGCTATCTTAATACAGATAATTCTGGCAATTGGAACCCAGGTTTTACTCAGGTTATTCAATTAAGCTGAAATTACTTGCAATGTGTTGCCATAATTGTAGCAGAGACATCACTGGAAGATGTTAAGTAGGTGAGATGATACTAATTAAATTCTTCTGAACTTCAGTAACTTAATATTCAAAGGAGGCTGAGCCCATATCGTAGCTGCTCATTGCATTGCCACTGGGAATTACGGAGGGAGAAACCTTAACAAAAATAGCAGCCTTCAAATGATATTTTCTGGACTTGTCTGACTGAAATTTGGGGCTTGTTAGTATTGCTCCACCATTACAGATACAAATGTGGTGGGTCACATTCATCTGTGGGAGAAATCTCTACAGACTTCAGTAAGATCATGTGTGGGTGGGTAAGTACAAAATTTTCCCAAACACTGCTAAACCCGGGGATGATGCTTGTGTTTATATATAATCTTGAAAAGCTGGATTCTTTTATATTCAGGCTTTTGGGAAAAGTAGGTTTCAGCCTAATTTAAACAGGAATACATCTCCCTTCGATTTTCAAAGAACTGTAAGACACAAACTCTTTTAAATTCTTTTGAGAATCTCATCTGGTAATAAAATGAGAGGTGTGGGAGAGGATGAAATTCATCCGTTCTTGGAGTCACCCGCAGAATGTCTTTGCTACATCAAGATTATTGACCAGGTTATTAGTTCGGTCCTTCCAGGCCCCTGAATACATCAAAGCAAACATTCCACTGCCATTCTCATTATAGCTATCAGTAATGATCTAAGCAAGACTGATCTGGAGATTCCTCCCTAGATGCATATTCTTTCCAAGCCTCTTAATTCAATCTGAATGATGATGATAATAATTTAGGTTATAGTATTACCCAGGGGCTACGATTATAGAGCAGGATCCCATTGTCCTAAGCACTATACAGGCAAGGAAAATCTTAAATGTTGTGATACCGTAGAGTTTCCCAGGCTAAAACCAATACAAGTGAGCAGAAATTAATAGAAATCCCTGTGTATATTCAAATTTTATCTACTAATCTACTATAATCAAATTATGTCTACTTTTTAACTATTGTATAATTCCTTTGTAATTTCTTTAGCTAGAAATGTTCGTGTCTCGAGACTGAATTATAGACCAGTGCTATCTTGTTACATTTATTGTTTTTTTCCCATTATCACTGTACTGATGTTTTGCATCTCACTGAGTGAGATACACAGACCAATATTCACATTTTGAAAAAAAACCCTTGGGTGTTACTTGAAAATGGTTCTGAGAATAGAGTCCCTTTTTAACTAGAGACCTAAACAGTAAGGATCTGCCATGATTAACCAATGTAGAAATTAACCTCCTAACTAACATACTACCACTTACTTTATGTGTTAATTAATTAGTGTCCTTGATTTAATTTTCCACTTGTGTTGAACTGAGTTGATGAGTGTTACTATACTTTCAAGTAGATGGGTTTTTCAACATAATTTTCATCATAATAGTTAGTACAAATGAGTTTTCTTAATTATGGTAGGATGAATGGTCCGTTAAGAAGCTTGAGATACAGTGTAACAGTGTTTGGCACATCCTTGTGGGGACCCTTTGTTTGCAGGGACACCCATCTCCACCTCTCTTCTCACAAACCCTGTCTGCTGACATTTGTAGGCTTATTAGGTATGATACTGCAGACCTAGGATATGTAGGATATGTTGGTCTAATCCAAATTCTCCATAATAATATTTCTTAGAGCATGAAAGTTATTACTTAGTAATGGGTTTAGTGTTCTGATACTGCCTTCTGGGAGTGCTTGCGGTGGGCACCATGTACTTTAATTCTGTTCTCTAGCTATGTCTTGAGGACTGTAGTGGCATTTGAACCTTTGATAAGAACTTATTAACAAGAATTAAGTTAACAGCTATATAAAATGAAAAATCATTATGGCAATACTTTATGGAAAGTCAAAATGCAGAATTTGCAAATAGTCCTTGTATTCTGAAAATACTTTCTCTTCTCTCAGAATTGCCTGTTTTTCTGGGCAGGCAGTGGCTTTCCTCGTTTCCCTTTCCCTGTAAGATGTGTGATCTCTTCAATGACTGCTTTGACATCTATTTGACTGTGGGGAAGGAGGGAAGATTCACTTGCTAAGGGACATGGCTGTAGAGGCTACCTCAACAACTGCATCTTGTGGCTGAGTCTGGGGCAAGAATAAGCATTTGAGGAAAAATTAAAAAGATGGAAAGGAAAGGAAATAATATTCTTCATGTTTATAATCCCACCTCCATCCTTGATTTAACCTTTCTATGTCATGCATCTACCCTGCAGCTCAAACTTCACACTCCACACTCTTGTCGTAAACAATACACCACAAATAAAGGTGGGAAAAGTTCTGGGAGCACTGGACAATGGTGTTTTGCATTGCTAACCTTGCTAAAGGATTAATTAGTGTAGGTGCAGTGCCAGAACGGTGTTGACGCTGTGCATTCATGTCATATTTCACCCAGACTTATCCATTTTCCTTTAAGGTGTTAAGGTCATAGAGTAGAAACCACTACCCACTTGTCCTTATTGTCTTTGCTTAACCTTGGACTATCAATGTCAGAGGCTCTTCTGCAAATTTGAATGGGTTGCAGGGGTCCAAACTATTTTCCTCAGAGCTCCCAGGACTGTGGATGTGCACTAGGAACAAAACATGGTCCTAGAAGCAAAGAACTGTATCTGCTTGGTACAGTCTGTTTTCCAGAGATATAAGTAAATTTGCAGTTGGGGTAATTTAACTCTAGATTTTTAAGAGTCGGTAGTATTATGTATTTGCAAAATAAAAAAAAAAGACAAAAATCTTTCTCTCTTACAGGTAGTATTAATTATATAGCATAAAAAGACTGATGACTAGTCAATAAAAATGTGCAGTATCACAGCTGTTCCATTCAGGGAACTGGATGGCAGCAAATGTTTATCTGTCTTTTAAGAAACACCAGGGATGATTTGGGAATTACACATCAGAAAATCTGTGCCAGATACTTTTAATGAGATAAATGTAATAGGATTGGAACAAACAGGAATGGCTTCTGTAAAGGAAAAACAGAATTCTTTTAACTTAATGGAATCTCTGATAGTGTCAGTAAATTCGTAATAAGTGGAAAAGAGACAGAAGTAATTTATTCGTACTTACTAAATAACTTTGACAAAGTTATCATTCTCAGCCACTAAGGAAAGAAAGTATTTCTGAAATAAAATACTGAGGAAGATTAGAATCTAAGTAAACAAAACAATTGAAAGAAATGAATGGACTATTTGCAGTATGGCAAAAGGGAAGCTAAGGTTATTTTAAGACAACCTGGACCAGGTAAATTCTATACATATTTTGAAATCTGTCTCAGACTGGGCTGTAGAAATACAAATTTTGTAATTATTTATGAGGGAAATAACTAGATGGGCACAGAACAATTTGCAGATGGCATACAATTATTCTGGATGGTGAAAACAAGAGAAAGCTGTAAGGCACTACAGATGAATTAAACAGATCTAGAAGAATAGGCAGCTGATAAAATGTAATTTTGAAAAATATGCGTATCTACAATGGAAAGGGAAATATAAATTACTCATACATACTTTATTAACTAAATGTTTTAGAGATGGCTTATAGTTTTTTTGACAAATCTGTAAGTACAGTAGTGACTGAATGCACTAAGCAAAATGTTTATAAATGAATGTGAGAAATCAAGAACTGAAATATTGAAAATATTCTCATGCCATAAGAAGTTCTATCACATAAAGCTTTTAGAAATGCAAAAAGAAGAAAAAGAAGTACATAGATTGCAATGGAAAAAAAAAGGCTTTTTTTATGTTTTCTGAACAAAATACTGTATTAGGTCATGATATTGATTTTTGCCCCTTCTCTGATTTCCTTTCCCTTTGGTTATTTTGAAGAAAATCTGAAAGAGGTCAGTGGTTGAAAAGAAATTCCTACAAATCCCATAAAAAGGAGAAACCAAATAGAGGAAAGATACAGCATTAACTTACCTGGTATTAGAGATCAGTGAATCAAGCCACATAAGCATGAGAGGTTGTAGAGCAAGAGAAATTTCCACCACAGCAGAAGCTTCTGTTGGAGCTAACACTTCATTAGACATCAGAATTTAACAACAAAATTCAAAGCCATAGGAAGGGAGGCCATCTTTATTCAGCTACTCATGGGTATATTTGTTTGAAATCTGGAAATGTTTCATGAAAGAACATGAAAAATCAGGACCTTTCAGATAGGAGATTAAAAAGTCAGAACATATGAATCATGTGAAGCTGTGCAGATGGCTAGGAAATTACATTTTAGCTGGTCTTTCAGTTAAGCTGTAGAGTACAATGCATGTTGCTGTCCCATAAAACTGTCTGATAAAACAGGCCTCTGTTTAACAGGACATAATAACCTGTCATATGTAACATTTTCAAGGTTGTGCAGATTGGCAACTCCAGATATCTGCTAGCTGAATGGTAATTTCTGAAATCTGCAGAAGGAAAAAAACCAGC
The DNA here is from genome assembly GCA_013398225.1 of Steatornis caripensis. Classification (NCBI taxonomy): domain Eukaryota; kingdom Metazoa; phylum Chordata; class Aves; order Caprimulgiformes; family Steatornithidae; genus Steatornis; species Steatornis caripensis. Next base: position 213,221 of record VZSC01009875.1, read on the forward strand.
TACAGTGTTTGAAATTCCTTCTTAAGAGGGGAATTAGGCACAGTGAACTGTGAGACAGGCTTACAAGTTGCTAGTTGTTTAAAAATAATAAATGTTTTCTTTCATTCGTTTTAGTTTTCATTCCTGGACTCAAAGGTCCTACTGTAACTGAAACTATGAGAATATGTCACTCTGTAAAAAGACAGATTTTCCTGTAATTACATGCCTTCATTTTACCAGACTCTCAAAAGAATGAGTATTGGCATCAATGATAGCATGGTCTTAAATGCTTCATAGAAGGGAAATATGATGCATTGTTTTCAGTTCTTTACAATTCACTTATGCATATGAACCTCCACTGCTATTTTACGATATCTTTTTATACCAGAGATACATGCTTCTTGTACGTATAATCAAAATAAAGTGCCATGCCTCTGTGTCACATGAAACTTTACTTGTGAATTTTATGATGTATTTTTATCATAGTCTTACGAGAACTTTAACATTTTTCTAACAAATAGATCGAGAAGGAATTGCATTTGGAACATTCTTGTTACATTTCTGCATTGACTGATGAGATCATACAGGATTGAGAGAAACAAACCATATTTTAGTAAAAGCAGTCTGGTTGTCTACTAATTTCTTTTGGTAAAAGCTGGTGATAATCATAGAATCATAGAATGGTAGGGGTTGGAAGGGACCTCTAGAGATCATCTAGTCCAACCCGCCTGCTAAAGCAGGTTAGCCTAGAGCAGGTTGCACAGGAATGCATCCAGGCGGGTTTTGAATATCTCCAGAGAAGGAGACTCCACAACCTCCCTGGGCAGCCTGTTCCATTATCATCTTGTTAAGTTCAGTGTAGACTTCAAAGCCCTAAATAAATGGAAGGAGTAATTTTCTGATGTCACCTTAGGGTCACCCAAGTTAATGCACAACTTCACTCGCTCCAGAGCAAATAAAATTATAAGGTTTTTTCTGTCAGTTTACTAGTGCCAAGAAAGCCAAGCAAACAAACAAAAAGCTGATCTCACAAGATGGTGATACCTTCTTGTGGTTTTCACTGTACAATTTGACATTGCTTGTTCTAGAAGCAGTCTGCTGAAATTAATAAACATTTTGTGACCCTTCTGAAATATTTAAGGAGTTTAAATACAGGGAAATACTATTCCTTTTTTCTTGGTTTTAAATGACATGGCTGCAACAGAACCATAATTCTCAGTACAAAAAGAACCACATGTGTATATTCATTGTCAGAAATGATAGCTTAGAGCTAAGAATCTAACTACATGGGCCCCCCAGTTCAAGAGAGACAGGGAACTACTGGACAAAGTCCAGTGGAGGGCTACGAAGATGATTAGGGGACTGGAGCATCTCCCTTATGAGGAAAGGCTGAGAGAGCTGGGTCTGTTCAGCCTGGAGAAGAGAAGGCTGAGAGGAGATCTGATCAATGCTCACAAATATCTAAAGGGTGGATGTCAAGAGGACGGGCTCAGACTCTTCTCAGTGGTGCCCAGCAACAGGACGAGGGGCAATGGGCACAAACTAGAACACAGGAAGTTCCACCTGAACATGAGGAGGAACTTCTTTACTGTGAGGGTGACAGAGCACTGGAACAGGCTGCCCATGGAGGCTGTGGAGTCTCCTTCTCTGGAGATATTCAAAACCCGCCTGGATGCATTCCTGTGCACCTTGCTCTAGGCTAACCTGCTTTAGCAGGGGGGTTGGACACGATGATCTCCAGAGGGCCCTTGCAACCCCTACCATTCTGTGATTCTGTGATACATGGAGTGTTTACCATGAGTAAAGATGGTGACATTTTTAATAGCAAATTCTCCACAGAAAGCTCTTTCAGTCTTACCTTAAAACTTTCAAGTCAAAGTCAATAAATAATTTCACCTGAATAAAGGAGAAGAAAACAATCAGAAATAACAGTTTTTCGTATTGACATTTTTAATGTAAAGTTTGTTTTTGAAAAATCAAAAAATTTTATTTCAAAGCTGCAAAATAATTTCGGACTTGTCTTTTTAAACTGGTATTACGAAGCGGAAGAAAATATTCAAAAGTAATCGTAGCAAAAGAAACAATGTTCCCCCTACCAGATAAAAAATTTGGTGTTGGACTGAACAAAATATTTCAGGTCTACTTGACCTGATTTCTATCTTTGGTTACTGAATGAACAATCCATTATTTGCACAGGTTTATGAGGAATATGTGACAAAATATGTATGGACTTTCTGAGAACACATGCAGCAAATCTTTTAGTTTTGAATCTTTATTTTGATCTATGAAGCTAAAGAATAAACGTTACCTTCACACCTTAACTACAGACAATTTCCACACTGACTACTGTGAGCTCTAGAACAGTAAACTCTTTTCGTGTATGCAATGAACCATCTATGGCTGAGTTTGGCAAAACATGCGGTTTTGCCACATAAATACTGTATTCCCATTTTGCTCTTGGCAGGATATGTTGGGCTATTTCACATATGTTCATTTGACACCCGCCTCCCCCAAAAAGCCCAGAAAAGACTAACTTATCAACTTGTCACTGAGGTTTAAACCTGGTTTTTGAAATGTTCAACTCTTTAATGTTGCACATCCATGAGGCTTTTTAAGGATAAGTCATTATGTGTCCTTCCAACACCATGGTCTGAACGATAAGGAGAATATGGCTTGGAAGGGAGAGATGAGAGGTGCCATTTCTGGCTTTCTTTAAGTTCAGAGTAAGTGGAACAAGTCTCTTGCCTTTGACATCCACATACATAATAGGGTAATATAGTTAACTACTCTATTTGGGAATGCACTTGATTATATACAGTTTAAAATTGTTATGGCTCAATTCATCGGTAAAGCTGAGGTATCTGGTCTGCTGACAGCCAGCTCTGTGGTCAGGGTGACACACGTTCAGGCAGTGTGAAGGCTGTGTTAAAAAGTCCCTAATGGATATCACACACAATGCACTCTGCTGTAGCTTGAAGCCAAATCTTGGAATTCATAGTTCTATGCTCCTCCGCTATGCCAGAATCTTTGGTTACAGTCCTTCTCTCTATTCCCCCATCCACCCCTCAGCAAATGAAAAAAAGCAGGATTTAAAATAGCTCAGAAAGGCTTCCTAAGATCCAATCACCTGTGAATAATACCTGGTTCTGTTTACGGTACTATATAAATTAAAACTTCTTATATTTAGAGTAAAAAAATGAAAAACTTTTTCTTTTATTTATAACATACCTTGTACTTAATTACAGAGGATGTACAGATCATACTCTGACAAGTATTTATAAAATATCATTCATAACCTATTTGCCTGAGTCACCTTTTGCAGACTTTACCTTTCTGAATACTTTGTTGGTTGTGGGGTTTTTTTTTTTTTACAAAAACCTGTATATTATAATAATTATACATACCTGATTTGTAGTGATGTTTTGCATTTACCACAGTAAGGAAAAAAATGAGAATCAGCCAGGCAAAATATAAGTCTTGTCAAGTGTGAGCAAGTCTTTTTGGAATGGGGAAAAAAATATAGTCAAGTAACAGTGATGAAAGCATCAAACCCAAAGTGTTTAGTATTATGATTTGTTGTAACTGTGTACATGTATAACTGTTAATGGGCATATCTATATTTTGGCAGAAGTCCTGATTAAAGTCAATGAGGAGTTCAGCCTAACTGCCATGTTATTGTCCATTACTTGGAATATTGTTGAAATTGCATAAACAATGTTTATTTTTAACTAGGCACTTGGTGTAAAATAGAGTTTCAAAGGACATTTTACTAATGTGTTTTAGATGAAAAAAACATTTATGGCACAAGACTCAACTGCATGTGTAGTATGTTTGTTTAGCTACCTTTCACTTTGTGTAGGTAAGAGGGAGAAAGATTTAAAACGGGGCTGTCGGAAAAGCTTCGGAGGATTCTAGTTAAGAGTTTTTTAAGATTTGTTTTATATGAATGATTTGGAAAAGGGATAAAGCACTTTCTATTGTTTCAGCTGTGATTTCTTAAGCATTCTGCTCAAGTAGTGTGCTGTGTTATGTATATGACATTGCATGTAACTTATTAAGAATTTCTAATGTATCATAATTTTCATTTGATTTCCATCTTTCAGACAGAGATCCCTTAATTTTTTCAAAGCTTCCTATCTTATTTAACTGCCTTAGGAAGACTGAAAAGCAGTTGACAGCATACTTATATATGTGTGAATCTATATGTATATGTATTACATAATATGTTTGCAAAGAAGCCTAAAAAATCTTATTTTTTAAAAAGAATGAAGGGCTATATATGTTTCTTAACTTCAGTCTCTTAAAATAATCCAGAGTTTCACCTCAATACAGTGCAGTGTGTGCTTCCTTTAGCTAAAAAAGCCAAGCAAGTTTCTTCAGAGAGATACTTAGAAAAAATATTTTAACACAGTAACACTGTAAGGTAGAAAGGACAGTAATTGGTAACACATACAAGGTGCAGAGAGGAGTAGAAGTTTTTTTAAAAACTGAACAAACAGCAGATAAAATGAAAGGGCACTAGAACTGGAACAAATGAGGAATTTGTAATAAACACTGGGGAGAGGATAAGTAAATTCTTGTGAAGATAAAGTAAGACATGAGGAAGACAAATAAGGAAACTCAAGGAATGGAAAAGTTGTGTTGTAACAATTCAGTGCTACCAGTTTTAGTTCTGTCCTTCTTTAGTCTTTCCTTCAAAAACCTTTTTCTAGTATAGTTTTGATTTGGAGACCTAAATGGGAAAAAGTGTATCTTTTGGATCAACCTCTTAAATAGTGTGAAGAATAAAAGGAATTTAGTTGTACATTTCCAGCTGAAACATACCTTCCTAATTCTTTTTTCCTTTCTTTTGGGGCATTATCTCATCTAGTATTTCACGCAGTATAATCGTGAGGGATACTCACAGTATCACAGTTACACTCATGTGTGCCTTTGCTGTAATAGGGCTTCTGGTTTCAGGTGGTACAGGGGAGACCCACATCCTTATTTCCACAAATAATATAAATTTATTATGAAGTATCAAAAAGGTTAATGATCTAATATATTGCTGACTGTTGTGATAGGTTAATTTACCATTAAAAGTTTCATAAATTCCAGGACATGGTGAAAGATCATACAATTTGTTTTCTGTATCAGCTGCCAAAGAAAATTGTTCCACAATCGTATACCTTCAACCTTCTTGTTCAGCTATTGCACTCTAAACGATCATGCACAGGCATTTATTTGAAAGTTGTGCTGGTCCTTTGACTCCTTCACCCAGGACTTTATTTTATGGTAACTTCTTCATAGATATTAGTCTCATGAGTATTCTAGATTAAATTTGTTGAGGAAAGTGAAGTGGACAAGACCTACTCTAGATCAAAAGAGCAGAAGAATGGGAAGAACAGTCACCAGATCATAGAATCATAGATGAGAATTAGAAGTTCAACACATAAAGAAATATATCTAATAACTGCTTCCTTTTTTTTCTTNGAGAATTAGAAGTTCAAGAAATAAAGAAATATATCGAATAACTGCTTCCTTTTTTTTTTTCTTTAAAATAACACCCTAGTGTACTATAGCTACAGATTATTTTCCAAAAAACACATCAGAAANCATAGAATCATAGATGAGAATTAGAAGTTCAACACATAAAGAAATATATCTAATAACTGCTTCCTTTTTTTTCTTTAAAATAATGCCCTAGTGTACTATAGCTACAGATTATTTTCCAAAAAACACATCAGAAATAGTACACTAGCTTGGGATATTCAGAAGAGATTAGCTGCTCTCTTTAAAAGTGAGTTAGATTAAACCAAAGTGAAACCATTCTCATAACTGCTTAAGTTAGCTAAATCATAGAATCATAGAAAGGTAGGGGTTGGAAGGGACCTCTAGAGATCATCTAGTCCAGCCCCCCTGCTAAAGCAGGTTAGCCTAGAGCAGGTTGCACAGGAATGCATCCAGGCGGGTTTTGAATATCTCCAGAGAAGGAGACTCCACAACCTCTCTGGGCAGCCTGGGCCAGGGTTCTGGCACCCTCACAGTAAAGAAGTTCCTCCTCATGTTCAGGTGGAACT
>VZSC01009875.1:221991-242178 GCA_013398225.1 Steatornis caripensis
AATGACGCGCCATGCCCTGTTTGCCCGCCCTGTTCGCCGCGCTCCTGGTCGCTAGCGCTCCCTAGGGCCCTCTAAATCTCCCTCTAAATCTGGATGCATAAATTTATGGACACTTAATGAAACCATAAAACAGCAAAATATACTTTCTGGCCATTAAAATGAATATGCTATGTGTCAGCTAATGATACCACAATGCTAAGAATATTTTAAAAATACAAATGTTGATCTTGCAACCTCTCTGTGTAACAGCTAAGCCTAATGACAGCCTTCTACTGGTGAAATGGGAAACTGGAACAAGCATAAAGATCTTAAGTGATTAGTGAATGCTCATAGTGAAAACAGGATAAAGAACAGAGTTGCATAACTTCTTGACCACACCTTGACTGTCAATTACATTTTATATAGTGGGTCATGCAAATAGGACACAGATTTGAAAACAGCACCATGCAAAGATTATCTTCTAACAAACACAATCATTTTATTAGGGTAAATCCATCCTCCCCCTTTTAGAGCAGAGCGCGAGTCAAGCACATTAAAAAGCTCATTGATTAGATGTCTCTGAGACACACACTGCTGGAGGATACACAAACCTCAGTGAAGGATTTCTCCCTGTTGGAATAACTGGTTTTAAAAGATGGTATTTCTAATGTAGATGTTTATTATGAAAACCATATCTGAAGTTCTGGTGTCATTGTATGTTGTAATTTAAAGATTAAACCAAAATTTTTTTCTTAGCATTGTCTGTTTCCCCTGTGAAAGAACTACTGATGCAGTGTATCCCGATTAAGATCGATTAACAATTCTGTGAATTTTGCCCAGCAGCTATAATCGTTGGTTGCCTTAGCAACTTGGTAGATTAAATCATAAGCTAAAATCCAGAGGGTTCAATTAAAAATTCTTGTTGAAATTCAAATTATTTTCAGGGTGAAATGACCACTGATTCAATATGCACTTGAGAATTGTCAGAGTTGTCTCCTTTTTCTTCAGTGTCATTTATTACAAATGAAACATGAATCTAATATAATATTCAGGAAATATTTACCTATTGCAATTCATCATTGGTACTGATGCATTATGAATAATGAAGCTTTGTGGTTTTGTTATGTAGCAAGGCATAGGCTAAACTTTATCTTGCTAAAAGAAGAATCTGATTTATCATATTAACTAGACTATTTTCCCTGTATTTGATACTGACCCTAATTTATGCTAGCATTGATCCTACACATAATTTAAGAAGCAGTACTTGTTAATGAACTTGTGATTTATTATACTAGGGCTTGAATTCTGAAATGTGCTCCTAAATGACTTTGGTTTGTTGAATGTTGAAACTATCCACTGTTCAGACTGTGGCTGCAGAGCTGAGCCAAGATTCTCTGTTCTGTTCCTCCAGGTCCAGTTTGGATGTTTTCAGTAAATCCTGGCTACATACCAAGGCCTGTTCACCTCCTTTTGACCATACTGATCTCTCTGTTACTGATTTTCTTACGACTTTCTTGTCTTTCAGCTCTTTTTCTAGTGCCCTGATGATAATTTCTTTAGGTAGATGCACTTTTCCCACAATGCTGTTGAGGGAAGTCTTGTTTATCATCCACCAACCTTTCTCAGAAATGTCTTTGCCTCGCAAAATGACCTCTAGGTATTCTTATATGGTGCCAAAAAGTAGCAATGCCAAACCATTAACATGATGCTAGCCTTGTACAACTCTTGCCTTTTGTTGTCCCCTTTGCACAAAAGGAGAGAGAGATAGGTAGATTAGCGCTTTCTAGCTTCACTTGCCCTAATGAAAAGTCTTCTTCTCTACTTATCTTCCATTTCCGTGTCCCCCATCTCACCAAAGACAGACTGTCTGTTCAGATACTAAACATATTCCACCTCCACAAGGAAATTCAGAACCCATTTTAAACAAATTTTGTGGTTTCTTACTTTAGTTCTCCTTAAAGAGTTAGCAGCTCCTTTTCCTCATTATATAGTGCCGACCATCTTTATAGACAAAGAAGAAACAATGAAGATGAGAGGAAAGGACATTCTTCTTTTGGAAGAAGAATATAAAGTTAAATAAACAGAAATAAATAGAGTGAGAGAAAGATAAAAGTTGCTGTAACGTTCTGGACACGGAGACAAAAACAGTCTACTGCTTACAGTGGTAACGAAGGAAGCCACCCCTTTCATTCTTCATTTAAGTTCCTCCATTACATTTTGGGTTTTGGTGCATATCCTACATGTTAGTAAATCTAGACAAGATACTGAACAGCTATTCTGAAATTATATCTCAATTGTGCTGAGTACTGGTGGAGTTCATAGACAAAAATGATTGCAATGATAAAGGAAAGTTGATATAAAATGTATTATATTGTATAGATAAAACACCAACACTTGGCAGCTGAATATAAAGACAAATCTGAACTCTTTTGGGCCTTCTGTCAGCAGGAAATCTTTGCAGCTGTATTTTGTTCTAAAAATTATCCCTTGAAATCTTTTAAATAATTCCAGTAGTTATAACAAATCATGTTAAATTACATAGTAGGCCTAAAGCATGATCCTAGAAGTCTCAAAATCCTGAATCTCGTTTAGGACATGAAAGTGTAGCTCTGGGAGAAAAAGGTATAGAATAAAGTGTAGGACTTAAAGCGTAGTAAGGTAAAAAAGAAGCCTGTGACTAGAAGATAGTTCTTTCACACCCTTTAAGTAGTCCTCTTTTCTTTTCTTTTTTTTTTTTAGCATGCTAAAACCTTTGTATATGTTTTGGCTGGGTGAGAGGAACTTTCTGATCACTAAAAGCTAATTAATGAAGTTCAGTGAAAATTAAAGTTCTGCTACCTCTTTTTCTGGAAGTGTCAGTTTTATAATCAACATGTACTTGCAATTTGAGAAACTGGTTATTTTTGTTTTATTTGATGTATATTGTGAGTTTTGCAACTCCAGTACAGAAATCTTGTGTGGAAGTGCCCCCAGTATATGCACTGAGATGTAACTTTGCTAAACTTTGCTGCTGGTGGTGGTGAGAAATCTGTTCTGTTGCTGTGTTATTTAGAGAGCTATTTGTCAGTTCTACAACATTCTCAAATGACTTTCTTTCATTTTAAACTCTTCATTTTGGAATTGCAAGTGCAAAATTCATACTAGCTTTATCTGTGCTCTACATTCCTTTCTTAATTTCAATTACTAATTTTAAATTAATCAACTGGGAGCAGGCCAGAGGAAAACTTATGGGATGAATGAATGGGTCTCTTGGTTTCCTTATTCTAAAATAAAAAAGACTAAATGGAAAAGGTGCAGGAGGTTTACAAATAACTTTTTATATATTCTTGAAAATTTTAACAAGTTACTACGCATTTATGCATTATGACTTTTAGATGTAATGAATAGTACATAATCTTACCTCTCTTTAACTATATTGACCCATAAAGCAGTTTTAATCTGCATATTTTGAAAGACTCTATAGAGATCAGTATTAGCACTGTCTTCAGATTTGGTGAAACAAAGGCATGGAGAGGGGAAGAGAATAGCCGGGAGTTGCAGAACAATTCCATGGCTGAGCCAGCAGCTCAGCCCAGTCTCCTGAGTCTCTTCCAGTGCCCTGGCAATTCTGCCTCAGCACTAATGTTCACTATTGTGAAGAACAAAACGATCTTTTTGTTCCAAAGCAAATTGCTTGCAACAAGTCAGAGATGCATTAATAGGATGGCAGGACTTCAGAGATGACAAGACGAGTGCTGAAGCAGTCATGTTGCCAGATGCTGATGGAAACTCGTCTATCCTAGCTATGGGGATTAGATATTGTCAGAGTGCCTAGTTTAGAAGTTTGTGTAATTTGCAAGGCAAACATTTTTGAAATCACGTCTACAAAGCTCGTGCATTCTTCTAATGCAGCTTTAAATGTAGATCTCAAAAAGAAAAAAACCCAAAAGACTCCTTGTGTACTGACATCAGCAAGGGAGATACGTGATTGATTGTAATATTAAATACTTTCCGCTGTGCATGAGGATTTAAATGAGGGTTATGTTAGCAGACTGATGAATTGCCCAGCTCTTCAGCTTGCCTAGAGAAGTAGCTGGCTAATGGTCATCCAAATTATAGCAGAATATATAGCTAGCTGAGGTAGAACCAAGTAGTTTTTCATCTGTGTGCTATTCTGCCAACACATAAAAAAACTTTCTAAGCCAAGAAAGCGTAATTTAAAAAACTTGTGTGTAGACTCTAAGATCTATTGGCCAGGCCCTAGTAAGGAGATGTGCTGATGGAGAGAGATTGCTCTTTAAGACAGCTCTCAATGAGAAAGGTGTTAGGAGGAGAGGAGAATGGGTTTGCGTCATGCTGTGGACTTTAACAGATTGCTTTCCAACTGCCTAGCACAAGCAGAGCAATTGCTGGCGTGTAGCATGTAGTGAGGATGGATATGTACCACACTGCCTGGCAAGCATACAAGCAAATAATTGTATCAGCAAGCCAAAAACACGATTTTGATCTCTAAAGCAAGGAGGTAAATGAGGAAATGATTTTAGTTTTTATCTAGGCTGACCTAAAAGATTAGTTCAGTAAATTTTCTCCATTTTCTATACCCTGTGTAGCTACAGTTCTTTTAGATATAAATTAAATACTCGGAAACTCTTTTATTGAAATTACTGTATCAGAGAAAAATGTTTGGGTTTGGACGCTTGCTTTCAATTCTGTTCACAGAATTGAGATCACACTGACACATTTTTTTCCTGTCAAATCTTTGCGTGATTTCTTGAATTAATACATAGCTTCTAGCATTAATGAATAATAGATTCCTGCCTTTTGCATCTTTCATATCAATTCTGCATTTTAATACTAAAATCCGAGTGTGAGTCAATAAACTGCAATGGCGTCCAACTTAACTACATCTTTGCCTTCTGTAGATACTTCTATCGAAAAATGTCAGGCATTAAAATAACACAAGTCAATGCTAATAGTCTTCACTAAGATATCCTTAACATACCCTTTAAGGTAATGTATAACATCATGAAGTCTAACATAGCAGAAAAATGTAGTCTGAAGTCTTGATGCTGCACTAATTCTACTTATTCAGAGTGCATGTGTGAAATGAGTGTTAATATTGGAAATATGTTTGGTATTGGCATGTTTTACAATTCCTTCCTTGCAGCATGCAAGAGAAAGTTCTATGGGCATTATTCAGCTTAGTGGGGGAAAAAAAGTCTTATAAAATTTTAAAGCGATGCATTTGGGAATGGTAGAGCAGTCTGGCAGCACATTAATCTTCACAAGGGTTATCTGTCCCTGGTGGAAAATGCATGATAAGGTGCCATCCTTTTAAATCTCCTGGAACTATACGGACAGAAAGGATGGTGAATGTTTAAACCACAAAGTTTTTGTAGAACTTTAATTCCTAAATATCGTGACTAAGGACTAACTCTAAATGGGTCTACTCCTGGGTATTGTCAAGTAGTACCTTCACATATGTGGTTACAGTTGCAGCTAGAGACTCTGCCTGAGAAATCAGATATACTATCTGAAACAAACTGTAGGCGTGACTTGCTTCAGCAATAAGGAAGGGTTATGTTGCTGGTCCTGTATAAGAAAAGCTCTTTTTCTTGAATAGTTACTGGAAAGTCCAACAGAATTCCAACTAATGTTGCTAGAAGAGGACATACATGTGGGAGTGCATATGAATGTATTTTTTGACTTTTAAAAAGGTATTTGCATATATTTAAAGTACACCGGGATGATCCAGTGCCTCTCTTCACTTAACTGAGCATCTGAATCTGTGGCAGACAAACCCAAATGTTTTCATTCCATCCTTTTGGAAAGCTGGTGGAAATAAGAGTTAAAATAGTATACTGAGACTAGTATGTCTTTGAATGCCACCAATCTTATTAAATCGAATGTTCTTCTGAGTGTTACTCTTAAATTTCATAATTAATTATACAGAAGGGATATAATTACATATTCCTGCATATCAACTCATGAAAAAAACACAAGTGAACATTTTCTGTTCCGTAGTATAGGATGTTTACAAAAGGTATGTGAAGGCATGATTTACCTGTTTTTTACACATCTGAAAGTTAGGTATCTCAGTCCAGGTTTGACGTCACAGGTCCCATGATAGACAGCGACAAAAAGTAGGCATGTTGTAGTGCTGATTTTGTGTGATGGTTAGTCCGAGATTATGTGAGAAGTGCTGAAACACTCTCAGAAATCCCAGGAGTTCTACAATGGCAGGAGACAGGGCTTGGAGTGAAGCTCATAGATGCAGATGGATTTTTAGGGACGATGCAGCCCACATAAGATCCCAGACTGGCAATTAGGAAGGATGTATTGCAGGGCATAGCATCTGGAAGGAGTTGGCTGCTTTGAAGCAAACCAGGGTTTCATTATTCAGGGAGAAACAGCACCTGAAAGAATCCTGGTCTAGGGGTAAATTATACAATTTATGATAGCTAATGGCTTTGCAAACCTTTCTGAAAATTATTTTGCAGCTACAGCTTAAGATCTCCAGCTATACTATGTAATACTGAGATCATTTGAATAACTGTAAAGATACCCAGGCACAGAGTAATCTGAGCCAAATAAAGGCTGTTCTGGCTTCTCCTTTCAAAAACAAAACAGATAACAACAGAAAACAAGCAGCATCTCGCTGGTCATGGCAATTTTCCCAGTATCATCTGTGAGTGGCAGCTCTAGCATAGCACTTGAACAGCACCGCAGAACGGGAGGTACTGACCTTCCCAAATAATTGTGGGTTTTGATGGAAGGGAGAGATCAGGAAATGTGCCTATAGCAAGGCCAGTATAACGTATTAAACTGCCATTGCTTTGTTTGGAAGTGGTGCCAAACTGCCAAACTGTCAGTAAAAACTAATTTCTTTTCCTGCACAGTGCTGTATCTCTGTGTGTGTGTGTGTGTGTGTGTGATTCAGCAGTTGACCAGGTATGCTACTGGAGGAATCCCTATAATCAGAACTTTTAAAATTGTTAATATTTATTTAGCAGGTATAATCTTATTTAAGTTTTTAACTTATTTCTGGCTGTTTTGGGGTGGTGGCTTTTTGGTTGTGGGTTTGTGTTTTTTTTTTTTTCTGTCAGCTTTTTTGCTTTAGCCCAGGTAAAATATGGGTCAGTGGTGTTTGACTTTCTATATTTTCACATATTCTGCTTTATTCATAGCATTTCCTTTTGAGAGGAGAAGTAAGAATATATACTCTATGCAGTCAATAATGAAAATGTACTAACAACAAAGCAAAGGAATATCCCCATACCTGTTCTTCTTGGATTAATCCTTTATGTCATGGTGAAGAAATTTTGAATCAAGACTTGCCCTGGTTCCTGTGTTATAGCCACAAATGGTCCTCTCATAAACTGAAAACCTCTGAGGTAGAACGAGACGCTTACAAAATGCTTGAAGAGTGACTGTTTTTTAATGAATTACAGATGTGGCATTGATCTTTTTTTTTTCTTAAACAAGTTAATTGGTAGATGTTTTGTTGCATTTCAGAAAGTTGTCTGATTTCTACTTCAAAAAAGTAAATTATTAGTTAAGTCTTATAGTAGAAGTTAAGTCTTAAGTAGAAGTACAGGTAAAGCAGCTTGAGTAAGTAGGAGAATAAAGGTAATGAGAGCAGGTTGAAAGGAATGACACTACATCCAGTTTGTACCGAGCAGAAAGACATTGTAAATTAAAAATAAATAAATAAGAAAGAAAGAATCAAAGTGAGGAGAGACAGTGACAAATTCAGATCTGTAATTGAAGACAAGAGAGCCCAGTCTGTATGTTCATAGCAAGTTTGTATTGCATGGATGGGTTTGACAGAGAATTAATACACTTCAACCTAGCTGTGTAGAAAGCTACATATTGTGTTTCATGCAGCTAATATGCTGCCTGCGACCCTAATGACAGAGAACTAAAGAAGAGAGAATCACAGCAAATGAACGTGGATGCCCTGCTAGAGATGCTCTGAACTAGCAGAGTTCAATGACTGGGGACAATTGTTCATACTCTAGCAGTGCCAGGAGCTGTCAGCTAGGACTGGTTAGCAGGATAATGTTCTGGCAGGAAACATAGTAGAAAATAGTAAAAATCTGTACTATTAATTGAAAGGTTAAGAAAATAACAGTGAGCTGGAGAAGGAAATAAAGTCACAGTAGCTTGAGACTGTGTCTACAGCATGATTTTATGCACAGTGCGGGTATACAGAAAATGTTTTGGTTTTCAGTATTAAGCATTTTCTGAGTGACTGCCAGATAATAGATTTCCTTTAAAAAAACCAAATTAGAAAGTCCAGCTTATGCATCATTCTCTAAGACAACAAAGCAGTACCGTTGCATCCACAGCACAGAATCAGTGGCCTCCAGAAAGGAGTGGAAAACTCCTGGAAACTTTGAATCTTTTTGAGCTTTTATGAAATGATTCGAGTTATTGTCCAGACTAACACCTTGTATTGCTAATGGTTCATTCAGCAGCGCTGTGTGAAAGGTCATGACATGTATCTTGTGCAATAACTTAGAAAATAAAATTACTCACAACTGCATATCTGACACACCCCAGTCTTTGGCCTTCTCTCTTTCCACTCCTATTGCCCTAGTTATGTTGCCAGACTGTCTGTAAAAGTGTCTTGGAGACAGATTGCTGCTACATGTTGGCTCAGCTATTTCATCCTCGCTTTCTTCAAATCTTTTTGTCTGAGGATGGGTACATTCGCTCCTGAATGCTGCCAAATACAAGCATTCGAGAAGTTGATAAAAGATCTGCGCTAGTTATGCATAAGGCTATTTATTTAATATGACATTTTTAGTCAATCACACACACGTAAATAAGCATAAATCCATAAATTGCCTAGGCATCTTGGACAGGCAAGCCACTTACATTTCTGATTCCCAAAGCAAACCTGGTATTTATTAATCAACCTGTCTGCCTCTATAATAAACTCCTGTAGCTCTCAGTGTGTGGCCTCATAAAATGTTTTGTAAAAATATGCTCCTCCCTGAGAGATTTAGACCAGCTGTTAAGCAAGCCAGCTGAACAGTTCTGCTCAGTTGCAGTCTAGAGTTACGCACAGTACTGAATTTTTGCTTTTCAAATCTTGTAGACATAATGCTTCAGTTTACTTTAAAAACGTGATATAGAATCTGTGTTGCCTCTCCAGAAATGTTCTATCGTACGTGTGGATTAAAATTTGGATGTTTAAAAACAATACAAATGTATATCATAGAACGGATGTGGAAAACTATTTGATCACAAAAAGTATGTGGGTGCTCATAGGAAAAATGGTGTCATTCGGATTGTTTAATACCACAGGCTATGCTCACAGCTGAGCAAAGGATAAATTGCTATTTCTTGCATAGCTTCTCTTCTTCATATAAGACAAATTACATCAGAGTTAAGTGCCAGAATGAGTATTTGATTTATAAATGAATTCAGGGCTTTTATGGTTGTCGATTTTTATTTTCATTCACCCATGGTACACTTCTAAAGTACTTTCACACATATCGAGAAGCCTAATTAAGTGAAAGCTATTACTTTTTGTAGTTTTCTGAAGTCTTTTAGGCTTTCCGCTTTTTAAAGCAATGCAATTGGATGAATCAAGTGTGTGCAACTTTTGCAGGCTATAGTTTGACCTCTCTTTTCAGTTGAAGAATTATTTGTAGCTTATTTGGCTGGTGGTGACAATAGCTAGATATGTTCTAAATGCCTAAACCATTTAGGCAACCTTTAGTTTTTTACCATTGCATCCGATACTGTCTGGAAAATGGAAATAGTCAGGCTCCCTGTTCCAAGCGAGTATGCAATCTTTTATGAACTCTTGTACAGTGCCTAAAACTCTGAAATACATTTAAGCAGAAGAACAGAGGCTCTTCCAGAGTCAAATAAGAGAGAAAAAATGTCGCTTATTAGGCAAAACTCCCATTTAAATCAGTACAAGAAGAGAATTTAAATCTGAGGAAATATAAAGGCATTTGTTTGTGTGTTTCTTTGCTTGAAGTGAAACATCCTACCGACCATTCTAGGTATAACTGTATCCATCCTATGCGTAACTCTGTCTATTTCTTGGAATTATTACTGGGAAAATTGTAGTGCATAATATCAATCAGCTACAACTTTTACAGTAGCAAAAGCCGCATTAAGAACATACTGAATTTAAACCACTGTTATATATTATGATGCTTTTCTAGGGTCACATTTTACCAACAATCTTGATTTTAAAATCAACCCAAGAAGAACAAGTAAACAGCAGGATAAGTAAAACAGTTATTAAAAATTATATTCAATAATATTTTAAGACTCTCTTGGTTGCTCTGACTAGGGTTTATCAATGCACATAAACCAAATGGACCAAATGCTTAAATGTAACTCAGGTTACATTGTATCAGCTTCAACAGCCTCCATCACACTATGCTTAGAAAAGCATGGTGGGGAATTTCTTCACTTTCTGAAGGCCAAAACTTTGCAAGTCATTTGTAATTCAATTTGTTATCTTGAGTATTCAAAGGGCATACACTTTCTTGTAATTTTGGACCAGTTTCAGCTTAAGTGACTTCGTTTACATATATTTCAAGCATTGCTTGAAACTGCTTTCTTTTTTTTTCAAAATTCTGAGTTTGCATTTGTAATGTAGTTTGCCTTGCCACTGCGCCATGTTCAGTGCTTGTGTAACTGAAAATGCAGGTCTTTCTCAGCAAAGCACATTGCACATTCCTAAATGTACAGCTGCGGAGGCTGAAACCCAGGCTATGTGCCCCGTCCTAGAAAGAGCTGAAATTGTGACTTAGAAAGCACTCTTTGGTATTCTGTATGTCTTTGCACTGACAAAGAAATGTGAGATTTAACATGTAACGTTTATCCATGATAAATTGCTGGAGATGTACATTGAGCCTGCAATCAAAGCCAACGGATTAGTCTGCTCTTTCATACACTTGTTCTGATGGAAATCCTATAGGTAGGAAGCACCACATTTTGCTACTGAGTTGTGGCTTTGAAGTACACTGAGGTAATGCATTCATGTAACACATTTATGCTGTCATGTTATGTCCTGAACTTTAATGGTGATTTATTGTTCCTAATAGATGAGATAATGAAAAGGTATATTGCTTTAGTCCTCTTCACACTGAGACCATTTGAGACTGGAAGAATATGCTGTCTGCTTATCTCATCTTTAAATCACAACAAATTACCAATACATTTGTGTAATGCATTTGCAATCTACCATCTTTTTGTTGCCTTCCTACAGCATTACTATAGGCAGAGTATCTTCTCAGGTAAGTAAGCATTACTTAATCTGCTATTTTTAAGGAACTACAAAAGCATAAATGTCTATTATGTACTTGAAAAGCGAGGCTTGAAAGCAACAAATAGGCATGTCAGAGGGCATTTTAACAAAACAGTTCTGGCCATGGAATGTGCTTAACTGATTAAAATAATGACTGTGGGAGTGTTAAGCAGGTCACTGGGCAGGTAACTGGAAGCACTTCCCGTATTATCCGTTGTCTGTGGGGCCTTCTGTAATATGGATCTCATCTGGATCAGAGCTGGGGCTTACCATAACCCAGACCAGCTGACTGGTAGGCTCTAACTGACAACCAGAAGTATCTGGCAGTCCTTAGAAGTCTGGCACCTTTTAACACTTTTACCTTCACTTAACATTTCAAGACTTTGAATGGCAAAGAGGAGTAAAGCGGAGAGAACAGATTGTTTCTCTTGAGTAAGATCAGAGTTCCCCTCCAATGCTGAGGATAGGATTTTGGCGCATTGCTCGTTATTTAATTCTCTTGGCTGGAAGCAGGAAGCATTTTAGGGCTTTTGGTTCAGTTCACTATCTAGCTGACTCCCCTAGAGCCATATAACAAATAATCTTTGGAGATGCTTGTTCTGGTGCATCACTATGAGGAGGGCAAAGATGAGTTGTGAAAATCTGGGTATATTAAATCTTTTATGTGTTTAGCTGTGGGGAGTGGTGGAGAAACAGTCCTTGCTCAACTTCATTCTGCTTTTGGGAGGTCTAGGCATGAAATATGGTGCTTACCAGTATAACCAGCACACAAGAAAAATGAGAAGCAGTTAATTGCTTGCTTTTGTTGTACCTTCTCTCCTTATGATGCTTTTCTAAAAGTTCAGTTATGTTCATTCTAGCATCTTCACGGCATCTGGGTGACATGTGAGAAGACAACCAATGTGCCTGGCTCGCAAAAATCAATTTGAAGAAAGGTGTGGGAGAATCTTTTAGGCTGCTAGATGTATGAATCAAAATAAAGTATTTCCAGTGAGATGTGCAGAACAGACATTTAAAAAATATCTGTTGACTGGAATCCCAAGGGAAAGTTAAATGTAAATGTAATTTAGACAGCAGTATTGACAGCCCTGGAGAAGGCTGAAATGTTCTGATTTTTGATGAAAAAGAAAGGTAAATATTTTGACAATTTCAAGGAACACTTTCTCAATTTTCTACTGGTTAGAGAGCTCAAAAAGTTTCTGTTTTCTTGAAACACTCAGATTAAATTTAAAAACTTCAAAGTGTTTTAAAAGATGCTATTTTTTATTGTTGTCCTAAAAAGTTATAACAATTTTTCTGGATTTTTTTTTTTATCAGCTCTAGTCCGTCTGTCATCAAAGTATATCCCACTAGCCATATGCTGCCTCAATTCTTCCTCTGGTTTCCAAAGTGCCAAAATCCTCCGCAACAAAAAATTTCCCTCCACAACCATGTTTCTCATGCTTGTTCTAAGGAATGGGAGTAAAAAGGACTGGAGTTGCACTCAAATGGTATTGATCAAGAAAACATGGTGTGAAAAATTTCTATTATCCTTTGTTAGCACATAATTAATTAATTAACTGAAATATATTTTCAACAGGTAAACCTAAATTTTATATTTTAGTATTTGCTATGTATTTTTCTACTTCTGAAGATCTTCTGTTAGGTGTAAAAAGAATAACTTCTTGTCCTTGACTTTATATTCCTTTGGAGTTCTTTTCTCTTTCCGGACAAAATGGGTATAACACCACCCTTTATTACTGCTATTGCTAAAATGGATCTTTTCATGTGTCATATTACAATGAAGCATTTGTGTAATCAGTTTTGTTATGGACTCACACAGACATTTCAGCAAGCTGAATCCTTGAAGGTTCTGTATGAACCAGTGTGGAGGTAGATGCTCTCTTTTTCTATAATGCTTTCTATCACATTGCTTCACATTTGTTAATATTTTTATCTTTAGACTGTCCCAGTGCAGTAGAGCATTATTCTTTTCATTTTAAGAGCGAGCAGCTGCCTTGCAAAGAGTAATTAAGCTAACACAGAAGAATTGTAGCTGAAGTAAGGGAGAAAACTCGGTGCCTGGGCTGCTGTGGTTGGGGCTGTTCTCTCCGCTTTTTTGAGCAACAGAAGTGTGGTGAGTCAGTTCCAGAAGCACGGAGACCTCTTCCTTGTCTCTGCCCATAGGAAGCAAGAATTGCAGCCAGTCCTGGATAAAGACTTCTTGTTTACCCATCATACATAATAGTAGACCATCTTATATTCAGAGGGACTAAGGAGAATCTTTTCCTCCATATTTCTTCTCTTTTGCATTTTAGCAGGAATGCATTGCTTTTTTAAACCTGTGTTCAGCACCTAAAGTGTTCAGCAATGTTGTTCTTAAAGATTTGCCTCTGAAATGGTTTAACTCCCCAGCTGATACTGAACTGTAGGGCTTCTCCCCATGAGCTGTGAGGATCACAGCCAAGACAGCTGAGGACAGAGCTAAAGAGCAAGAGCTGAAATGAAAAGCAGAGAGAGAAGTCATTTTCTGTTGTATTGGTTTGTTCTCCACATGTGGGTTATGTTATTTAACAATCATTAAAAAGCCAGGTGGGAGCCCCGGGAAGGGAGGAGCTATTTAGGTGGGGGATGGTCTGGCTAACACAGAATATGGCTGGAGGGAGTCACAGCTGGGAGTGGGGAACTGCTACTTTCACAGAGGCTTGGGACAGTGGCTGAAAGCAGCCCAGCCTCTGAGAGGCAGGGAGCAGTGTGCGTGGGCTGCGTGGACTCTGCTGCTGCTCAGAAATGTGCCGAGTGTGCTCAGCGCATGCAGATAAATGTGGTGCTGCCTGCAAGGAGGTGGGGATATCAGGTTAGTTTATGGCTATCCTGTTTGATCTCATCACTTGTAATTCTTTAATGCTTCATAGTTCAATGAAACCTGGTTTCTTGTGCACGAGGGTTTTCTGGAGAACTTGGATAAGGCCAAGGGCTAGGGACATTCACCTCAAACTGTTAAATGACGCCGGGTCGAAGGAGTCTGTGTGTTTCACTGATACAGTGGCTATAACTCATGGTAATTCTGCTTAAACTGACTTTTTAATTTTGCTCTTGGGGATGATAAAGCGAAAGTGAGATTTAAGGAGAGCTTTGAAAGAGAAGGCAACTTGTAATCAGCAAGGAATGAAATAATGTTTATGATACAATGATATATATTCCCATGCTTGTGTCTGCAACTGTTTTTGGGGTTCTCTTGTGACTAGCAGTGAGATGAACAGCTCATTAAAGGCTGCCTTACTTGCTGTTGCTAAGAAAAAAATCATATGGAAAGGATACATCTGAGTGGTCTTTGTGGGTAGGTAAATGGATGTCACCAGCCCCCCTGCTCCTCACGTGCTCTGGACAGACAGAAAGCTGTGAGTGGCACAGGACTGAGTTATAGAGAGTGCATGACACCTCTGCTTGGCTTTGTCCATAGCAAACCCTGTGGCCACACACTGGGAGAGAGGAGATTTTGGGCTCTGAGGCAGCGTGCAGATTCTCCGATTTCCTGAATGGCTCTTACCAAGTCACTTTGTGCCTTTCTTCATCCCTTTCTGAAACAGAGATGCTATTGTAACATCACACAAGACTTATTTGTAAGTACAAAGAAAACAAAGGTACTTAAATACTACAGGATGGGAGGAATATACACAGTGCTGTAATATAAGTGTTTCCACACTGGATTTGGTTTTCTTCAGGGTTATACTGGCAAGTCCCTTGCAAAATGTACTGGTGACACAGAAAAACACTGTTTGCAATGTGTGGTTCCTTCTTTCTTTTTCCCTCCCCAAGGATAAATTTTGAGGTTTATATTATTTCCTGTGGGAGTACTTGCCATGCAAATACATAACTGTACTACATACGCTGCGCTTTGATTTGATACAAGAACCTGTGCAGTATAATGGCACATCTGAGGATATTACACACCATTTTGGTTGTGATTTCTTAACACTGCAGGAAGAAACTTGAAAATTTCTGTCAGAAAGGTGAAGCAAGAAGCAATTTGTGCTGAACTAGGAAAAAAGACAAGAGTAAAGTGGCATTTTTCATGTTATTAGTTATCTTTAAGGCTGCTAATGGTTGTTATATTACTTGTGTGACTCACTAGAGTTTCTTATGCCCCAGCAGAAACTAGAGTGGAAAATCGATTTCTAGAATCAAAATTAAATACCATAATTAGGTTTGTCTCAATTCCAAGGCTTAACAAAAGAGGAAAAAGAACTGCCTAAATTTAAAACATTGTCTCTTACGCTGTTATACTGTAAAGTGCTAGAATACGTCCCTGTGTGCAGGGATGTGCTGAGTCTCAATGTTTAGCATAGGACTTATTTCACTTCCATTTCTTGTGCTTCCACAGTTAAAGCTCTATTTCACGCAGTTATGTAGCACAACACCTCATCGTCTCTTCTCTTGACCTGTTGTGACACACGTAGCAGGTTGAGTGCCATCTAACACAACAAATAATAGAAGAGTAGAAAAAGAGAAGTGAGAAATGTGTGGCAGAGGGCAGGTATGCAATTTTTGGGGCCTCACACTTAAAGGAGATCCACAGGAGGAAATACTTGCATTTTATTTCTTTACTGCTCTGAAGTCCTGTGGCATTGTGTATGAAAATCTCCATGTTCTCTGCTGAAAGACAGTTCTGCCATACATCAGAAAATGTGATAGAGGAGATGTCTGTATGCAGTATCTTGTGTTTTAAGGGGAAATTAGAACTGGGGCAAAATTATAATGTCACAGCTGGGTTTCTGAAAGCATAATTTCTAAAGAGAAAAGATTTGGCACAAGAAACGTTAAGGCAGTAGGAAAATTTAAATTTGAAAAGTATGAACATCTACCATCCTTAGTATACAGCATTTCATTTTCACTTATTTTTTCCATTTTTATTCAATCTTCATTATCATCTTTTTCGTTGTTGGTTTTTTTTTTTCTTCTCTGTAACATTTCTTTGTCAGGATATGTGGCTATTCTCTTCCAGCCATTGAATTAGGTGCTCCAAGGAAGCATTTAGCTTTTAAGTTAGCTAGGTTTCCTCACCTTTAAAATTCAGGCCTAAGTGATAGAATTTTAAAGTTTTTATTCTGAAAAAAAATTTTTGTTGTGAAGCATCGTAATTGGTAGAAAATGTCCTAAGTAGAAACTTTATATACTTGACACTGGTGAGACAGAATCTCAAATTCTGTGTGCAGTTCTGGGCCCCTCACTACAAGAAAGACACTGAGGTGCTGGAGCATGTCCAAAGAAGGGCAACAAACCTGGTGAAGGGTCTGGAGCACAAGTCTTGTGAGGAGCAGCTGAGGGACCTGGGGTTGTTTAGCCTGGAGAAAAGGAGACTGAGGGGAGACCTTCTCACTCTCTACAACTACCAGAAAGGAGGTTGTAGCGAGGTGGGGGTAGGTCTCTTCTCCCAAGTAAAAATCATAGGCTCATAGAATACGTGGTTGGGAAAGGTTGGACCAGATGGTGCTCAAGTTCTTTCTTGGCAAAAGCACACTCTAAACAAGATGGCCCGGTACCCTGCCCAGCTGAACCTTAAAGGTGACCAATATTGGGGAACTTACCACTTCCGTGGGGAGATTATTCCAATGGCTGATTGTTCTCATTGTGAAAAGTTTTCCTTGTGTCCCATTGGCATCTCACCAGGAGTAACTTGTAGCCATTAACCCCTGTCTTTTCCATGCGACTTTTTGTAAAGAAGGAGTTTCCATCTTCTTTGTAGCCAGTCTTTACGTACTGGAACACAGCAATGCAGTCTCCGCTGACTATTATTTCTCAAGGCTGAACAAACTTAATTCTCTCAGCCTTTCCTCATATGGCAGGCTTCCCAGTCCTTTGATCATCTTTGGGGCCCTTCTTTGGATGTTNTGGTGATAAGTCCTCCCCTAAGCCTTCTTTTCTCAAGGCTGAACCAAGCTAGTTGTCTCAGCCTTTACTCACACAGCAGGCTTCCCAGGATTTTGATCATCTTTGTGGCCTTTCCCTGGACCCTCTCCAGCCTGTCCACGTCTTTTTCATATAGCAGGGACCAAAACTGAACACAGTGTTCCAGGTGTGGCCTGACAAGTGCCAAGCAGAGTGGGATAATGACCACTTTATCTCTGGTGGTGATGCCCTTGTTGATACAATCCAGCATCCTGTTGGTTTTCTTTGCCACTGCAGCACACTGTTCACTCATATTGAGCTTGTTTTCCACCAGGACACCCAGGTCCCTTTCTACAAAGCTACTCCCCAGCTGGGTAAATCCCAGCCTGTGCTACTCTCCTGGATTATGTTTTCCCAGGTGCAAGACTTTACATTTTTCTTTGTTAAACTTCATAAGGTTCTTATTAACCCACTCTTCTAGCCTATCCAGGTCTTCCTGAAGGGTGGCTCTCCCTTCTAAAGCTTTCATTTCCCCACTCAGTTTGGTATCATCAGCAAACTTCATCAGGGTACACTTGATCCCCTCATCCAGATCACTTACAAAGATATTAAATAGCATTTGGCCAGATATTGATCCCTGGGGGACCCCACTTGTGACAGGTTGCCAGTTTGAAAAGGAGATATTTACCACCATCCTCAGAGTGCAACCTGTCAGCCAGTCCCACACCCGCACTGCACAGACCACTTGTCCAGACTGTAACACATCATTTTCCCTAGGGGGCTGTGGGAAACTGTATTGAAAGCCTTGGAGTAATCTAGGTAGACAATGTCCACCACTCTCCCCACACCAACCAAGCAGGTTACTTTGTTGTAGAACGCGATCTGGTTTGTCAAGCACAATTTGTCCTTGGTGAATCCATGCTAGCTTTTCCCAATCACATGCTTCATTTGACTTGGGATATCCCCCAGAAGGATTTGCTCCACAACTTTCCCAGGGATTGAAGCGAGACTGACGGGCCTGTAATTTCCTGGATCCTCTTTTAAGCCCTTCTTGTAGATGAGGGTGACATCAGCCTTCTCTGGGTCTTCTGGGACATGTTGCAATCTCCACGACTTCTCAAAGGTTATGGACAGTGGCCTTGCAATGATGTCAGCCAGCTCTCTTAACACCCTCAGGTGAGTATTGTTAAGGTCCATTGATTTGTACAGGTCAATCTCCTGCAATAGTTCGCATACCAACTCTTCCTTCACTGACAGTGGCTCTGTGTTTGCATCAACCTGGATTTTTGTTCCTAAGGCTGGGGCCCAGAAGTGCTGGTAAAGACAGAAGTGAAGAAATTGTTCAGAACCTCTGCCTTTTCAGCATTGCTGGTGACTAATTCACCTCTCCTGTTTAACAGCAGGCCAATATTTTCCTTCTCTTTCTGTTTCTTGTTTATGTACCTGAAGAACATTTTCTTATAGTTTGTGACATCTCTGGCCAATTTCAATTCAAGCTCATCTTTTGTTTTTCTAATTGCATCTCTGCATGCCCTGGCAATGCCCTTGTTGTTCTCCATGTGTATTTGTCTGCTTTTCCATCTCTGGTACACTTCCATTTTGGTTTTGAGCAAATGCAGAAGCTTGCAGTTAAGCCAAGGGGATCTCTTGCTCTTCCTACTTCTCTTACCTTTAAAAGGGGATGAACTGCTTTTGTGCTTCCAGGAGAGCATTCTTGAAAAAGTGTCAGCACCCACTGGCACCTTTATCCTCCACAGAATCTTTCCACAGACTCCCCACCCAACTGAGCTCTGAGGGAGATGTATTTTGCTCTTCTAAAATCTAAAACCTTTGCCTTAGTACTAACCTTCGTCATGTTCAGCAGGATCCCAAACTCCAAAAACCAATATTGTGATCATTGCAGCCAACGTTATCACTAACTGAGACATTACAAAGCAGGTTTTCTTGGCTTGCAAGTAGCTAGTCCAGCTGTGCCTCATTTCTGGTTGGCACATCTAACATTTGCATGAGGAAGCAGTCCTCTATGCATTCCAGGAGCTTGATGGATGACATGTGGGCTGCTGTATTGTTCTTCCAACAAATGTCTGGGTAGTTGAAGTCACTTATAAGAACCACATTCTGTTGACCCAAAGCTTGCTTAAGTGACACAAATATTGACTTCATTGGCCTTATCATCTTGGTTTGCAGGTCGGAAGCAGATGCCTACAGTAAGATCCCCCTTGGAGATGACCCATCTGATCTTGACCCAGAGGCATTAAATGGGCCTTCCACAATCATTGTAGTTGACTTCTGTATATTCAAGATTCTCCTTAACACAGAGCATGACTCTTCCTCCTCTTCCTCCCTACTTGTCTTTACTAAACAGCCTACAGCCATCCGTCGTGATCCTCCAGTCATGTGAGTTGTCCCATCATGTTTCAGTTATTCCTATGATATTATAACTTTCTGACTGGGCGCAGAGCTCCAGTTCCTCCTGTTTGTTCCCCAGGCTGCATGCACTGGTATACATACACCTGAGGTGACTGGTCTTCAGGTTCTCATCTTGGGAGGCAACTAAGGAATATTTGTTGCTGCTCTGGTTGACCTGGCTTATTCCCCAGTTTCTTGCAACGGCGTGAGTGTTGCCACTTTGGACTCTGCCCTCGAAGTCCTTCAGTTTAAAGCCTGCCTCACCAAGCTGGCCAGCCTGATTCCAAAGATTCCCTTGCCTCTTCTAGACAGGTGGCTCCCATCCTTCCCTAACAGGCTATAGTCATCGAAGAATGTCCTGTTGTCATAAAAGCCAAAACCCTCATGATGGCACCAGCCATGAAGCCAGAAGTTGATTTGCATTATATATCTATTTCAGGCTGCACGCTCTCCTCTAACTGATAAAATGGGAGAAAAGATAACTTGGGCACCAATACTTTTCATTTGCGTCCCCAGGGATTTGTAGTCTTCCTTGATTCTGCCAAGGTTCTGGCTTGTGATGTCATTTGTGCCCACATGAAAAAGTAACAATGGATAGTAGTCTGTGCTCTGAAGAAGTTGTGGTACCCTCTCGGCAACATCTCAGACCTTAGCTCCCGGGAGGTGGC
>VZSC01009876.1:0-19199 GCA_013398225.1 Steatornis caripensis
TTGTTGCCGGCTGGGCTCAAACCACGACACCACCAAAAACTGGAATAAGAAATAATAATTCATTGTTTCTCATAGCTCCAGGAGTAAAGACATCTTATGAATCAGTCAGCTGAAAGGCTCAAAGCACACAGCATGTGACGCTGCAACAGAAGTTATTTGTCCCAGGGTGTGGAGGCCCAAAGTGCATACAGGTTCAAATGATAAGACATCTTCACAGAAGAAAAAGGGAGTTATAAGGGTAATTAAACTCAGCCTTACGTCTGCAGGCTTTAGGAAATTCTGAACTGCAGATTATTGGAGGCTGAGCAAGACCAGAGAAGTATCTTATATCATCCCCCAATTCCTAAGGCGTCCCCCTCCTTTTCCATGTGTTTGGTGGCCATAAAGCAGCGCTCTGAAGTGGAGTCCCAGCAAGGACTGGTGCTAGTTAGCTGGTGGTTTGGCTAAGGGAAGCATTGATTTGAACATCCCCAGGGAGAGGAATTTCAGTGTGCTTTAGTAGAAGTAGTGATACTTGGTTTTGGAAAATACTTACCTTCTAATGGAGGTCAGTTGGCTGTTGCCCCTGTACATTTCTGCTCGGGATGTAAATTATGAACCATGTAAATGTTCTGCTGGGCAAAAATTAAGCAGCACATAAATTGCACTGCTAATTACATGCCCTCACAATTTATCGGATGTTTGCCTCTGCTGCCTTCTCACGCAAGTGAGGACAGAGGACACAGAGAGCCACCCATTTGTGACAGTGCAAAGCCTTGCTGATGCCATGATGTGATCCGCATAAGCATTTATCTCTTAATCAATGACTGTAACTCTTTGTCTGTCATTCATACTTTTTACAGATTTTCTCCATTTTGGGGAGCAAGGGAGGTCTAGAGACGACAGCAGTCACTGTGCCTTGCAAATGTGTCAGCTGCTGTGACAACTAGACTTTTCTTATTCCATATGCATTGGTGCAGCAATAAGAAGTTTAAAATATACTTTTTTTTTGTCCTTCTTAGGGTAGAAGGATTGAATCCTTAGGATGAAGGATCAAATTTGATCAATTTAGAAGCCCGGTACGTGATGGGAATGTATGTCAAAAACGAGGAAACATAATAGGCCACGGGTTTAGGCCATAAAGTGCCGCAGAGGTGCGAGTTATAGTGGAGGCAAAACCAGAAGGCTGAGCCAAGAAAAAATCCTAGAAAAGAAGGTGCTGGGAAATCAGACAAGTCAGATTTATGTCACAGGAAGCTGCGGACTCCACATTGGCCCTTAAAATCAATTTCCCACTTTTGTGGGGCCCAGCAGAGCTCTCCAAAGGGAGTGGAGATACCAGGGGCAGCTCTGCTCCCGGTTACCCGGCTGCTGAGCTGCAAATTGCGGGTGGGTGAATAGGAGTTGCAGAAGAGATCGTAGAGCAAGAAAAGGCAAGGGAGGGCAGGAGCAGGGAAAGAAGGGTTACATTTACAGCCTTTTAGGCTTTCTGAGGAAAATCAGCTGCTAAAAGAGGGAACAGCAAGGTATTTATCCTACAGCAGAAGAAAATGGTATTCCTGAAGGGGGAGAAAAATCTCAACTGAGAGGGTAGCAAGGTGCTATAAAATGAAGCAACATTTTGCAATGGAATTGTTAAAATTTTGAAGCTTATGAGTCTAAATTTCCAATTTTGAAGAACACGCTGGTTTATCGTGTCACCGTTTCCACTCCGGCTCACAGTACAATTTAAATTGAGAGACCAGAATTGTATTGATGCGGTCCCTGTTTAGATCAAGTTTTTTTCTTGTCTGCACATAGAGTGATTAAGTAGAGGTGAGAAGAAAGTATCATTTAAGAATGTTGCACCGTGTGTAAGTGTAATTTTTTGCATCCCTCTCTTTGATGCTCTTTTTTTTTTCTTTTAAGAGACAGTATCAAATCACGCATGCAGGATTTCACCAACTGTCCACAGAAAAGTTAGAAAGTAGTGTACGTTAATAAAACTTAATCTTTGGCCAATCTTCTGCATAAAAAATTCAACTTGTTAGTTCTTCTACTACATTAGTTTAGTGGAAATGAAATCTTAGTCATATTCTGCTACAAGGACGCTAGTGATTCGTGGCTGGAAAATACTTTTTACTTTGTGCAGTTGTAAAAGGTAGACTACCAATAACCAGGTATGGAACTGGATTAGTTATACTTTAATAACAAACACATTTAGTAAATAAACGAGTGCAATGATTTATCATGAGAGGGGAGAGCTGAGTGCCAGGCCTTCTCAGGATTGTAGGTGAGGTTTTATAGAGACCTTTTTCATCTAAGCACCTATCTCTGCAATTTACACGTCTGAATTATGTAATTTTGTTGCTCTATAGTAGCTACTGCCCTCAAACCGTGCCAGCTCTATTACCTATCTATTATCTGTCACGATAATTTCAGTACCTGTAGTCCATGGAAAAATAAGCTATTTTTTCTTTGGCTGTTGCTGATTTACTTCAGACCACTGCTCTCTCAGACACTCTCTGAGAGCATTTGAAACCGAGTGGGTTACACCTGGATTTCTGTCTCCTTGCTGTACTCGCTTATTGAATCTGTTGCAGAGCTTAAATGACACTGAAGTGCAGCCAAGCAGGACATTTTATTAAGAACAAAAAAAATCAAATAAGAACCCTACTCTGTATGTAAAAACATGACCTGGAATTTCTCCAAGAGCAGCTCTCAGTCTCAGATTACTCTTGCATCTGAAATTATTAAATTAAGCCGAAGCACGAGTGGATTTAGTTCCAAGGAGACTTTCAAGGCTGAGCAGGATAATTAGAAGGGATGGACTTTGGTAAGTGAGGTAGGTGTCCCTAGGTTTTTTATTTGAACCATGGAGGAATCCTTGATTCTCTTGAGAGAAGATTCAGAGCAGAAGCTGAATTATCAGCATGCTGAATTGCCTGAGGGGAGGAGGAGGGTTTATGGGTCAAAGGAGCCTGTAAGCTTTCTGACTACTTGTAAGCATCCTGAAGTATTTCAGTGGCCCTTGCTGCTGTTAATATGCCTGAATGTCTTTGTGAATGATTGGATCTTGAGGACCATCTGGATACCTCTCAGACGAGAGGAATTGCAACTATAGCAATTCTACTTTTAACGGAGTGGAAAACCTGGTTTATTTGTTAACCAAAGACAAGTTTTCTTTTCAGATTTCATAGGAATGAAAGTCAATATCCTTTCCCAGGGCTTAATCCATCTCATATTGGAAGCATTATACTAGGTTAGTTTTGCACAAATCACATTGTGGTTTTGATAAAAAAGAATTGATATGGTTACTCTGAGAAAAATAAATGCAAATAAGAGTATGTGTTTTGCTGATGGTTATAAATGCCTCTGCCTTTTAGTGGCATAGCTGGAGAATTGGGTTAAACTTCTGGGCATGAGCACAGTAGGTTTCTGGTTTTATTCTGTATAATCTTTTTTTCCCCTCTCTTTTTAATCTTTGTTTGCTTGCCAGGCTTTCCTTTGTGGCCTCCTTCCTGCTACTGCATACTGGGTTCTGGTCTCTCATGTTGTTTACTGAAGCTAAGACATGAAAGGATAACGAAATGGACATTTTAATCAATTAACTGTAGCCTGATCAAAGTTTCGTTATTCCTTGTTTTTGTTCAAAGTGTTTTTATTTACAACAACATCCAGTTGGTCTTTTGATTCATGTGGTGTGACAAAGTCACTCTCTTGAATAGAATAGCAAGCTGGAAGTCTAAAAACTGCATTTGATCAAGGCCTTGCTTTAATCACGGATCATGTCAAGAGTTCTGAGCAACACCTCAGCTTTCCTTGTGGACTAATGCTGAAGGCAGAAGGGGAGTGTGTTGGTATAGCAAAACACAACTAAGCAGAGAACACAGAGAAAGACATAGAATGTCTACAACTGGCCCTTTATTCAATTCCTTTTGCCCTCAGAGGCCGCCTGCTCACCTTTTTCCTCTTAAAAGAGAACAAAACCCACTGAACTCTCGTCAAGGGTTTATTTATACTTTCTGATTCATGGGAGGTAGCTACCCGTTAGAGATACGTACACAGCAGCGTATCGTTCATGTGTGGTCATTATGACATCTTTCTGGTTGCTTAGGACATTTGACAGTTTTAAGTGCTGGGTAATTTTTTTTTTTTCCCTTTTTTTCCCTTTTAAGGGTGGTGTTTGCTTCAGGCATCTTTTCTACCTTTGAGTATTACTCACAACAAAGTAAAGAAAAAAGTGCACTGTGTAGCCCATCCAAACAATTCTGCTGGCAAATTTTGCTGGCTTTTTTAAACTTCTGTGTGTTTGTGATTTTCAGAAGGGACATGAAACCACAGAATAAAGATGTTTTTGGATCAGGTACATCCTTGTAAAAGTCTGACTGACTGTGGATAAGTTGCATAAGTTTTGGAAAAAACTAGTGCTTTCTTGTAACTAGGAGAACCTTTTGTGTGTAATGGCTGATTCTTATTGAGTTACATCTTCACTGAACATGGCTTGTCCACTTTTGAGATCATGCTACTGGGAAAATACAGTATTTTAACAGCTGATAGAGACTGCTGCTGGTCATATCATGTCCATCCACTAGCACTCGACTGAACATCAACAGCACTTTCCTATTTCTACCCTGGTTCCCGCTTCCCATGCTTCTGCTTAGGCAATGCCAGGGAGGTAGTCGATTTGCTTGCAAGGGTCAAGATCTTGCAGCCAGAGTTGGATATGTGTTGAGTCATTTTGAGGGACGAGAAGGGCAGGGGAAGGCATTGTACCTTGTGTCAAGGTGAACTGGCAGTTTTGAGGAGAGGAAAAAAATAATTGGAATCATACCAGATGATAATCAGTACTTCTTTCAGACTTTGCTCAGCAGGCAATTAACGCATATGTTTTGTTTAGGGATGATGTCATGTGGGTCAGCTTTAAAATTTGAGCTGAAGAACTGACATCTCTTGAAAGTACCTCCAAAACGGCTGAAGATCATGCTCTGAAACATGAAATAAGTAGCATTCAGGAGTGGCTTTGTAATCAAAGTAGTGGAGTCAAAGCTTTTGGCTGACCTTATAATGTGTGCTCTCAAAGTTCAAGCAGAGATTCAATCAAGCAGCCTCCTGGCCTGTCTCAGAAGATCCCTCCACTCCCATATTCTGATGTTATTTAGGAAACTTGATCTATGCCTGCAGCATTAGTGATAACCACATACTCGTTCTGATCCCTTAATATTGGTGNTCAAAGTTCAACCAGAGATTCAATCAAGCAGCCTCCTGGCCTGTCTCAGAAGATCCCTCCACTCCCATATTCTGATGTTATTTAGGAAACTTGATCTATGCCTGCAGCATTAGTGATAACCACATACTCGTTCTGATCCCTTAATATTGGTGATAAACAATTAGTTTTGCTTTTTAGATTTCTGCATTTATGTAAACACAAACAAATAAGAAATGTGTCTGGTTTGTTTTCTGCATGTTTTTTCCGATCCTTCTTCCCTAGTGGCAAATGTTAATGGAAAAGATGATTTTATTAATTAAACATTCAAAACAATGCAGTTTGTTGCTGGCAGCCACTTGTTTGGCATAATCTTCCGTGCATCATAACCCCCTATCTTTGTGTTTAATTGCTTTTCTTTCCCCTTCCCTTCCTCTGGAGCACTCTTTCAAACATCTCTCCTGACCTTTCATGCTGCTTTTGCATTTCATGTAATTTCAGTAAAGAAATGTTTAATTACTAAAATAATCACTTCTGCTTTTAATCTGTTTGTGCTTTGCTGCCTAGATCTTGTTCTTCCACTGTAATTCCTGCTGGTTGCAATGATGCCTGTGTTAGGGGAAGGACTGATTTCTCCTAGTTCTCAGGAGGATTCCTTCATAATTATAGGTCATTCCTTAGTCTAAGAGGAGTTTCAATAAAGCACCTACCAAGACAAATTCATCTTATGTAAGAGAGACATCAGATTTGGGGTCAATAAGGCTTTCATACAGTTAGATATAAGAAAACTTTCCTAACTTCAAGTGAATGACCCCACTTGAACAACCACTGGAGACTACACCTTGCTATCAAGAGGTGCATTGCATGTGGAGCTGATAAATCTGTAGGGGTAAGTGGAGAGGCTATTTATACAATGCAGCGGAAGGACCAAAATAAACTGGCTAGTTTAACACATCTCCATCGGTTCCCTGTTTCACAGATGGAAAGAGAGCAATCCCGAGAATGGCTGAAACCACCTAAGTTAGGCACTCTGCTCATGAAGCGAGCCTAGAGAAAGTTGTGCTACCCGGCTAACTTAGCTTTCTAGGTACATGAGGCAAACACTAATCCAGATCTATTTGCTGGGCCTTGCATTACTGCTTCTGAAAGCAGACACTCACGTGGATCCTGATTGAAACCTTCTGCAGAGAATCTTTCTATAGCCTCCCATATCTGTGAGGCTTGAAGAAGATTGACTGGGACAAATCCTCCACTGCTTTGAACTCATCTCTGATGAACAGATTTACTTCAGATTTACAACGTTGTCACTGTAAGCAGAATGTGGCTCCCTGACATTAATGTGCTGGTGACAAAGGAGCTCAGAGAGTCAAGTCTATCAGAGTAGATGGATGTGAAGGAGATTCATTATATGTGACAGAGTTACCATATCTGGAATAAAACAGAAGTAAATTGCACTTCCTTGAATATACTATGGCTACACATCTGAGTAAGTGCTATTCAACTTGAACAGCCAAAGTTAAATCAAATCAGGTTTTCAATTTTGGGGTTTTTTTTCATCTTCACGGATGCGTACATACTGATATTTTGACTTACAAAAGTAGATACAAGTAACCGAAGATACCTAATCTGGGTATAACTAGAAATCGGTGGCAGGAAAGTCCCTTAGTAGATAACGAAAAATGGTGAGAATAACAGAGATTACTTACTCTCTACCTGCTTCTCTGCTCAAGTTCTCTGCTGGTCCCACCAACACCAGTTAGTTATCAGTCTTTAGACATCACCAGTCAATGGGTTTCAGCATGTTGTTTGCAGTCATTTGCAGAGGCAAGGAAATAAGATTCTCAGAGCTGGACTACAGTCTTAGGGCATCCGTACACTTACTAATCATTTGAATTTGCTGACCTTCCCTCACCTCCCTGCTGCTGAGGCAGCACTTGCACAATCCACCTCTCCAGTTCTTGCTCATGTTTCCCTCTGCAACAGGACGAGGAGCCTGTTGCTGCTCCCAGCCTTGAACAGTGAAGATCCACTCTACTCTGCTACAAACTTATGCCGGAGCTGCCAAGGTTTAAGATAAACATGATTCACAGCCAGTTTTTTTACATTTAAACAAGCTTCATTTACACATCTAGTATCTTTGCTGGTTCTTTCTCTCTTTTTTAAAGCCAATTTGATGTTTTCGTTGTGAGTTTATTGAGAGCCTAATATATTATATTCAGCTAAGCACAGATTTTTAGTCCCAAGGCATGTACGTTATACAAAAGTTAAGAAGCATGTTTAGAGATCTACCCCTGCATAATCAGCAAAGCCTTCAAATTCCCAAGCAGCAAATAACTTTCGACTCAATGGGTTTTCCCACAGATGTATATATGTTTTCTTCATTTTTCTCCTTACTTAGTGAGGAAGCGAGGGGGAGTGAATGAGTGCCANAGAGATCTAGCCCTGCATAATCAGCAAAGCCTTCAAATTCCCAAGCAGCAAATAACTTTCGACTCAATGGGTTTTCCCACAGATGTATATATGTTTTCTTCATTTTTCTCCTTACTTAGTGAGGAAGCGAGGGGGAGTGAATGAGTGCCAGTCTGAGAGAGAGGACCTATTCTGTATAAATACAGAAAGAAATGGGGAGATTCTTTGCCACTTGCTATTTTTCACGTCTGTTTCATTCTGAGTTGCCTATATTTTTCAAGAAGTCAGACTTTACCCATATTCTTAAGAGGTTTGCTTAACATCTTGCAACATCTGCCCCTGACTCATTGGAGAGAGAGTATGGAAGAGTACTACATAGCTGTTGATCTCCTCCTCTGTATTTTAATAGCTGGTCTGACCCTGGTGTAGAGAGAGTGTGGTGAATCTTTCAATGAGTGTTAGCTAGTTGATCACCTCTTGAGTACAACTAGCAATGTAGAGGGGAATTTTGGGTCCTTCAGGGAAGATGACTTGTTACACCTCTTGTCAAGGCTGTGCCTAAATGTGACAAATTAGATCTCAGTTTTGCAGCTCATTTACAGTTTTGCCTAATTGCAGACAGAATCTTCAAGGAATTTTTATTTAATAGCATGTGGGCTACAATTTAAATAGGTGGAATTGCTTGTAGTACATTATGCTTACCAAAGTTATTTTCTCATACTAAAAAAAAAGTCTGAAAATAAAGTTTGTTAGGAAACAAAATAAACTGATTTGCCTTAGTGAAAAGGAAGCCACGATCCCCTTGTGAAGTTATTAGCTTACTGTAATTTAGCTTGCAGAAATGCATTTTCTTAATGGATAGTGCTATTGAGCATTTAGTGTATGTTTGTTTACCACAGAGAATGGTCTACATTTTGTTTGAGATAACGTCTCAGGCACTTTAAAAGTGATTATGGAGTAGTAATACAGCAGCAGGCTGATGAGCAGCATTATTACTTCCATGGTATGTAGACCCTTGATGATCTTGGTTGCACTTATTTCCCTATGTGAAGAAAACAAAGACCTGCCTACCTCCAAGTACAGCCTTAATTAAAAAGGTATGTGTTGAAAATTTTTGTCAGCAGATAAAACAGCGAAAAAGTGCTAGCGAAGGAAAATCCTCCAGATCTGTGAAGTTGCCTGCGCTTCAGTGGTAGATGTTTTGTTAGGTATCTGCCAGGTAGACACAAAAGAGATGATTAGAGAGAAGAAGGACCCATACCTGCCTTCTGGGTCCCCAGAGCTTTTTTAAACTGGCCTATAGAAATAAACAAAGTCCAACAGGGAGAATAAGGTTATATAAGAGATGCAGCAGAATCCAAGTCTCGACATCACACTGAGGTGAGGTATCTTATACAGCCACTGCAGCAGTGCTCTGTCTTGATTTGAACTGATTTGAAGGTACAGCACAGCAAGTGGACTGGACCAAGAGACAAACTAATTTCCATGTCTAGTCAAGTCCTTAAATTTAGTCCATTTTATACTTTCTGTCAGTACATAAAATACTGCGCTAAATGTGTTTTGTTCAGTGGGAACAGCATTAAATCTGAAGGGCTCCATTTCTATGGGAAAAGAAGGTTGATTATTGGCCACTTATCTACACATTCTCTTGTTCACCCTGTTGACTTGCTTATGTTGTTTACGGCTAAAATTGTGAGTGTTCCACACAAGACAGGTAAGCATTGGCACCAATGATTAGTTTTTCAGTTTTCTAGATCACTGCTTGATTTTCATGTAAGATTGCATTTGTATTAAAGAAGTTAGATGTGTAATGCACACTTTGCATGTGGCTCTAAGCTCCCTGGTATGTTTAGATAAACTTTTCCTCTGTCCAATCTTGTTAAAAGGGAGAACACTTCCACAGAAAAAAAAGTTCACTATATCTCTTAGTGGGATTTCCCAAGCTTCTGCAAATCCAGGACATCCAATTTGTTAGCTAAGCACTCCTTTTTTCTTAAAGATTTACAGAGATTTATTTTCAGTGTCAGTAACAGCATCATCATTACTAGGACATCCAACTGTACTGAATGTTACGTTAGTAAATCATCAACCCTGAAAATCAATACTCCAATGAATTGAATCAAATAAACTGTTTCTGTTGCACAGCTTCACTCACAAAGTCAAAACCTCTACTCTCCAACTTCATAAAATTTAAATCAGCTGGTTAGGCCAGAGCCATCCGACGCAGCTCCCCAGACTCAATGTCAGATAAACCTTATCAATTGATGGATTTATTTTTTTTATGTCAATCCATCAACATATCTGTGAAGTTATGTTATACTTGCCTCCTCTGAAGTGACATGAACAGCTGCTTTATTTTGTATTCTGAAAAGACATCAAAGGTTAGGTCTGACCTGCCTTTTTCTCTTTGTGGAGTCCTGACCTTCCCTCCTGAACCACCTGTTTCCTGCTCTACCTCCTTTTAAATCTACTCTTGCATAAAAGCTAATAACTCCATTTGTTTTCCTGTTTGCTTACTGGTCAAGTACATAGGACAATAAGATTTATATACCTGTAAAAACATGCTTGTTGTCTCTGCCAGGACATTTGTATTCTCATGATTGAATTGTTGGTAGAATATTTTTGTGTTCACTACATTTGCCTGTGTATTGCCCTGGTCCGGGATTCTGGTGGAATTGGTGGCACTTCCTTTTCAAACTGGCATTACTCCTGCTAGTGATGAGAAAAAAATCTCTTCTGACAGAGTATTTTACACTGTGCATAGGTACACATTCTGTCACAAATAACAATAAAGGTAGACAGAAAGTTAGTTATTTATGAAACTTAATGATGGCTAGTCCAAGTCTAGAACTACGACTGAATGCAAATAAACTACCTACCTGTGCAAGAATGAAAGCAGATTACTTCTCTAACATGATAATGGAATTTCCTTTCCTGCTTTCCATCATTATTAAAAGCAATCTAAATCTTATGGCATATTTGTATATGTTACTCAAAAAGTTCCTATAATTGTACTAACTGGCAGCGCTTAATCTTGCACAATAAATCCAGTGATTTGATCCATTTCATAATGTGAACATACTGTAAATCTCCATGTTGCTTTGGCATCAATGCAGTGATACCATGGTTTTAGTGATCAAGGTTATTCTACCTTGTGAAGAAAATCCAGCCAGCATTTCTCTCTGTAAGCTCTATGTCTTTCTCCTTGCTCATCTCTAAATGTTCTATTTTTATCTACTGTTGTTTTCAACAAGAGCATTAAACCAACCTTGTAGATAAAGCCATAGGCAGAAAAACTAATTTTCTGTTCTCATATGATCAGTTTTCCAGCTTGGGTTTTAATTTGACAGGAAATAACAAAAAGATTGGAGAGTGGTTTGAACTAATTCAGCTGTAATCAGAAATACTGATTTTTGGCTAACTTTGATGCTTGCATGCTGGCTTGTGGTCCCCTCTGTCTCTATGCCCAAAACTCCTAGCAATCCTCAAGGAGCTGAAAGGAGGCTGAATTTGTCAGCTAACAGTGATAACTTTATTTTAGCATCTTTTGCTTCCTTGTACTCAGCTGTCATCTATTGCAATGTCTTTAAAGCATAAATTCTTGAAAGTCCTGGCATTACGTGAGTGAGCTTCCTGCCACTGGGAAGAGGCAGGAGAAAAATCCTTCACTTTCTGTACTGTGATGATGTTAATAATCATGCATGGCATTTTAGGGGTTTTTCCTCTTCTGTGTGTTTTGCCTCATGGGTTCTGTGTGTCAGACTAACTGCAATAGCTTCAAATTTTAAGTTCATATCCATTCTCCTAATTGTTCTGGCATTTTGAGTTGAATTTCATCGTTTCATGTTACAGTCGTTATCCTGGTTATAGTGATAAGAGTGAGTAAAGTCTTTGTGTCTTCCAGAGAGGTAGTGTGAAGCACACAAACTTATGGCTTAGTAAGAATCGAATAGACTGTTTTGTATATGTATCACAGACTATATCTCTTCTAACCAGGTCAGGTATACCTAGAGCACCTGCAAACTCCACAGAGGCGGGTGCACCCACTCCTCGCTGCAGGCTTGTATCTCCAGTGCCGAGCCTTCCTATTCTGGTGCAGTGAAGTCTTTCTCCATCCATCATACTACCTGCTCCTACTTGTCTTTTGCCTTCTGGCCGTGCTGTTATGGAAAGGACAGCCTTAGGGCTATATGAACTTTAAAGAGATACTGTGAGGTGCTGAAGCCTCGCAGATTTATAGAGTTGTTGCTGGACATCAAAAGTCTGTGAACTTGACAGTGTTTGCCTCAGGGCTTTGTGGGTTTAAGAGCTCTGAAGGATTTTAGGGTATAAAAATACTTTTAACAATTAGGCAACTCACCTTCAGATCTTACAAAATATATTAAAAAATCTTCATGCTGACCATCTACAATAGATTAAGACAAAATTAGATATGTCTTCCCAAAGCTTCATTTGAAATACGATGTTACTCTGCACCATATTTCCTAGATTTATTCAAGGTAATGCATGGGGCAGAGGCAGAAATATAGTTGAGAGGATGAAACTAGGCGTATCTACAACATGCCAGCAGTAATTTATATTAAAAATTATTTTGGGGAAAAAATCTTGAGATCCTTACACCTTAACAAATTATACAACACAGAATTCTGTGTTGATTTTTTAAAGCAGTATCTGGAATATATATTTTGTCTCTGATACTCCTCAGGATGGCAACTGATCACAGCTACTGTCCAGTGACCCGTCAGAGAAAAACTGATTTAATTGTCCTTGGTGTTAATTGAATTTACAAGTTAGTTCAACCCAAGCTAAGGATATGGGATACGTCAATTGCTCATGTGTTTGAGGACTGGAGCGTTCTTGCAAATCAACATTTGACAGACATGTTGTATTAGAGTAGGGCAGTGTCTCAATGTGACCTGCTGTGGCCACTGAATCACAGTAGCATATCTGTAGATCACAGCTTCTTGCATTTCTTCATCTGTGCTCATACTACTGAAATTTTCTTATGAGGAAAGATTTGATTTAGAGATTCATTATTCCACAATGCCATAGAGTTCGCAGCATGAAGGAACATAAGACATTTAGATGTTATTAGTTACATTTTATCTAGATGAAGACTATCTTGTGCTCATTACAACATAATCCTGGCACTTTCTGCTAGGTGTATTGGGCAAGGAAACTGAATATAATCAAAGAAAATCAACTCTCAGTGATTAATTATAAGAATTGGGTTGAGAATGCATTGATGAACCTGGTGTCTGAAAACTCAGTCAAAGCAGTGAGCTTTGTCACTCTGGACAAATAAATACAGGAACTGAGTTTCCATTTTTGACAATAACACTTTGGTAGGTTCCAAGGTAAAAGGGATCCTGTTTCAAAGCCATATGGGAAAATTTTTGGTAATATGAGTCTTTAATATCAACCTGAGGATGCTTTATTTGTTACCTCTGAAATTCCATAGAAAAAATAGCAAATCAAACAGTACAGAAAATGATGTAAAAAACCACCCTCAAAACCCAAACCCCCCACACATACTCTTACTTCAAAGAAACACTTCTTTGTGCTTTTTTTCACACACTGAAAAGAAAACTCTGTAGTCAATTATGATCAAAGGGATCTCAGATCTTCTCTAGCTCTCTCCAATAAGATGATTTCATTTACTTTATCCTCTTCCAGCATAGATATAGGAATAAAAGAACAACAAAGCTACACTTGAGGGGTTGTATCACACATAGCCTTCATTTCATATTTCTTGAGCAGTTATTTACGTATAAACGGACATTTCTTATTATCCCAAGGCAGACTGGTTTCTGTAAGAACGTCTGATGAGGGAGTTTGTCAAAAAGCTTGCTGAAATACAAATACACTTTTACTTATTATGTTTGGATTTCAGTGATTTTATAAAAAGGAAGCAGTTGCAAGACGAACATTCCTTAATTCTGTATATGAATTTAAAATTCAGAGTTTCTTTGTGGGGGCAGAAGCAGGAAGGAAGGCAGAAGGAAGAATGACCTTAAAGGAGATGTTTCACAAACCAGATGCACTACAACTTCTTTATCTTTTGAAATTTCAGAAGTACATGTTAATGATGTGTTTCTGTGTAGGAGATGGGGAGTTAATTGCTCTCTGAAAAAGTGCTGCCAGGGGGTGTCTGCTTTCAACCAATAGTTCTTAAGACCGCAAACTCTTGAAGCTTTGCATACAATTAGAAGTAAAAAATATCATAAAGCAAAGAAATCATGAATATTCAAATATTTCTAATGTCACATCAGATAAATGGTATAGGATGTTACAGTAAAATTAACATTTATACCACTCTGTTCCCCAATCTGCTAATGAAACCTGTAGGTAAGCACAGACTTACAGAAAAGGAGAAAGACATCTTGCACTGCCAGTGAAACTCTGATAGAAGAAGGATATAAATCTTTGTGAATTAAGGAACCAGCATTTTCTGCTCCCATCCCTCAATTTTAGAGGTATTTATCTCTCGGGGCTTTGACCTCATCTCCTCTGGCTTCCTTCAGATAGCCAAAGTGACAAGAAGACAAAAAAACCTAAAAGCCCTCATACAGCACCAAAAACTGTACCGGCATGACCCTCCTTCTGCATCTACTGTCATCACTAGGACACTGCTGCCTAGTGGTAAAAGAATGTTTGTCAAAGCACTGTCAAAAATGTACCCTACTTCTTTCCAGTGATGCTGCTACTTAAATTTTATGCGTATCTCCTGCTAAAATCCACCACAATTTCAGGAATAGGTTCCTAAAGACAAAAGCAAATTATAATCTTGCAAACAGAGATGCACAGCAAATTAAAATTGAATGTAAGATCCTTAATATGCATTGATTTCCCTCACAAGACAAGTCCTTTCATGGCATCTTTTAAGCAATTCAAATAGCTTCTCTTGTTAAGATTAATCATATTTGGCCATTTGTGAATTCTTCGTCTTAGCCAAGGTTAAAACAGAGCACTCAACTTGTCTTAAGAGTCACACTGCACTTTTACAAACTTGTTTTGGAAAGCTATGTCTCTCAGTAGCTGAAGTAACTATTATTTGTTTGCCTGTTTCTTCCTCTGCTGTCTGCCTTCCTCATTTTTTTTTCCTTTCTTTAACAAGGTGTCACATCTGTTATTGGGGTTTTTTCCTAATTTTAATTATGATTTCCTACAGCATGGTCTGTAGCAAGAATAGTCATGATCCTCAATAGGAGTTAAAAAGGATGCCGATGTTAAGAGATTCAGTTGCACTTTCTCGTTTCCTTCTGCTCTGCTTTTAATTTCAGAAATTAGCAGTAGTGCCTACCAGACCCTATATACTCTTTCCCCTATCTGATAGAAAACGAGTATGACAACATATTTCTCCATCTCTCTTAAGGGAGCAGGTTAAACTGGGATCTTGAGATGGCAAGAGAAAGGGAGATAGATACAAGTTGGTATTGACTGGGGGAATGAAAGTGGTTTGGAAAGTGCAGAAGGAAGAAGTACAGGGCTGATTTTTATTCACAACACTTCATTTGATATTACACTGGCGTATTTCTAAAGAGAACAAAGGCATGTTAAATAAAGCAGATATACCTAGATGTAGATTCCAAGCTACAAGTGCATGCTGATACGGCAGATCCAGAATTTTGTGTCTTGAGGACTCATTCAGTAACATTGCCAAATGCTGTATTTGAGGATCAGCACTTGTTAAGTAGGACTCTTCTGCTGAAGGACGGTTTTTGGAGCTGACTGGAAACCAGGTTCCTCTGGGTGCCCAGAAAACTACTGCTACCTCCACTCCCCACTTCTTTTCTCTTAATATGACATTCATCCAAATCAGGATGAAGCAATAAAGTTTGGTGGATATTTTTATTTTTCTCGTGACCCAAAAGAGCCCTGGATACTGCAGCTGCTCAGTGAAATTATTGTGCTTGTCAAAGTCAATCGTGCTAGCAGCTGTGAAACTAAGGCTGTCAACTGCAATGGCCTAATGCAGAGTTTTGTAACTGCAGGGTTACATGCAAGGGCACGTCTGTCCTTGAGTCGTGGACTTGGCAGTTTTCAGGATTTGGTGCTTTGGAGCAAATCCCTCAGGAATCCCTCTTGCCATTGGTTTGAACGAAATGTTTCAGACTTAGAGATCTGGCATTGTCTGTCAGACAATGTTTTGTCAGGGACATGCAACCAACTCTAACAAATACACTACCATCAACCTTGTGAAATAGCTGTAATGTTTTCCCAAGATGTTTGTGATATCTAATCTGTGACATACAAAGATGAGAGAAGAGAGAGGTCTCATAAGCCATTTTAATTATTTAAATAATTGAATAAAAATAAAGAATGTATAGATTTTTTAGCCAGTTTACAAAAGACACACGGTCAAGAAAGCAAGAGATAGTAGGTGGCTTCTAAGTCAGTACTGCACAAGCTCTCATTCTATGTGGAAAAATGTGGGAGCATATCTTAAACTAGTAATCCATATGTATGTTTCATCCCCTTTCATTGGAAAAATGTGTCAGCTTGGGGTCTTTCACTTTGGAAAAAAAGACAGACAATTGGGTCTCAGGCCTTATGCAAGCTATTCCAAACTTTTTTAGTAACCTAAGCAGGTTTTACTGTGCCTCAACTTTTCCACTACCAAGATTGTATGCAACATCCATCACAAAGTGCCTACTATTTCTTTTTCTCCAGGTTCTCTGTCGAGGACCATTCTCTCCATGTTGGCAAATGTATTGATTCTGCTACAGCAAGAAACAAAAAAAAACCCAAACAAGCAAACAAAAAGCTGTAGCTTGAGGATAAATTATAGCCTATGCTGGGACTTTCTGGGGATCCACAAACAATTCTTACCCCTTTGAAATTAGTATTTCATCTGATTACAAGACAGATACAATACTGCAAGCAGTATGACTGTATTTAGCATACGGTATTCCTCTTTTGGCAAGCAGAGAGACTCACGGAAGTTTTTCTTCAGTCCTAATGTGTAATAGGCTTGAACCAGAGAGGGTATGTTACGAAAGCATGCTCAGACAATTCCTTTTTATAACTCTTGTAGCTGGGTAGCCAAGTTAATTTATGAATTTCAACTCTTCAAAGTGTAATATTTTCACAGTGACATTTATTCACAAACCTGTATTTTGTAGACCAAACAGTCATGACAAATTTGGAAGACTTTTCTCTGCACTTTAAATGTATGACTTCACCCACTATCAGCACCTGTCAAACCCCGGAGTCTACTTATCAAGTAATGAAGTCTCAGGAATAAACGTAGCAACCAACTGGCTTTATTAGAAAATCAGGCTGATGACAGTGAACAGGGAAAAAAATACTGGTATGGAAATTTTCAGGGAAATGGTCGCTGATTAGACACTGCATGGGACATCAAAAAGTATTTCTCCTTTTCAGTTTCTACGTATGGTTAAATACAGCCTCAGTCCTTACAGCTCACGGGTGACAGGATTAGAAGCAATCCTGTGCACACTGATTCTGAGTGGAGGAGGTTTTAGACACTTCTTCTGCTGTGTTTCCACATTGCCACAGAATGTGAGAAATGCACACA
Organism: Steatornis caripensis; assembly: GCA_013398225.1. Taxonomy (NCBI): domain Eukaryota; kingdom Metazoa; phylum Chordata; class Aves; order Caprimulgiformes; family Steatornithidae; genus Steatornis; species Steatornis caripensis. Next base: position 17,115 of record VZSC01009876.1, read on the forward strand.
CGCACACATCCCATTCACAGGGAAGAGCGAACGTGTATTATCCCTTTTCTGTGGAGGCAGAGATACTCCGACTTGTCAGGATCTTCTATGATTAATTTCATGGTGAAAGAACATCAAATTTCCCACACTTCATCAGATCTGCCTCTCCCAGTTTCTGACGTCCAGAGTATCTGTGCGAGGTTCTCATAGCTTCGTGGCCTCTATAAACCATTTTTAATTATTTGCGCATCTACAGAAACAGCAATTTAGGTCTTGTGGAACCTAATCTGTTGCACGAGGTTGAGTTAGTTCTTTGCAATATTGATATTCCTAGTTTATACACGAGTGAGCTCTGAATCAAACATTTTTTCTGTAGTGAAGGAGATTTTGCAAATAGGAAGAAATTTGGTTAACTATTGTAAGATTTTATGATAATTTGAAAAAGAATGGCTTTGATTCTTGATTATGGTTTATATTTGTTTTAATTTACAATAGTTCAAAAGACACGACTTTCTTCAGCTGGTAGCATCTCACTTTTTTGATGGCAAAGATCTGCAGATAAAATGCAAAAATTTAGCAAGTCAGACCTGTGAGGTCTCAGAAAAGCACTGAGATCTTTAGTATGCACACAGCTCATTCAAGTCTGTTTTAATAATGCTTTAATTATATTTTAGTTATTTATTCATTAAATTGTTTATCCTCATATTTCATCAAAAGTCTCAGGTGTCCCTGCCTAGGAGCTGCAGTTCTTTCAGTGGCTGACAAATCTTCTGGCAGTGTAGTGCTGCAGTGTATGATTACATTTAAGCCAAAGTTGATGAGATGACAATTCTAGCTGGAGGAGGAGGTCTTTGAAATTTCACAGCATCAGAATTTGTGAATTTTCAAGCTTCCCTGACACCATAACTGTAAAGCCAGTATAATACTAAGGAGCAAGAACTGAAATGTGAACATAGCACTTCAGTTGGCTTGATCACATCATATTTAATTTTGAAGTAGTCAAAAAACGGAACGTCTCAGACATGTCTTCTCCCTGGTCATGGAAGAGTCCTCCTATTAAAGGAACTGGCACTCTTAAGAGCTTTTTTTTTTAATGTACACAGAGTAACTCATCCTCACAGTCCTCTGGAGTATTAGTAACCAGGTATGCTGTGCCTTAGCATTGCATATTCAAATGTGTCTTTTTTCTGGAGACATGGCAAATCACAAGATGTTGTGATTTAAGCCTTATAAACTGTATGCTGAACACTTGTCTGCAACCTGTAAATAGCGAGTTGGTTTTATACCATTGACCAAAGGAAGCTCTGTTCTTTCAGCTGGACCTTTCTTTTGTTCTTTCTTGCATTGCTTTCTCTTTTAAAAGTATAATACGCTAAATGTGGTGGGGCAGTATCATAGTAGATTACTCTGTTTTCCTGTGCAGCCAGCATCTAAAACAGCATATTTTGTAATATCATTAACCTCCATGCTTACTGAGTTTAATAACTTAGAATGCTTATACCTCTCTTATGGTTAGCATACAGTCTCCAGGCTACCTTCTTCTTATGGAGATTATTAAAAAGGAAAGATGGAGTAATATTTTGTAAACTGAGCTTTATCCAAAAAACTGCCATTCTGNGATTACTTTGTTTTCCTGTGCAGCCAGCATCTAAACCAGCATATTTTGTAATATCATTAACCTCCATGCTTANTGTGGTGGGGCAGTATCATAGTAGATTACTCTGTTTTCCTGTGCAGCCAGCATCTAAAACAGCATATTTTGTAATATCATTAACCTCCATGCTTACTGAGTTTAATAACTTAGAATGCTTATACCTCTCTTATGGTTAGCATACAGTCTCCAGGCTACCTTCTTCTTATGGAGATTATTAAAAAGGAAAGATGGAGTAATATTTTGTAAACTGAGCTTTATCCAAAAAACTGCCATTCTGAATTTACCTCCATTATTGCCTGTATTTATTATCTACTGTGTCACATTCGTGCAAATCAGAAGTGTCACAAAATCTTATGCAGTGTAAAATAATAATAATGTGCTTTAGTTTATAGCCAGCAATTGAAATCCCTGAAGAGTTTGTTGATTCAAGATCTGGGGGGGGGGGGGGGGGG
>VZSC01009876.1:22814-48051 GCA_013398225.1 Steatornis caripensis
AATGATAGCAGATTAAAAACATTGTGTCCTAGTGCTCTTTTCATTCCATTAAGAGCTAACTTGTATAATTATAAAAGCAAATGTGCAGAAGGCAATCATGTAAATACCAATAAAGGTTTCTTAGTAGCAAAGCTGATTTAATGTAAATAACTCATCTTAATCTGTTTTAATTAAAAAAGTTTAATTACAGAGAGGAACTTACGTTGATCAGCATGTTCAGATGAATGCTGGTATATGTCAGCCAGAAATAAATAAATAAGAGGGAAATAATCTATATAAAGAAATCCAAAAATAGTGTCAGATAACAAGAGTTGATTTAGAATACTGGCACTGAATATGTATTGCTGGATTCGTCCCAGTCAGTTAGAAAGTGAAGGGCAGCTGAAAATACTTCCAAAAGAAAAATAAAAACCAGGGAAAGAAAAAAATGACATATGGTAGTATAAGAAATTCTAAATGCAAGAGTGTGTGACTGATTGGAGTCAGATCACATCACGCGTGCCTTGTTCTTTTGTTTGAGGAAGTTCTCCACCAGGGACAGCAAGGAAGAAGACCTTCCCTTTCTCCTTCCCAAAGTATCCTTCATGTACTCGCATGTCCTCACCACTAAGTTAAGATTTAGTCTGGGTAACTCAGATTTTCAGATATTTAAAAGAAATAGTAGTGAACTAGTAGTAAATGGTGATTCGATGATTATCTAGAAAATAACAGAAAAACTGCAGTTTCCCATTACTTAAAGACAAGAAAAAAATGTTTCAAAACAGAATTTCAAAGCAGAATAGAATAAATGCTAACTAAGCAAATTTTCTAATTTCTACTCTTCGTATAATAATTCAAATATTTTTAAAATGCTTTGAAAATCAAAGATTAGCAAAACCATCATCAGTAAGGAAAAACAATACATAGTGAATAAATCAAGACAGATTTTTTTTCTCTGCAAGGTGGATTAAAGTTCATTTAAGAGCAGATAAGAATGGGCTTTTTAATTTTAAATGGCATATTTTTTCCTGCTGTCCTTTGAAGATAAGATTTATGTGATCACATTGTCTGTTCGTCTCCTGCTCCAATAAACTTTCGACCTCTCAAGCAATTTTAAGCCAAATTTGACAAAGGATTAGAGATGTTAAAGCCTCTATCATGTTCTTAAAAAAAAAACCCTATCAAACAAGGATGGCAAGGAAGAAGGGAGAAGATGATGGTGAGCTGTGAATTTGATGCCGCTGTTAAACGTGAGAGTACCAATGCTCTCATGTGACTATTACCTGTTTTTTTTATTATGCATACCGCAAAGAGAAGGTGAAAATAAAACAACTTACTAAAGAAAATACTAAAGCATGTATATTTATGGTATAAATCTATCACAAAATTTTTACGAAGGTCCATGTGTTTTTGGTGCAGCAACTGTTGACATTAAGTCACTTCTAGAAAAATATGGAACAACTTCAACAGATCTTAGAAGCTGAAAGATTCTCAATCCGCCTCTAACACCTTCAGAGGTGAAAGAGTATAGAAATTTCATGTTCAAATTCCTGGTTTATTTTGGTTCAAAGCAGGCATTTTCCCAGCGTATCTTGAGTTTCCTAGTTTTCTAGGCTCTCATTAACACTAAGGAGTATTTAATTGTTCACTGGGGGTAGAATAGTTTCAGTGGTACAATAGAAATTGTCTCTGTACCTTCATGGTTACAGGATTACAGGGAAGATGTAGATGAATCAGTCTGAAATTACTGACAGAATGTCACCAAAGAAGTCTGGATTTTATTCATGTGAAAAAGAGGAAGTTTAGAATTTCTTAGGAGAAGAAAATAATTTCCTGAACCCCTGACGATTCAGAATTCAGTTGTATCTCAAAGCTACCGTCTCTACCAAACCTCAGAAAATAAATACGATTGTGCATTTGCACTCCCTGAGCTGTCACGTGTACATGTGCATCACTCAGCTGCTAATGGGTGAAAAAGGCAGGCAACCTAGTAAGCAGAATTGAAGGAGCTGTTGTAGGCTGCTTTAAGAGGAAAGAACAAGAACTAAATTGGCTAAGACATTACTGAAGGTGTAAGGAATAGCCTAGTGTCTTCCCAAGGGTGTAAGCAATAAGAGGGGAGCTCCCTGGCATGTCAGAGATGTAGTAATAACTGGCAGAAATGGCCAAAATTTCAGATATCAGGAAAAACTTCTTGATGGTGAGATGGATTCAGTTCCTCAGCAGCCCCTCTATGTATTGGGTTTGCATGGCAAGGTTTTCAGTAGTGAGGCGGGGCTACAGGTATGGCTTCTGTGAGAAGCTGCTAGAAGCTTCCCCCATGTCCCATAGAGCCAATACCGGCCAAGAACGAGCCCATCAGCAATGGTGGTAGTGGCTCTGGGATAACATATTCAAGAAGGGGAAAAAATTTCTGCACAACAGCAACTGCAGCCAGAGGGAGGAGTGAGAATATGTGAGAGAAACAGCCCTGCAGACGCCAAGGTCAGTGAGGAAGGAGGAAGTGCTCCAGGCAGCAGAGCAGAGATTCCCCTGCAGCCTGTGGAGGTTGATGGTGAAGCAGATCTCCACCTCTTGGAGGACCCCATGTTGTAGCAGGTGCATGCCTGAAGGAGGCTGTGACCCTGTGGGAAGCCTGCACTGGAGCAGGCTCTTGACAGGACCTGTGGCCCTGTGGAGCGAGGAGCCCATGCTGGAGCAGGTTTGCTGGAGCAGGGCTTGTGACCCTGTGGGGGACTCACGCTGAAGCAGTCTGTGCCTGAAGGGCTGCACCCCGTGGGAGGGACCCACACTGGAGCAGTTTGTGAAGAACTGCAGCCCGTGGGAAGGAATCACATTGGAGAAGTTTGCAGAGAACTGTCTGCCATGGGAGGGACCCCACGCTGGAGCAGGGGCAGGGTGTGAGGAGTCCTCCCACTGAGGAGGAAGGAGCGGCATAGATGTATGATGGATTGACTGCAACCCCCATTCCCCGCCTCCCTGTGCTGCTGGGGGGGAGGAGGTAGACAAATCAGGATTGAAGTTAAGTCCAGGAAGAGGAAAGAAGTGGAGGGAAAGTGTTTTAAGATTTGGTTTTATTTCTCATTACCCTACTCCAATTTGATTGGTAATAAATTAAATTGATTTCCCCAAGTTGAGTCTGTTTTGCTGGTGACAGTACTTGCTGAGTGATCTCTCCCTGTCCTTATCTCAAGCCATGAGCCTTTCGCTGTATTTTCTCTACCCTGTCCAGCTGAGGAGAGGGAGTGATAGAGAGGCTTGGTGGGCACCTGGCGTCTAGCCATGGTCAGCCTACCTCACTCTAGAAGGCCATAGCTAAAGTGATGTTGTTCAAATTATTATAAATTAGACTGGAAATAAAAAAAACAGCTTTCAATCAAGGACATTCCTCCTGTGACAGAAGATGAAACAGGTTACTATTTTATATCTTCTCAACAGATATTATTATATTCAGCCATACATCTTCCTGCTATTTTTCCATAAAAATCACTTTATTTAAACATGACTTGGGAGGTAGAAGGATGTTTAGCAGAGTGATTGTTCTCGTAGAATTGGGGACTGTGCTCATGAGCTGTGGGAAAACATACAACTTGTTAGACATATTACAGATTTACTCTCTTATGTGGATATGTCAATACCAGTGGCAATGCAAGCTGTGGCTTCTGATTTCAGACAGTGTCTTCCCTTAAAGACACAGCTGCTCTTCTCCCACTCAAACACGTAATGGTGCATGACGTTTGTATTTGTAGTCAAGTGCATGTGTACCCACAATACGCTTGCATGGCTCCATCCATGTGAAGAAGAAGGGAAGCTTTCTTGTAGTACCCCTGAATCTGAGAGCTAGTTCAGTGGGAGAGATTTAGAGTTACACTCCATTGTATAGCATGATCAATTGGTTTTCTCTTTGAAAATGAAGTCATACAAAACACGGCAGCATAGTTCTTCTGTTCTTCATAGTTTTGCTTTACTTTTAGCAGAATCCTATTTACAGCAAGCAATGGATTGAAAAGATTATGTAGCTGAGATCAGCACCTTCAGTGCTTACTAGCAGACTGGCCTCCTGGTTGATGGATAGAGTACAAGTTTTCCTTAAAGGTTCAATAAGGAGGACTGAAATTGATGTCTTCACCCCTCTGGTACCTGCTGGTATGTTCAGCCGAAAAAATAAAATATCGCTTCCTATTCGAGAAAGCATACAAAGTATATACAGCTGCCCTAGACTTTACTAGCAGCAGCTACAAAGCACATTCGTGTATTTAAAGGTGTCATCTGGAAGACTGTCCCGGTTTGAGCTAGGACAGAACCAATTTTCTTTTTAGTAATTTTACTTTTCAGTTAAGTCTCTTCTGAGAGACTGCACTCTCTGAAATGAACAGCATCTGATTCAGTGACTGCTTCTAGGAGTGATAACAGTCAGTGTTCATCGTTATCGCTGGAGTAAAGGTATGAATAGTATGCAGAAAGGCTCTTGCTTATACTTATTCCTATGGAAACCAAGGTCACTGCTTGGTTCTGCTAAAACTTCTTATGCACCAGATATGAAAGAGCAGAANTTTCTAGGAGTGATAATGCTCGATGTTTATAGTCAGAGCTGGAACAACAGTAGGAATGGTGTGCAGAAAGGCTCTTGCTTGTACTTATTTCTATCGACACTAAGGTGGATGCTTGGCTCTGCTAAACTTCTTATGTGCTGGAAATGAAAGAACAGAGAAGGGGTCAGAACTGCGACCCTCCAGTGGGGAGAAGCGGGCCGGGCAGGTGACCCAAACCTGACAAATGCCGTATTCCATCCCATATCTGGGGAGCATCATACTCGGTATAAAGCTGAGGGATCATGAGGGTCAATCTCTCTTCCTCCATGGCTGGCGTCCAAGGAGGACTCTGTCCAATTCTTCTACCTTCAATCCTGATCCATGCATTCATGAATGCAGTTCCTGTCAGCTGCTGAGTCCGGTCTGGGGCTTTCCCAGAGCCTGCCCTGCAGCGTCTGGGTGACATGATCATCATCGGGGGAGCTCGATATTCGTTTTGTATATATTGGTATGTGTTTTAGTATTTCTTATTAGTATCATTATACTTTTTTCATTGTTATTGTTTCATTAAAGGTGTTTTAATTTTTCCAGCCCCTAAGTCTCTCTCCCTTTTCTCTTTCCCTTAGATCATTGGGTGTCAACACCCTTCTGAGAAAGGGAAGTGTTAATAGCCAGTTGTAATAGCCAGCCCAGCCTTAAACACAAACGTTTGGGAAATATTTGGAGTTTGCTAAGGAGTTAGACCTAAAAGAGTTGGGAGCAATGCTATCCTAAAAATTCTGGGCTTAACAGGCTTTCAGTTTTGGGAAGAGGTATTGCTCAAGAAAAGAGAGGGTGATAGGATAAGGTTTTATCTTGCTGGCAGAGTTTTTGCATTAACCTTGCCCTTAATTCTTTGCAAGAAATGTTATGTCTTTCTAAAAGTCTTGAGTTAGCAAGTCAGTGTGCTGTAAGCAGAAACGTATTATGGGTCTCAGTGAAATGAGTCTTTTGACTATGAGTATCAGCTCTTGCTTAAAATAGCATCATTGTCATTCTGTAGGAGGGGAAAAATAACAGCTGACTCAAGAAAAAAAAAGCCATAAGCATGTTCTGGAAATATAGATGAGATGTCCAATATAGTAACCATAAAAATCCTGTGCAAATATAGGGTTGCAATACTAGCAAAACAGTGTAAATGCTAAAAACCTAGTACAGATAAAAAAAATCAATCTCGGTTTTCCCCCATGAGTATATTGCTATACTGAGTGTCGTCTCTAGGTACCTATCACCTTTCAGAGCTAGCTTGTGTGGGGAAAGGCAGTTGAGACACATGCTTTGCCAGTAACCAGAACATAATAGGCATTTAAAAACACCAGTGACGGGATTTAGCTCATTCATCTGAGCTAACTGTCAGTAAAAAGACAGTTCTGGTTTTATGTTTCATAAATCAGGCATCGTAAGAGCTGATAATCACTTTACCTGCCTACGAAACCTCTTGGCATTCAGTTTGTTCTCAGGGATACAAAAAGAGGAAACAGTGAACAAAGCACAGAGGAAAGTGTATTCAAGAGGGACGCCATCATGGAGCCCAAGGACACTCCCGAAAAGCGTTGCTGTGCTTCAGTCACTAACATTTTGTTGCACCATATACACTTGTAAATACATGAAATAAGTCTAATGATGCAGTACTTTATTGTTTGTGCAAAACCAGTGTTTCAGCAACTGGCAGACACAAACTGCTCAAAAAATATCAATATATCTCTGACATAAACGCTCCTCTACGCAAAAGGCTTTTTATTAATCCCAGGCACTAGAATATGACTAACCAGTAAGGGGCTGTGAGTCTAGTACTAGCCCCTCAGAGTTCTGCCCATACTGAGTAAGTTTTCAATAAAATCAGATTTAGTCTCTTACTCTCCCTGCTTGTCTATCAGCTTAGAAGGTCTATGTACATCTCTGTCCTTTGCAGCTTATCACAGACTGCAACTGTCTCCTCCTTGTTGCAGTGAAGATGTCTCTTTGCTACAGCTTGACCTGCAGGATCACTAGATAAATTGATGTTTTCCCAAAATCCCAGTCCCTCTTCTTTTACTCTTGCTAGATAACTTTTACATCTATGTCTTAAGATGCACAGGCTTCCCCAAACTCAGACTGTATCTTTCAGTCACCCTGAAATTGTGGAAAGCCTGTAGTACCACAGGACATGAAAATACATTTGCTGTTCATTTTACCGGCACAGAGCAGCACTACTTTCCTTTATTCAGAAGGACATATCCAGCTGAAGTTTTAAGGAGTCTTTAGACAAGCAGAATGAGACAAACTTGTCATCAGGATGTTCCATGGATAACTTCCAAGTATACTGGGTGCTCTAACAATCAAAAGTACATGTTGACCTTGAAGACACTTCAAAAACCACACTCTTATGAAGATGTGAGTTTTCTTGCATTTACATCCAAACCAGAAAATGCCACTTACTAAATCACCTGTGCTACTTCCTACAACTCATTACTCATTATTATGTTTGATAGTGTTCATTCTCAGTTTTGTCCTCGGCTTTGGCTTGAAGTTTTGTAACTGCTGTGTGTGAACTTATATGGCTACAATTTGGATCATTCTAACAATGTTCCACAATCTAGGAACAAAAAAAAGGAAAACATTTTTTTTTCAGAAAATATCATCATAAAAGGTAATGAACTCTTGGAAATGAAACTTTCTATTTCTTGTCATTAGAGGTACAGGTTGACTACCATTCTGGGTTGTTTTTGGTTTTCATCACCAGATAAAACCAAACCAACTCTAAGCCCGTGTTCTAGGAAGTGTTCAAGGCCAGGTTGGAAGGGGCTTTGAGCAACCTGGTATAGTGGAAGATGTCCCTCCCCATGGTGTGGCAGNGACTGCCATTCTGGGTTGTTTTTGGTTTTCATCACCAGATAAAACCAAACCAACTCTAAGCCCGTGTTCTAGGAAGTGTTCAAGGCCAGGTTGGAAGGGGCTTTGAGCAACCTGGTATAGTGGAAGATGTCCCTCCCCATGGTGTGGCAGGGGTGGACCTAGATGTTCTTTAAGGTCCCTTCCAAGCCAAACCATTCTATGATTCTAAGTGTTGTTGCTGAAATTTAGACAAAACAATGTATTTAGAGAGTAATATTGCATTTAAACAGCGTATGTAACGCAGTCACTTTAGAATGATTTATGTCAAATACAAGGGAGGAATCATGTTTTTATTAAACCATTGAAGATGAGTCCAGCTGTAGTGCGTGTGTATGTATCTATATATATAACTATGGCCTTTCCCTCCTAGACTTCCTCTACAATGAAGGGAAAGAAACAAGCACTTTTAGAATGTGATTATTCTGATCAATTTTCTAATTCAAGATAAGATGAATCATGCATTATAAATGCTGATTTCTCCCCACTGAAGGGATATATATATTCTCTGTATAAGAAAAATAAGGATGACTTATTCAAATGCAAATGTCTTCATTTGAACCATGTAGAGTTAAATAGACTCCTATTCCCACATGCTGCAAAACCTGAACAAAATGTTTCTGTAGCCATGAATGCAAATTTATAGTATCCAGAAGTGTTACCAACTTTGAAATCTTTTAACACACTTATGAGCTTAATTTGAATGTCAGGTCACTTATTTTATAGTCTGAAAGGGAACGACACTCTCCTAAAAATCTGTTCCTTTCTGGGGATGCTGAGCCCATCAGAAAGCTTAATTGGACTGATACATCTGACCCTGCATAGCTTGAGAAAAGCACCAAATACAAACTGTTCAGAAGTACTAAATAAAAGCTCGTTTGTTCGATTACTATTGATTGTTGAAGATATATCTCAACAACTATCTTCTCTTAAACAAGAAACTGATCAATACTAGCAGGCAAATTAAACAAGGATAACTCCAGGAGAACTTTGAAGATGACAACAAAAACATAATTCAATAGACATGTCTGGAAGAAATGTGAGTCTTCCACAATACAGAGAACAACTTGAACAGAAACATCTGTGTTTGTGAAGTGCCATGCTTGCTCTTGATTATAAAGAAACTGATAATATGAGAATGAATGTCTTGGTTGAGTTCAACAATAAAAGATCCTTGCATTAACTTGGATGGACAAGTTCTGGCAAGGTTCACTTTCTCTGTTCATTTTCAAAACTTCAGGAGAGTTTCAGCCACATTCTCAATTGATCATTGCTATGCTATTGAAATCAATGACTTGCTACTAGTTGCTCTCCAGTGATACATTACTTTTTCTTCACCTCAGTGAAAAGGTTTGATTTCTTCTTGTTCAAAATCACTTCAAAAAGGCTATATAAATTATCTGGTTTTATTGCTTAAGCATTTTTCCTCTTTTCTTTAGAAAAGCCATACTGGAAAAAGTTCTCTCCTCTCAAAGTCATCCTTCACATCTATCTATAAATGTGTTCCAGTCTTAGGACATGTTTTATATGGGTGCCTTTTTTAACTGGAGCGTATATCAAACACTAGAATAAAAATCAAATAGCATGGGGGGAAGCAATGAATAAAACCATAAAGGACTCATACCCAAACTAACACAGAGAGGTAGGAAAATCAAGATGATGGTGATCTGGATCTAAAAGTCAGTGACTACTTGAGATTGCTCATTCTTAACCTTTAACATCCATGTCAATTTTTCTTCCTGTTCTTGAAAAAATTCCACAGCGCAGCTCAACACATCAAAAAGGCATTTTACATTACTTGTGTTATAAATTTAGTCCACATCTATTCTCTTTCCTCAGGATGCCTGCACTTCATAAAGTGAAACAAACGAAGCATACCCCAGCACCCATCAAAATCTATTTTGATCTCCAGGCAGAGGCTCAATTATTATTGAAATGGATTTGTTTATTAGAAAACAGCACATTGTATTTATACTTGTATTTCCTTTCTTACAGATTTCTCCAATTTATATTGAAGATTCAGGATATGCAAATATCAGAATGTCCTATCAGAAATAGTAATTTATTTATGTAGCACTGATAAACTAATACTGAAAGTGATTTGAACATTCATTAATATTGTATTCTAGGGTTTTTTATTTACTCATTAAAGGAAGAGTGCTCCCAGAGTTGTAATTCTAGAGATAATAGGGTTTTGTCTAGATACATCCACATAGTATTCCATTTCTCTGGGACAACAGCTCAGCTGTAAGATTTGTTTATCTGACCATTCATTTTTTCTCTAGTCTCACCCAGAACTTCCCACAGTTAGAATAGTTGTTTTAAAATAGTCAGATCATGTGAATCTGAATAAATGTCTCTTAGCCACCCTACACAGATCAGTCTGTCGATGTTTTTTTGAGATGTTTTAGCTATTCAACTCAGTAATATCAGGCCTTGTTTTCTTTCTGAGTTACTGTGTTTCTCCCAACAGTCTTTGTTTCACTAGCTCATTCTTGCTAGCTTCTGATAGCTGGCAAAAAGTCCTACAACCCTAAAGAAAACATGTCCAGGGAGGGAATCTGTAATTTTATTCTAGTCTACAAGAATTAAATACTGAAGATCCTTACTCTTCATAGAAAGAAACACAATGGTCTGGTAAGACTCCAAGGGGACAGAGTCCTCTGTTGAAGTAAGTGTGGAAATCCTTACAAATGGCCCCTTCTGCTAATATTTAACTTTTTTTTCTTTGGACATTTTCCAGTTTATTTGAATCAGAAATATTTGAATCAAGTAGAAATAGTGGGGGAAAACCACATGTATTTACTGTAGTGACCAGAAATATTTTTTCCATTAGTTACTTATATTTAATTAATAAAACTTTTTGTAGCTCTCTGTAAAAGGCAGGGAACTTTACCTTTCTTTTAACAGTTCAATGAACAGCTGCAGAATTAAAATGTGGATCAAATATCTGTGATTTTTTTTTTTTATTTAAAATGCTACCTGCTACATGAACAAAATCAGAGAAAGTCTCTCCATAAACTTTACCAGGAGTAAATCAGCCAAGGCACGTGCTCGATTTCAAGATGGACTTGCAGAATATCCCAGTGAGGTCAGTGTTTGTTTTCCCAGAAAATTTTTGCTTTATTCAAAAGCCTAAAGAGGGCTGACTGGAGTGCTGTGTGATTCATTACACTTTTGAATAAGATGAAATATAGTGTACAATCTATAAAAATTATTTGAACTTCTGATGGCTTAAAACAGTAACTTACTCAACATTTGCAACAGATTTTTTACCCCATTCTAAGAGAAAGTCAAGATTACATTCCTTCTGCTCTGATCTCTTTTCATAAAAATGTTTAAAAGTACATAAAAGAACTGTTACACAGATGAGTTACTAACTTAATCTGTATTTGGCCAATTAATTATACCCCAAAGCCTCTCAGAGCGTTAGACACAATCTAACCAAATATAAATGTTTAAAATCATTAGCTTGCATTAGGAGTTTTGTTGAGGTATCTGAAGATATTCCACTGTGCTAAGTCACACTTTTGCTAAATATTCCCACCGTATTTAGTGCAGACAAGGCTGCTTTGGTATCAAGTAAGAGACTCTGTTCCAACACGCTCCTTTCTTAGGTACTTGCTGCTACTGGTAATTTTTGTTTGTTTCTGATTTATTCTTGTTTACTTTAATGTTGTGAAGTGATCAATGCTGGCTTTGCTGTCAGAAGATTCCATTTGTGTATGAAATCTTTACTTTCATTTCATAAGTTTGATTTATGACTTGCCTTTGAACCTATTAATTTTATCTTTTACTAACTGTGGATTTGAGATAGAGCTGTACTAATTTGTTATCTTTTGCTACAGAAAGTTTTCTCCTTCGTGTTCCCCTTTCACTCATTGTGAAATGCATAGCCTACAGACTAAGACTGACTGTCCACTCTGCCAGCTAATGACAGCTAACGACATTAATGAGTATATCTAGTGTCTGTGTGTGCAAATAAACCTCTTCATCGTAATGGACATACTGGATTAAAATTTACAAGGAATTCCTAAATGGGAAGAAATATACAGACACTTCTAATAAGCCACATGCTTGCTGAGGGCAGTCTTTCTAGGCTGGAAAAAACCCAAAGATTTATCAGAAGGATCATGAGAACAAATTTACCCTAAAATCTACAATGTTTTTTTTCTTTTAATATATTTAATGTTAAAATGTACTCAGACTCTTTGAAAAGAGTTAAAAATTTGTTCACCCTGAAGCGTTTTCGTACATAATTGGGAAAATCAATTAGCAAAACATAATTAATACAAAAATCACCTGTTTTGCATAGCCCTACTTATTATATTGTAATGTAAATGCAGTCAGAAGGAAGTAGGTGATTAGTTACGTTAAAAAGAAACCTGAATCTCTAGGCTGTGATTTAAAATACTGTTTGTATCCTTATGACTGGCTGTAGAGGCAGTTACCTTTCTAAACTCATTCTTTCAAGAGCATGTTCTGTTGAGTCAACCTCTGTCTTCAGCAGCTCTAAGCAAATTTATTGCATGATTTGTTTTTGGATTACTTAGTTGGATAGGCTTATTATGAGTCTAGTTATTTAAATAATAATAAGATACTAAGCTTAGTGATAACCAGACATGAGTGATGGACTGTAAGATATACCAGCCCAGAGCTAGGTAGGTTCATATTAGCTTCAACTTATTTAATTCGGCAAGATTTTGGAGAAATGCTCTTGGAGCTATGTAGGTTTTAGCATTAATAAAATTAAAAAAAAAAAAGTGCGTTGAGATGCTCCTACCTTGTCCCGGGAAAGATCTTTGCTCAGGTGTTGACTTAAGAAGTTGTGTTACAGTTTGGCTTGTGGACTTAAGTAATCATCAGATATATGCTGGGGAGTAGAGGTAGTAAGAGATTGCAAAGAAAAAGATGAGCAGTGAAAAATGAAGAACAGTGAGAGACGCATATGAAGGGAAGTAGAAAATGAGAAACTTTCCAGGACAAAACACAAGAGGAAAAAAGAAGAAAAGAAAAAAGAAAAAAAAAAAAGAAAAAGGAAAGAACAGGACAGAAAAGAAAAGAAAAGAAAAATTAGCTTTTCTAACTTCTAAAGATTTTGTGGGAGAAAAAAGTCAGCGTAACTGAAAAGTATTGAAATTGAAATTGAAAGTGCTTCCTTATTAGGATGTTCATGAGCAATTCCATAACCCTGGAAACAAGTCTGTCCTGATGGACTCTGAATACCTTGCCACAGTTCTACTTTAGGTAAAAATCCTCTTTAGTAGCAAGTAGCAGACAGCAACAGGGTCTGAAAACAGCATACAGGCAAGCAGTTGGTTGTTCATGCTCTCTTCCTGCCCCAGCTTTCAATGTTTCAAAATCTTCTACATCTGTTAAAAATCGGTGGAATTGACTAAAAGTTTTTCAAAGTTATTAAAGCTATGCAATAATCTGGAAAAGCAAGGCAAAACAAACAAAATAAAGAACAGAAAAGAAATATTTTTTCATTAATCTAAAAATTAGATGTAATTATTGATATTTTATGACTTTATACTCTACTGTGAAACAGTTTATAGAAACAGAGGTCCTTGAGAAAACTTTGCATGGTAAGCGGATATGCAATTAAGGGAAAACAGTCTGTTACCATGACAGCTTTTTATTGACCCTTTTATTGAACATAAGAATCTCAGAAGTACTGTATATTTTAACAGTGTTTTACAGAGTTATAATGTGGACAGAGGAAGTGATGCATAAAATCGCTTTTCATATTTAGTTGGAAATACTATACATTCAGCCTGAAAAGCAGTTTGCATATTTATTATATTTAAGAGCTTCTTTGTCCCTTTGGAAAGCCACCAGATTAAAAAATAGAAAGGTATTTATGAACAGTTTTTTGGCTCTCTTCCAGATTCCTCCTTCACTGCCCGCAGACAGTAAGCAGAGTTTCCTGTTAGTGGTCAAAAACTGTACTGTGAAGGTCACAGGCTTCTTGGTGAATTCTTGTTGCACCCTAACGGGCCTGAAGGGGAGCACATTAATCCAGTTACAGCCGTGTCGGGAAGAGGTAGCAGAGTGCAAAACCAGACCCAAAGCAGGGTCAGAAAAATCCTCACAGTGGCTGGTCTTTAAAACCATGCTGAGGCCATTCTTGAACAGTCTTGCCACAACAATGCTGTGTACGTCTTTTAATGCACAGCCCTCATAATTATGTTGGTGCAAAACTCAGCAGTTGAAAAGCACAAAACTCTCTGGTTCTGTATTCAATAACCATGCACTGTTCTCCAACCACTGTTGAAGAACAAGCGTTTTAAAAACAACAACAAATGGTCTTTCAATAACTGACTTCTACTAAAGATTTCATTAGAGCCTTCTCTGAAGCTCAGCTAAGTGTGTGGTTTTGGTCCCACGTACCACACATTAGAAAAGCATTATGAACAGGAACTGCTTAATTGGGTTAGGTTTTGTATAGATCTAACACAGACATGTTTACAATGTGTTTAGCTGAAATAAACATACTAGGTTTTTCAGTTACACCAGCGAAGACTTTGAGGAGCAAAAATGCTTGTGCATGTTTGGACAGAATTTTCCACGAGGTAAGGGAACAAGACTGATGGGATCTGACAATGCCCAGTGGGGATGGGGTAAATTCACGGACAGAAGTAGAATTTGAAGTTTAGTTACAGCATAAACAAAGACTCCGTCTTAAATTGTCTAGCTGTCTCTCACTGCGACAAGTCCTCAGAGATGTTTCCTTTCACCTTTGTTAATCACATGCAAAGGATCAGAGTTAGACAAGCAGATAACTGATCTTCGTTGGCCACAAACTAATGCCTTCAAGGTCTATACTGCAGTTGCTTCTCCAGCAAATCTGTTAAGCTTATTCTCAGATTCCCTTTATTGGCATTTAGTTCATTGCTACTCTCTGTTGGATTATCTGTTTGTTTGGGTTTTTTTTTTCCCGATTAAAGCAATCATTAACACTCTGTGTTGGGTTTGAAGGGTATTAGGGTATTTTTTGCAGCCTGCACATTTTAGACATCTGAACAATAATAACTGCGAACAGTCTGGGTGCAGGTGGGGATTTCTTGTTCCTATTTTAGATTTATCCTTTTTTAATTAGGGTCACATGTATTAAGGATGTCTTGTAAATATTACAGGAAGGCTTCCTGTCTGTGCCAGTACTGTTGGATCATGACCACAGTAAAGGAGGGTTTAATGGTGAGGAGTATCTAACCTGCCAAACAGCAACAAGGTAAAGAGATTCTGTCCCTTCTTTGAGTGCTGGCTGGTCTCTCCCTGGGCCTGGCAGCCAGTCTGCTCAGAGCAGATTGCAGAGTTGCCTGAGTAAAGACACCAGGAGCTAATCCTGTTTCACCATTGCCTAAGCATTTACTTTCATCATTGATTATGAATAAGAGGAGGAGACAGTAGGATAAGATCTAATTTGAGAGAAAGGAAAGGCTGAAACAAAAGCAGTACAGGAAAAATGCACGAAAGACTTTTTACTGAAATCCTCCATCTTGTCAAAGGTGTTAGCATGCTTAGTGTCTTATATCTGCTTATTGTCTATATCTTATACTTGACTGTAACTCTGCTTAGGAGTCAAGATGAAATTGTTAAGCCCCTATCCATCATTTTTGAGACATCCTGGCAGTCTGGTGAAGTTCCCACTGACTGGAAAAGGGGTAAAATAACCCCCATTTTTAAAAAGGGAAAAAAGGAAGACCCAGGGAACCACAGGCCAGTCAACCTCAGCTCCATGCCTGGCCAGATCATGGAGCAGATCCTCCTGGAAACTGTGCTAAGGCACACAAAAAGTAAGGAGGTGATTGGTGACAGCCAACATGGCTTCTCTAAAGGCAAATCATGCCTGACAAATTTGGTGGCCTTCTACGACGGGGTTGCAGCATTGGCGGACAAGGGAAGAGCAACTGACATCATCTCCCTGGACTTGTGCAAAGCATTTGACACTGGCCCACACAACATCCTTGTGCCTAAATTGGAGAGACATGGACTTGACGGATGGGCCACTGACTGCATAAGGAATTGTCTGGAGGGTTGCACTCAAAGTATTGCGGTCAATGGCTCAATGTCCAAGTGGAGATCAGTGATGAATGGTGTTCCTCAGGGGTCAGTATTGGGACTGGCACTGTTTAAGATCTTTGTTGATGACATATCAGCACTGAGTACAACCTCAACAAGTTTGCTGATGACACCAAGCTGTGGGGTACAGTTGACATGCTGGAGGGAAGGGATACCATCCAGAGGGAACTTGACAGGCTTGAGAGGTGCAGCCGTGCAAACCACATGAAGTTCAACAAGGCCAAGTGCAAGGTCCTGCGTGTGGGTCAGGACAATCCCAAGCACAGATACAGGCTGAGCAGAGAATGGATTGAGAGTGGCCCCAAGGAGAAGGGCTCAGGGTTGTTGGTTGGTGAGAAGCTCAACATGAGCTGGCAATGTGTAGTCACAGCTCAGAAGGCCAACAGTATCCTAGAAGCATCAAAAGAAACATGACCAGCAGATCTAGGGAGGTGATTCTCCTGCTCCACATCAATCTTGTGAAACCCCACCTGGAGTACTGCATCCAGCTTTGGGGCCCCCAACATAAGACAGACATGGACCTGTTGGAGCAAGTCCTGAGGAGGGCCACAAAGATGATCACAGGCCTGGAGCAGCTCTCCTTTGAAGACTGGCTGACAGAGTTGGGGTTGTTCAGCCTGGAGAAGAGAAGGCTCAGGCGAGACCTTATAGCAGCCTTCCAGTACCTGAAGGGGGCCTACAAGAGAGCTGGAGGGAATTTTTACAAGGGAATGTAGTGGTAGAACAAGGGGTAACTGACTGTGCTTGCAGTTCTTCTGGCTTGGGTTTAGTAGACGCATGGATTGTGGTGTTCCGTCACTGTGAAGAAAGCTGCTATCCTCACTGACAAATCTGATTTTGTCATAACAGTAGTCCTCCCTCCTTGACTCTTATTTCAGAAGATGATTTAACAAAGCGTTTAAGTGCATTAATGAGGACAATAAATGATCCCAAGGGCACTGGTATGCAAATGTTTAGAACCTTGCTGAATCAGGTTCTCAAGTCTTATTTCTAACCACAGTGGTAGAACCACACTTTTCCTACTACTAACCACTTCCCCCCACCAAAGAGATTTCATTTGGCAACAAATGATGCTTTCCCAGTAACATACAGTGTACTCCAGTTGAACATTTCTGTGCTTGGTAAATATGCTAGCCAGTTGCTAAGAAGAGTAATGAATCCTTAAGTGTACATAAGAATGATTTATGGCGTTATGTGAATTTACAGCCCATTACGGGAAATAATTACATTCCACTAATTACAAAATTTAATAGTCACTCCAGCCTAGGAAACAGCAGTACAAGCAAGCAGATTTGCAGCCATGAACTGAGAAGTGTGAACTACACCAGCAGCAGTTCACTGAAAATCAGTTTGCCATTGAACTCCAGCTCAATTCAGAGATCTAATTCGTGACAAAGTTATTATTGAACTATTTTTTTTCCATGATCAAATTTTCTAAAAACTTGGAGGAAATGGCATCATTGAGGAGACTGACTAGAAATACATTAAGAATCATTCTTCAAATTCACCGTGTTTCTGATAGAGTTCTTTTGGAGCCAAAACAAAACTTTGACCCACAGTATTGGTGGGTTTTGTAACAGGTATGTAATAGTATACATCATCCCATGGGGTGCAAAAACACTCCTTTGTCACACACTGTTGCTCGAACTGGGTTAGCAGTGCAGGACTTAGTTCTTCCCTTTGAACTGTATAAATGATTAGTAACTGTCAGAATCAGTTTTGTAAATGTGGAGAATAAAGCCTAACACGTCTGCTCTAGCATTTACAGCTGAAAAGTAGACAGTCTTTATTGTACTCTTTGATACCTGATTCACCTGTCAGGCACTTGACAAGGCTGCACACAGTGGTGTGGTCTGCAATCTCTACATGTGAGATACAGAACCTAGGAGACAGATTTTATATTAAGATCTGTTTAATAAAAGAAAAAAATTGACAAAGACAATTTTGGTTTGATAGAACAACATCTAATAGGAAGTGGAGCATGTTAATTGAAATAAAGGATTTGATCCAACTTGCATTATATTTAGGGAAGCAAACGTGATGCAAAAAGAAAAGCCGCCCATTATGTGGGGTGTTCTGTTTAACCTTTATAGCATCTCTTGTGGTTTTTAAGAATAGCTGCTTGATAGTTTATTTGCTCTGTGTTGGACTTGGGAAAGTAAAACCATCTTTTACTGACCAAAAAAGTTTGAACTTAACAAGATTCAGATAGCAAGAACAGATTATAAGCAAATTGTCAGTCAGTGGGCATATAAGGGAAATGTGTGGCAAAGCTGTTGTTTTTGGATGTATGTGCATTCCAGAAGAGACGTTAAATGATAATGCTGTCCAGGGCTGATGAATTTTCTTGGAGAACAAGATAATGAAAAGCAAAATCAGTTAAATAAGGGCTGATTTAAACATGACTGCAGCTTGTGTTTCCGTAACTTTACATCAGTGTGAAACAGGAAAAGCAACATTTGAGCTAGTAGAGGATGCTAGAAGCTCTTCTCTCTTTCACAGGTTTGCAAATGATGCTCTTGATCTCATCAAGACATAGCAGAAAAGGAGTATAGTATTTCTCAGAAGTATAGGACACTAAAAATGTTATGTACTTGAAGTCAAAAGCATTGTGTCAAAACAGAAGTTCCTCAACTGCTTTTGATGGTTTTGCAAGCTAATCTGGGATCAAGTTTTTTTCATTTTTCTTTTTCTTTTTATACATACTGCAAATTTAAGATTTTACCGAAGCTTTTTTCCAGCTTAAAGTGGAAAAGTAAAAACAGTCTTATTCCAGAATGAAAGCACACATGCTTAAATGTTATTGGGCCTCACTGTTATAGCTCTAGCAAAGCTGGTTGATGTCTTTTATGGAGGCTTATAGACTGCCATCTAGAAGGCTGATAGGATGTTCTTGTCAAAATACCTACTGGCTTTTGGAAAGAAATGATTATGCATCCATCATGACATTATATTGTTTTTTGAAGCTGAATCTAACATTCTGGATTTACTTTGCTCCATCTCCTTTTGGAATCATATGATAAAGCAAGCTGAAGAAAGGTGCAAGTAGAATCACCTTAATTCACTAAGGAAACAAGTCAATAGCAATTTGAGGGTTTTTTGGTTCAGTTTGTTTTTTTGATGCTGCTTCCTTGAACCATACAATGTGGGCAACATTATTTTTTTCTGCATCAGAAGGAAAGACGCTGTCTTGGTATTTGAGAAAAAAAAATACTATCAAAAAAATAAACCAATTTATATTTTGTTTGTGTCTATAAACAGCCCATATCTAATGTCAGAGGAATTGCCAAAGAGTGAAAGCAGCACAGGTTCACAGCATATATGTGTGCTAACCTCCACAGCTCAGTTATCTTCTGGAAGTCTGCATATTCTTTGATCTTGATTCAGCTCGCTCTCATTTGCTGCTTGCCTAACTTGCTTGCCATAAAACTCTCAGTTAAGCAGGAATGCCAAAAATTATTTACCTTTAATTTTCTGTTAGTTACTCCAATTCCATCAGGTCCTATGGTTTACAGATCTTATATGAAAAATGCAGTCATTTTCTCTTCTACCCGATAATCCACATGCAAATTGAGGAATCTGCAAGTTTCCTTCTGTGTACTTTTGAAGTTGGCTATTTATTTAAAGGAGCCTTTAAGAAAATGGTAGAAGTAAAAAATGATGCATAGAAACCAGGAGGGTATTCAGTTATATGATGGTACTTGAACTTCTGTTTTGCAAGTTAAAGTCTAAGGTTATCTTTTCTAATACATACACCTTCCAGGGATTACAAACACAAGGTTAAAGTTGTTTCATTTTACTTCCGTTTACAAACTGACTGCAGTAAATTGCAATAGGCTTTAATAGATATATTCACTGTTATTCATTTAAATAAATACTTGCAAAACAAGGAGGTCAGATCCTGAGTTTTTTCTAAGTAGCTAGAGTACAAATGAGTCTTTGTTTATACCACCTGGTCTGAGATCAGTAGTTCACAACTACTCAACACTTGATATTCATACTGCTTGTAATGACAAGCAGTCTAACTGTTGATTCTGTGTCCTAAAGGGTGACCATCTCTTAGATCAAGGTTTTCGGCATAAAAGTTTAAGTAGGAACATGGTTACAATATTAGTAGCTGTGCCACTGACTTTTCCTTCAAAACTGAAAAATAGCTTTTACTGCAACTCCAGCAAAAGCTGCTTACCTTAATGATTGATGCATACAGTCAACAGTTGCTAAATGATACAGTGAAGAACTATTCAAATGAGTTAGCTGATATATGAGCATTGGCCTGAAATTTATGACTGGCGGAAAAACAACTGACCAAACTCCAAGACAGCCAGGATTTAAGTTCACAGTTCATCTGTAATTATCACTGCATGATGCTGGTAATGCTAGGTAAGAGTTTTTTCACTCATGTTCTGTAGTCTTGGTAATCTTGAGTATATTTGGGCATAGATACATCCCATACCATTAGAACTGCAGAGATCACATACCTTAAATAGAATCTTATTTTATTATGTAGACAGAATTTCTCCTCAGCAAGGAGCTTCTCCTTAGGACCTTGAACATAATATTAACTTTACCTAGATTTTTACTGATTAGCAAATATAAAAAACCTAGGAATCACACCTCTGTGTGAGTTATAAAAGCAATGTGTGCAGCAGTAAGCAGTATAAAAGGGTGTCATACTTTAGCAAACTTAGTCAAGTTACTGCAACCTGTCTTCTCAACAGCACTGCTGAATAAAGACTACAGAAGTAATCTTCGTTTTAACACCCCATACTTTTGATTGCTTGATATTGAACGCTTTGTATTCCTTTTAGTGCTCTGTTTAACAAACTCTGCTTTCTACTTCTGGCAGATTTCACAATGCCTGTTACCAGTAAAGATACTTGATCATACTCACAATCACACTTATGGAAGACAGGCATTTGAAGCTAGCTTGTTAGCAAAGAGTAAGAGTTAATAGGATACTAGCATTCAGTAATATAGCAGCATGCGCATATTATTAGTAATCGAATATTAATTAGTTGCATTTACAAGACTTCATCTTATCTTTATATGACCTTATTCCTGAACCTTGACTGCAAATGTAGTCATATCTACAGGTCTTGAAGTACTATGATAATATTTGCTACCAGCACACACTTCTAGTCAAGAATTATTTGACATTAATCCCATATGTGAAAGTTCTCTATACTATTTTGTGGTGAGACTCAGAGCTATGGTGTCCGAAGCTCCTTGCATACATATATTCGTGTGTGCATGCACATACCACACATAGAACAACCCAAGATATGTCTACATATATTTGGGTTTATAGAGTTAAATTTATCTAGACCATTGACTTAGCTGGTGTAGAGATCTCATTTTTCATTTATTATTTATTAGAATGCATAAGGGTTTAGTTGTGTAAGTAATAGGTATAGCAATTTTTTGTAAATTTGTAACTGATTTCAGATGATCTCTCTGCTCTTTCAAAGGTAATGGCTCCTGAAAAAAAGAAAGTCCTTACATCTGTATCCTTAAGTAATGAAAGTGAAAACGGAGTGTTGCTGGGGTAAAGGAGGATTTGTAATTGGCTGAGAGAGGGATTGTAGAAGGGCTCTTTTATTGCCTATAAAGTTGTATGCCCCAAGAACCATCCTGTAACTTCTCTGATTTATTAAACATCATATTATATATTTGAAAATACGCTATCTGCATAGATGAGCAGATTTTCTTTTACTCTTTCCTGAGGTCACAAACTCAAACGAGTTGAAACTTCAATAGACCTGAGAAAATTCATTCTTGGTGCCCATTCAACCTTACTTTAAGAATGCAAGTGAAATTATTAGCTAGTTTCATATATACTGCTAGGCAAGCAGCAGATGGTCAGTATAACTGCACTATACTGCTAAATAAAACAGGTCTTAGGAACGTTTTCTTGTGGCTAGATTGATCCTGTCAAAATAACTGCAGATAAGCTGACCCCTCTGGCCCTCATGTGGTGTGTTATGTTCCTCAGACAGCATTTGTATATATACGTGTGCACGCGGGTATGTGCGTGTCTTGTAAATTCTTTTCAGTTTAGAGGGATGTTTTCATAGCATGAAACTGAGGGTAAGCTTTGGATGACCCTGAAACACTCCGCGTGTGTGTGTGTGTGTGCACGTGTGTATAGGGAACTAAACTCCTCAGTGTGCCACAAGAATTTGGGCAACTTATACCGTAAAACAGTATCTGTAGGCAGTGTATGCACAAACGATGAGCGCGAAGCTTTTTTAAATTTACTAATGCACATAGTAGCTAACTATGAATAATGAGTAACTACGCTAAATGTTAATGTGCTTATCACCACCTGATGAAATGTCTGATTTACTAGCCAAACCGTTGTAAATCAAATGGTGATGGGTCAGTCTCCTTTCCTTCTTAAAACGGGCTGATCCTCTTGCGTTGCTGAATTAACATCTGAGTCTCTGCTGTTTTTTCTTATAGTTTTATATGTTTTCATGTAAGTATTTTTCCTCTTGAGATCTTGAGCTTATTCATGGCTCTTGTCTCAAAAATTAGATGACTTTTTTGTGTTTTTACAAGATTTAACTTGCATAGCCTTACCATATGTACTTTCTTACACCTTAACAATAGTTTTCTCAGTAAAAGAGAGCTGAGATTGTGCAGCTCCCTTGCACAGCAGTAATCCTTGGATCACAGATCCTGAACCACTGACTGAAGCTTGCAGAAGTGAGGGTACAAAGTGCGTTGCGATGCTGTTGAAGAACAGCACATGGTAAAGGCAGATAAACCTGGTGTAGTCTTATCCCTATGACAGGAATTGTCCCTAGTGTGTGCTGCTCCTCAACCCAGATCAGTGTGTTGTCTGAGCAAGTGCTGACTGGCATAGCCAAATATGTGCCGAGGAGCACAATAGCAGTTTAGCAGTATGGATGATCAACTGCTGCAGCGTTGGAGATTGTCCTTGGCACCCTTTTCCTTAGAAGTACAGAAAAGGCTGCTAAGGCAGGGCTTGATTTGAATGGGCCAACTAGAGGCTAGAGACTTCTGGATCTAGTCTTCTGACTTCCTGACATTGCCTATGCATTTCTTCAATCAGCATATGTTTTGAATCAGCTGGTAATTTCCTTGTGCTACAGGAGGAAATCTGATGGAAAGCATGTGAAGGGCAATGTATTACAGGCATTTAAAACCGTTCTGCTTTAGAGAACCCAGCTATTTTTCTTGTTAATGTAAGTCTTTATTTTCCAAGATGCAGTATCGAATTGCAATTCCATACTGCAACATCTGTCCTTTAAGCTGTTAAAAAGTGTTTATTTTGCACAATTGAGACTGAGTGATGTTTACTTGTATTTGGGAGATGTTAACTTGTGTGCTGTTAAAACTGTAATTGGATTGTTACTTCATAACATGGTCAAATTCTTCCTCTTGTCAGCTGAATCATTCATGTGCCAAAACGTTTTGTTTAGCTGTCCTTTACCCTTTCTCAGATACCTTACTCTTGCAACCTGGAATGTATGTATTCAAGCTATCGATTGTCTCAAAAATCCATTATTACTAGGTAGATCTCAACAGCATTACAGCTGAAGTTGACAAGTGGATGATGGATTGTTCTCATTAAACACCAATCTTTTAAATGATGTCCCAAACTTTCAGGGAGTACAATTATAATTCAAAGTTGGAAGAATGGAAGACTGGAAAGATTAAATCTTTCCATGGCCCAGAACTATGACCCAAGTGATGACTACATAGCGAATTGTTCACTAACATTTATGAAGGTTTTGGGGCTCCGTTGCTTTTGACTGCCCTGGTAAGGAAAAGCCTCAGGTCACTTTACTGTTTTATAAAGTGTGTTTTTCACATATAGAAGCATAGAAGAGACTTTTTCTAGCCAGGTTAAAACTTGCAAGGGCAAATTAACCAAGTTCCCTACTGCTGTGAATTAATTGCTCTCTTACTAGTTGGGTATTTTTATGTTACATTGGAGTTTTAGTGTAAACATATTATAAATTATTAACAGCACCTTTAGGTCAGGAAACTTAAATAATTATTTTTATAGAAAAGAAAAAAATGCTTCTATCCCTGAATGTAGTTTTGAGGAAGTAATCATCATTTTCCAAAATCTTTTTCTCAATGGAAACTGAGTTACATGTTGTACCCTCATGAATCTGCCCAAACAGGCATAATACCTTGACACACTCTGATAGCTCATGGGAGATTAAATTTGTCTGGAGATGCCAGCTCCTCGGGGAGAGCTTGCACATGAGGCTCTTAAACTGTAACTCTGAAGATGTATGGCAGTGACAAGAATTGGATCATGCTAATGTCAGGTACTCTGGTTTTGACGGAAAAAGTCACCATTACATCTGGCATCAGACTTTTTTTTTACAGCTGATAACCTGAGGGCTTTGAAAGGAATTAATCATTTTAAATTTTGTTTTATTCTGCCACTGTGATCTGGTACCACTTCCTTGCATAGGGCTGCTGAACTGTTCTTGAGGCATTTTTCTAAACCACTATAGCTGGACCGCAGACAGAGTAAGTGTTAATGAAAGTTTATTTTAAACACAATGCCAAAAGAGGAAAAGAAAAAATGTAATTTTCTTTCAGTCTTTTAAAGGCAATCCTCTAACTGGGATTTCTTTCCTTTGTGATTTACCGCTAACTTTACATCTCTGTAAATCATTATAGGCCAGTTCCGACTCAAAAAACAGACACTGACTGCCACTTGCTAGCTGAAGGGGCCGATAAGGCTACCGATGTGGAACAAGAGAGTCTGTGTGCTCTGTGTGGTATGAACTAAACGTTTGTAGTGACACATGTCATGGTACAGGGTAGAAAAAGGCCCTGTAAACAATCCGGTGCTGCCAAGGCATGTGACATTTCAGTGAATGGATGACCATCTGCACAGAGACTACTTTCTGTGCTTGGAGAACACCTGGGTCGAGGTGAAGAATAATCAAACCACACTTGGTAGCTTAAATTCTTCGAGGAATTTCAGATTCAATCACTGGCTAAAGTTTTTTGCAGTGTGGGTATAAACGCATCCTGATATTCTGGCTAATGGAGGGATTGACAGCTCTGTGTTTAAAACACAGTAAAATCTCTCTCTTTATCCTCCTGAACACACCTTGTGAAAGATTCTTCATCTGTGCACCATCACCTGCCAGGCAAGATACTGTGATATTCCCTCTTTTTCCCTTGAGATATGTTTTCCTCTTAAAAGGACATAGGGGAAGGGGTTTCAGAGCTGTGCTTAAAACGCCACACTTCATAAAGGCATTATGCTTCGATAATCTTTTTCCCAGCACCTTTTTCAACTGAATGGTGCATCAGGCTCCTGTCAGAAAGGCCCTCTTCATCACAAGGCGTGCCGTCCCTCAGCAGGCAGTCCAGCCGTGACACAGAGGAAATAACAGCTTGCCACCTATTCAGAGGTAGAGTCACCTTGGAGGATCTGTGCTACCTTTATTTTTCTCCCTTGAAAATACTGCCTAGTATACATAAGCCTATTACGTATTTTCTTTTTTTCTGAATGACTAACAAGCTACGGTTTGGTTTCATTACATTGCTGTCAAAAATGGAAATACTTTGTATGCAAATCTTAACCTTAAGCTAACTTGAAACAAGATCAAACGTTACAAAAGAAGATCAGAAAACAAACAGAAAAAAGTGGTTTAATTTTACTTAAAAGATGTCTGTCCTACACCTATATGTGATAAAGTAAGTACGTCTTTATTCAGAGTTGTTAT
>VZSC01009876.1:48207-69752 GCA_013398225.1 Steatornis caripensis
AATAAAGGCTAACTTCCATTTATTTAGTAGATTATTTCTTTTTACTTGTGATTTGTATAGAACCTTATCTGAAACTTTCACTTTAATCAGGAACGCCTAAAAATAGAATTTTAAATTTGCAATTCAAGCTTACACTCTAATAAGTGTCTGATCTTTTTGTAGGCATCATAGTGCTGGGGAAAAAAAAAAAAAGAATTAAACACTTATTCTAAAAAAGGGAAGTGCGATTTTTAATTAGTGAGTTATCTTTTTGGGCTTCAAATTATCCTCAATTATGGGACTACTAGTTCTCACTCCTCATTTACAGCTGTACCATATGAGGAAAACAATTTTCCAATTTTTCAATTCCTCAGACAATTCTCCACTCTAAATTACTCTCAGAACTAAAATGCTTTAATGAACTGAAATGAAAAAAAAAAAAATCTGCCTTTAAAGCAAGTTTGTCTGCAAAAATACTATGGCTTTAAAAAGCTGGTTTAACTCTTCTAGCTGTTTACCTACTCACAACAGAAACCTCCATTTCTAGTAGTTTACTTGTTCAAAAATCATTAAGGGTCAACACATACTACATCAATTATTTTATTTATATTTTATAAGTTATAATGAGTGATAGATGATGTAGCAAAGGCTTTATTATTTTTTAAATTTGCTGATACGTTTATCTGAAGTCAAAGAAATCGCTTGGTTTAAATAAATAAAAATTGAAATATTAAATAAATATTTTTATATTAAGATGAAATATTTCCTTAACAACATTTTCTTCAGAAATGCATCCCACATTGCTGATTGCATATCAATATTGTACCTTTATATGTCAGCTATCTCCCAGAAACTTCGTTGTTTTCAGCCCAGAGGCATCCATTTTTGAGGAACTTGGAAAAACATCTTCCCCATGAGAAGAAATTAGTTTGTTTAAAAAAAAAAACCCAAACAACCAGAAACCCACTACTTTGTTTAAATTTAGCCTACATGGAGATCAAGGTACACAAACACCATCTGAGAGGAGCTGAAGCTTTTATTCTAAATTCAGATGAACTTTAGCACAGAAATAATAATAATAGCAATAAGGGTTTAGCACTGTATAATGAAGTAGTGCCATTTTGCAGTGCAACAGTATCATAGCCTCGATAGCGAATGATTGCTATGGTTACTCAGAATGGTACACGTCGTATGTACACTGGAGAGGTTATGACAATAAAGCAAGAAGTGATAGGAATTAGTGAGCTCTTCATTATTATCATTGTAATGGCTCCCCAGTGGGCAATGTGCATGAGGAAAAAACTCAAACACTAAAAAGTAGTTAGTATGAACACACTGCTACCTTCCCCCAAGGTTAATAATTCATCTATGTACATATCAAGTACCAGAAGGCACTAATATGTGCTAAACTAAGCAATTTCACTTTATATCTTCTTTTCTTTCTAGAAAAGCCTTTTGATAAAAACGTACTAGCTAAACTGCAGGCTACATTCTTTTCTCGCTTGAGTTCCTGCAGTGAGACGGGGAAGAAGAAAATATCCTGGAGGACCTCCCTGAAGCAGAAAAATATTTAAAGTGAAAATGACAGTTGGAGAAGAAAAGTTTATAAAAGAAAAAGAACCAGCTTGCTTTGCCACTACTGACTACTCCATTTTCACTGTTCACCGGAACAGGGTAGGACCTTTCTGAGCTCTTCTGCAAGCTTAATGTTGCAGCTCCTTTTGTAAGGAGCTCGAAAGAGGTCACAGATGTGCTAAGAAAACTCTCTTGCATACAAAACTCACTCTGCAGCTTTTGTCTAGTGACATCCTTTTTGGCATTTTAGCTTCATCGTCCCTGAGACCTGCAGGACAAAGGACCATAAGTAAGCTCAAAATAAATGGAATAATTCAAAACCCTCAACCTTAAGTATTCAAAGATTATGATTTGTCTCCCTCCCTCTATGCTCTCTGCATAATGCAAATTAATTTTTTTTCTTAATGTAGTGATATTTTTTCCCAGCTAACGGTGTGGATCTCTGTATTTGCTTTCACAGCGATGTGGTTCCAAAGTATTCTCAGTTCATTGATCTGGAAACATTTTTTTACTAAATAATGCCAGCAGAGATCCTCACAGGCATGTGAGATGCAGTAAATTTCAGGAGACACAAAATAATCTAACTACGAGACTTTGCTACAACATTCCCTGAGTGACTTCTACATACGCCCTACAATAACCTGAAATGCCTAAGGATTTGCCTTGCATTTGTTTTTCCTTCTGGGTTGTAAATACCAGGTCAAGTGATTTTTATGCTGAAGTATGTTTGTGTTTTCCCATTTATGGTGCATATGTGTATTTGTGAGGTGAAATCAAAGCAGAAGGAGCTACACCTTGAGATAGCAGGATGTCGGGGCACAGCCCCTTGGCTAGTTGCTGTTCAGCCTTAGGAAGGACTTTGCAAGAAAGAAGCTACTTTTACCAAGAAGTTTTAAAGTAGGAGGAATATTTAGCCAGCTAAGCTCAGAAGGGCATGGTAACAACAGATAAGCTGGTGGTTATTAAAGGATTTATAACAAGGTTAAGTAGCAGTACTAAAGGTGTTTGGCACAAATTCCTGTTTCTCCCTCATCCGTCAGGTTTCCCTAGCCCCGGTAGCAAACAGGCAGTAGGTAGAGAATGATATCCTTGAAAAAAAATCCCCCAAAACAGGAAAAACATTTAGGATGAACCAGGGAAAAGACCAATATCATTATCTATCAAAAATGTTACTCCTCCTATAATGAATAATGCATATATTTTTATCAGGCTCTTGTTATATGTTGTTAGTACTGATTTCAAGTATATCAGAAATGGAGAAATTTGAATTGTTTTTAAGAACTGTGAGTTTTAAAACCTCCCAAATTTTGATTTAAAAGCAATCCAAATGGAACAATTAATTTTCAAAGCTAAAGAGGATTGGACAGTATAGTCAGGCAGAACCCATGTTTCTTAGAGCTGTAACATAGTAAACTGGCTTAGTAAAACACACAGAAGAAGGTAGTATGTTTTTGAGAATCAAAACATGTGGTTTGGGGTCTCCTATAAATCATCAGGGCAGGTACTTCAACTTTGTTAACACTGAAGTTATGAATTATAATAGAATGCACCAACAGAGCACTAAAATCCCTCTCAGAGAATGGCCTTTCTCAACCCCAATAACAAGAGTGATTCAGTTTTCGTAAGAAGATGTTGGAAAATCTATAAAGCATTTTGACCGTATGTCAAAATGAAGCAGTCAACATTTGCTCACACGCTCAGTCATTCAAGATGTGTTTCTCAGAATTTAAGGTCAGTTACATTAACCAAATTATAAAAATTCTGAGATCAGAAATAAGCCATAGAAAACAGGAATAGTATAAACATCTCTTAAACTGTTATTCTTCAGAAATCAGTCTTTTCTTCTCAGAAGTGTACTGCAGTTTACAAAGGTAATAAGTTCAGGCTAAGGGACTCACTAAAATCTACAATGTCGTTTCTTTTGCTATTACTAAAGCCTAAAATGCAGTAACTGCTCCTTTTCTAGGTAGATGTTGTCACTTGTCTTATTTCATATCACTCACCATATAGCTGCACTTGTTCTGCAGTAAAATCAGAAATACCCACAACTTTTATGCCTAAGTTGGACATCAGGGTCTATCACCTCTGTTGAAGTTCTGTTACAAATTCAAATATAAAGAAAATTTACAATCTGCTGAGCAGAACTTGGCAGAGCTGCAGCTGAGGGCTGCATCACCTCCTTTTGTATCTAAAGAAATTCTATGGCTTGGAGACTCACGCTCCTTCCTTGTTGCAGGTCTCTTCTGGAGAAGCAAGCTAGCCCCCTTTCTTGTTTCAGGGACTTATCTATTGCTAGTAATTCCTATTCAAATGTTTCTGCTTTCCACAAGCTCATCTCTCTTGCCATCCTCAATTTTTGATGAAATGTTAGGAAAAACAGGGTTGTGGTTCTTGAATTTTTAGGTTTTGTAACAATGAGATACTGATTGATATGTCCTAAAAAGCATCAAATGCAATGCTCTGTGCAATGCTTCCTAAGAGATTGAAAGTACAAGATAACGAGGCAGCCATGCAGACTTACATACAAAAGTTTTCAGTTTCGAAAAAGCCTTCTGTGGATGCCTACCGCACCAAAACTGCTGCTTGACTCAGTGGGAGACATGTGGCAAGACAAGGCTGTCTACTAATATTTAAAGCTCAGTGGTGAAGACAAGGGCTTTCTCCAGACAGAACAAGAAGTTGTAAACAGAAAAATGCTTTTTTTTTTTTATTTTTTTATGCAAGCATTTAAAGAAGTATAATATTGCTGAATGTAGGAAAAGATCCACGACAATGATATTTATTGTGCTGTGGAGTGATCTCCTGGAGCAAGATGTGAAAGCCCCAATCTTTTAGCACAATTTGAAGCATAGTGAAGAAAAGAAGATATATTGCATGGAAAAGTCTTGCTCTGACAGGAAGATAAAGCAGATGGAATGATATATCTTTACAACTGCAAATCTAAGATTCTCTGATTTGGAGGTCCCTGTTGCTTAATTAGTCCCATTAGTTTCAGCTGAACTATTATGGTGTGCTAGCTATTGTGCAAAGTAAAATCAATAGACGTGTGTCTGTACCACACTGTAGGCTACACTGCCTGCACTGTAAGGTGGAGAAAGAATTCACCAGCAATGCAAAATTTTCACATTAATAAATTTAAAAAAAAAGTGGAAACTGCTAAAAATTTAAAAGTAGCAAATATGTCCTGCACATCAAGTTTATACCAGAGAACATAAAACTTTGCAGTTATGCTATCCAGTATCACTGAGTTCTGGTATCACTCCTTGGAGAGAAATTACAGTTACAATAGTGGATATCGTAAATAGAACACCGATTGCTGACTACCAGTTTCCAGGGAGGAAAATGAGACAAGTGTATAGCAACTGTGATTTTAATACAGAATAAACTACTACATAGTGTTTCTAATATATATAAATTAACGCATAGTAGTTGAGCAAGTTTATTACCATGGCAATTGTAGTAGGGTAATCTAATGTGCAATGGCTCTGTTTGGTCCTTGTTTTAATTTCCAGTGGAGAACTTGAGAGGAACTTAATGATAGTATGTCGTTGTACTGAAATCTTTCCGAAATCCTGAATTTCTGTTCAGTTCCAGCTCTCCACTTCACCGAACTTCAGCTCAGGCCAGTGAAGACAACATTGTTTTCTACCTGGGCAATGAAGACAGGCACAAACTGTCTCTTTCAGATTACAACTGGAAGACTGCTATCAGTAGAAGCTCCTTCCCCACCCCACTCCGCTCCTTTTTCTTTTTTGTTTTAACTGTGTGCAAAACTCAAACCAATCTCAAGCAATGGGAGCACAAGCTTTTTTGACTCTGAGACTGCTCAAACAGCAGGGCTTTGCATCGGGAAAGATGACAATGGATGGAAATGGTCCCCATGTGTGCTCAGTACCTGGCTTCTCAGGGTAACTAGTACAAGGGTGGGACAGTTTTAACGCCATGAATACCTCAGGAAACTGATAATAGGTCATTCAACAAAAAGTTAAAGCAAGGTAGGATAGTAAATATTTACAGCTTTACTGAATGGATTTTATTTACTAGAAAAAGATACTAATGTTTTCCTTGAGAAATACAGGGTTTACTCCTATAGATTTGGAGAGTTCTTTAATATTCTAGAGTATCCATTTCTTTGCATATACAATAGTTCTGTTCTTTATAAGCAGGGACAGAACAGCTGCATTTTGCTACTTCCTCAGAAAGAATAGAGAAAGAAATCAGAGTGCATCTCTAGTTTGGGCTGAGAGCTGATTTCTAGTCTTGTTTGCTGCACACTTTTTGTGGAACTCTTGGTCAGCCTGTGCTTGGTCTGCTGATAAAGTGAATTTCATGGCTACTGTGAGGTGATGAGTTTCCAGGACTCATCGCTTGAGAAACATCTNGGCTGAGAGCTGATTTCTAGCCTTGTTTGCTGCACACTTTTTGTGGAACTCTTGGTCAGCCTGTGCTTGGTCTGCTGATAAAGTGAATTTCATGGCTACTGTGAGGTGATGAGTTTCCAGGACTCATCGCTTGAGAAACATCTGGAATGCCTGCACTAAGAAACTTCACAGTATTGAATTACAGTGATCACTATCAGGCTTAGTCACATCACTTAGACCTAGTCTCATTATCTAAGTGTAGCTCATCTGAACTGCAGGTCATGGATTCTTATTGTGCTATAGAATTGATGCTTGTGTTTAAAAAAGTGACTTAGACAAATAATGCAGAAAGTAACATGAAAAATAAGAAACTAAGCTTTCCTCAGATCAACGCTTTTGCTGCTCTTTCTCTTAGAAACTTTTATTTCGTTTGTCCGTTAGTAAGGCAGGATAATGACTGTAAAGTGCTTTCAATTTTTAAAAAGTCTTTATTTAAAAATTTATATTTTCAGCTTTGCATTCCTATCACATTTAACCTGCCATGAGAATTCAAACTATTAAAGGAATGTTAATGAATGTAAGTTATTTTTTCTTATAACTTAATTGCCCAGATCATTTTGATGCTTCAAGGCAATATTTGAGCAGCTGTGAAAAAAATTTGCATGTCCACAGAGTGCAATATTGTACACAGAACAGGCATCTGCAGGGAAAGCCAGGCTGGCTGAATGTGCTTACAGCTCTGCTCAATTAAATAAGGTGTGTATCTGTTCTGCAAAAATGTGCTGTTCCACAAATAACTTTAACAGCTTTCCAAGATGGATGAGTAAGTAAAGAGATGACCTGCTTGCATACCTTTGGGCTTTGTGCCAACCAGACTTGGGCATTACAAACCATCTCATATATTTTACAGTGCTTGGAAGGTTCGAATGGCATCCAATTTGAGCAGTTGTTTGGAGAAAGATGCCACATTTTGGCTCAGTGACATAAAATACCTTAGCACGAAGAAAGAACAGTAATAAAACTGCAAGAGAAAGAGATAAACTGAGACTTATGTCAACAGAAAAAAAAATTACATCTCTTTCTGATTACTGCAGGTGCTGTGTTCGACAACTGTTGGCCTCTGGAAGATGCTCTTTTTAAGGCAAACTTTTCCTAACCTTAATTAGGTAAGTGGCATATCCTTTTCTGGATACATGTATTTGATTTCATCAGTATGTTCAAGCAGAGGCCAGATACCTTTAATAGAGGACAGTAGAGAAATATAAAACAAACCACAGCTTTAGACTCTTGAATCTGCTTCTAACAGGCTGTCCTACAAAATTAAGGTGCCCTAGAGTAAGCCGCTGAATGATTTGAAGAATCAGTGCTGGCTTTTTGCCCAATTCCATTTAGCTGAGGTCATGGACGTGCGTCCTCCCCCAGCCACAGACATGTTTGCTGAGAAAGCAGCCATCAGCCCTCTTTTAGTGAGGAGCTTAGCCCCATTTCTCTGCTTGTGGTTACCACCACAGCAGATCAAATGGGTCATGTGAGCGCTCTCTTGTGCATTTCAATGAATATGAGCTGCATTAGTTTAAATGGTTGAATGAGAAAGTTGTGCTAATATTGTCTAGTTTTCATTCATTAGCTTAGAGGGGAAGGGGAAGAAAGGAAGGAAATAAATCTCTCCTTTTTTAGGACTGTACATCCACAGTAGGTTGTATTGAGCTCTAACAAGCGGCGGTCCTAGAACCCCACTGTAAATGGCAGTATTGTCATGTATGTTACATGACAAGATCAAAGTACTCCCTGCATGCAGCAGTCATCACTAGCTTTTCCTGTGCTTTTCCNTTAGTTTAAATGGTTGAATGAGAAAGTTGTGCTAATATTGTCTAGTTTTCATTCATTAGCTTAGAGGGGAAGGGGAAGAAAGGAAGGAAATAAATCTCCTTTTTTAGGACTGTACATCCACGGTAGGTTGTATTGAGCTCTAACAAGCGGCGCTCCTAGAACCCCACTGTAAATGGCAGTATTGTCATGTATGTTACATGACAAGATCAAAGTACTCCCTGCATGCAGCAGTCATCACTAGCTTTTCCTGTGCTTTTCCTTTCTATACTGGTTCTTATAGTAATGTCTGCAAAGCTTTTGAGGATGGCAAAAAACAATTTTGGAGCCAAATGGTAGGACAAAGTAAAGTGTGAAGAGGTGAAATAACAAAAGTGACCTAAGAGATACAGACAAAGCTAGGTCTAAAAATCAAATGCCCAGAATCATAGTTCAATATCTTAACCATTCTTTGTCACAGATTTTTTGAATTTTTGTAAAAGTACATATCCTTTCATTAGTGAACTTCTGTGGAGTAAACAAATGTCATTTTCATTTGCATCAAATAAAACTAGTGATTAACCCAAGGAAACATAAGTGATTTGGCTAAAACCATAGCCTGTTTCAGTGACAGTTACAGTAGGAAAGTAGACATTTCACCTCTTTGTAATGTTACTTTTGGTGACTCCAAATTTCCTCAAACTTCTGTAAATTATGATTTCTCCTGAACACTTCAGAGAAGCAAAGAACAGTAATTATTTTGTACTAAATTTGTTTTGTTCTTGTAGCAGAAATAGTTGGCTTACATCCACTTGCAATATTTTCAACTTTGCACCATTTATATTACCTTCTGGTTTATATATTCCTGACTACATTTTCCATAAGTACCAAATGCCAGTACAATTTATTAAATTAGTCTGGAAATCTATTTGTTTGTATTTTGATTTAGTGTTTCAAATTTGGGGTCTACTAGTTCATTAAGATTACTTCATTTTTGAAAGTGTGAGGAAATATTTTTTAAGTATCATAGATACTTAATTTCTATTGTTCTTTCAGTGAGTATTGCACATTTTAATATTTAATAATGGATACTCATTTTGATGACAAGAAATGTTTTCCAAAAAGTCTCTGTCCTATTTATCCTCACAACTTTTTAAGAAAGCAAACTGAAACAAAGATTAAATTGACTGCGTATATGAGACTCAAATTTCAGTGTCAACTTTTTCGTAGTCTTTTTCTGGCCTATGCTAAGTAAGTTAATTCATTTTCTGATTTTGAACAACAGCATGCCATTAAATATCCGACTCATCAAAAACAGAGAATAAAAACAACAGCATTACCTTTACAAACTGTTGTCTTGATACTTCACAGATTATATTTGCAAATATACTTGTGTTCTGGTGCATTCAGCATGTTCCAGACAGAACATAATTGAGTGCATTTCAAACCTAATTCTCCTAAATAACATCAAGAGTGGAAAAAAAAATTAAGATGCTGATTTTGCTACGTATTGGGCTAGTAGATATGCTGAAGAACAGAAGCTCTGCCTTTTGGCTTTGAGTAAATGAAATTAGAATTTTGTTTGCACAAAGAGGACTACAAAACCAG
Organism: Steatornis caripensis; assembly: GCA_013398225.1. Taxonomy (NCBI): domain Eukaryota; kingdom Metazoa; phylum Chordata; class Aves; order Caprimulgiformes; family Steatornithidae; genus Steatornis; species Steatornis caripensis. The sequence goes on from VZSC01009876.1 coordinate 57,537, forward strand.
AAAATAGGAATAGCATAGCAAATGTTAATAAAAAGTAGAAGTACGTCCAAGTAAAATTTAGAACTATCATATAAAGCTACATGAAAAAGAATAGCATGCTACACTAATTATACTGGAAGCAGCAATAAAAATATTGCTTCTGTGAAATGTGACCTTTGAAAACTGTTTTTTAGAATGCTTAGTGAGCACTGAATACTTAGTGACTCTTTGAAACCTGCTGGTCAGAGTGTGAGTGAGTCACTTCAGTGTGCAAAGCAGATTGACCAACCTGGGAAAACTGAACTCGGGCACCCTAAATCATACATAGTTTGTTACCAAAGAAATTGTCTTGTATAAAGATGTGTGTTACCATGTCCAAAATGCTTTCAATGCTTATCCAGTCTTGCATATCTTTATTCTATGCTGCAATCTAAAAGATAGGTTATCCTCCTGACTCATCCAAAGAGAGTATGTTTATCATCCAGAACTCTGCAAGATCCAGTCCTTTTTCTGAGGCATTTCGGTGACACCATTATAAAGAAAAAAGGAAATAAAGCATGTGCACTCATTAAACAATCATCAGCTTACAAATGGTATTTCTGCAATTTAGAGCTATGTGAAAAACAAAATAAAATTCAGGAATATAGAGGAAATTAAGACCTCTATCTCATTTTGGCAAATACGTTATGACATGCTTATATGCATTTTTTCATCATTACATGGTGTAACAAAGGAACCATTCAAAAAGTCTGCTGTCCTTAAAATTTCAGTCTGTTTTTTTCTAACTTAGAAAGTTTTATAAAACTTGAGCTATAAATTATAGAGATCTGGTAAATGATTCAAAGCTGTTCAGGTAATTATTGCTCACATATCATAAAATACTCAGTAACATGAAAAGTTAGGTTGAGTATTATCACGTATCACAATTGGCTAATTCCTTATACTCTTTCCATTCCTTTGTTAAATAAGCTACTCACATGTGTACATCCTCATAATTTCTGTCAGCCAATAATTAACACACTGTGGAAATATGGATCACACTTTTTATTCAACTTTCATTTCCCATGAAATTGTATTTCTTATTTCTCATTAAGAAAATATAACTGTCCACATAGTGGAAGACTACAATATATATTTTTATTTCAGCAAGCATGACACCTTTGATTATAGGAAGCCAAACACAGTCTCTGTGCCAAAAGTTAATAAACTCTTCTGTTTCTATTCATCGAGAAGTTATTTTACTTTCAAGTGCAAGTGAACCTTGTGTGTTTGCACAAAGTATAAGAAAAGAAGCAAAAATAAAAAAATCTTTGTATCCATGCAACATTTCTTTCATCTAGCAGAGCTGCTCAAATGCCTTTTCAGCATTTACCTTTAACCAGAACAGATTGGAAATATTAACACTGAAGTAAACAGATGGTGTCAATAATGACTGATACCCGCTGGAGTTCTATAAACACGAGCATATTCATAGCCTGTCAAGCAGCCCATATTGTAATAAAATGATACAAGTTACCTACTGGAACAAAAAGTGTGAACAAGACCAAGCCATTTTAGATGTAGGATGCCTAAAACTGGTCTCTTTATTGCATACCCTTCTAACATGCCTTGTTTTACAGAAGTGATGAAGTGAAGTTGGTAGGAATTGGTTTCAATGCTTTTAATAATTGCGTAACACAAAGGTAATGTACTAACTGACCTTTTGAGACCATGTGACAAGTGAATCCATAGGAAGCCATTCCAGATGATAGTAACATGGAGATTAGTTCATGCATGTCACTGACAAAGTGGTATTTACTGAGGAAGTAGTTTTTGAAATTGAACTTAAACAATGCAGTCATTTGAAAATAGTTTAAGAATGGCAAATGCTGAGTGGAATTAACTTAAAAATTGATCCACCAGAATGTTTTTAAATACATTATCTCATGTAAGCTTCTGATATCTTGACTGATATGACAGGTCCTGATTGCTAAATAAGATCTCCTCCTCTGTCACAAGTTTATAGAAAAGGTAACTATTTTGATGCAATTAAGATAATGATTGCATAAAAGCATATGAATAAATAGATTATGCCCTATGATTTCCATTATTAACACAGTTCTGTAAAACTAACATATGCCTAGATTCCCAGCACCACAACCAATCTTGCTGTTTTGTTTCAGAAAACTAACCGATGTCAGCAGACTCATCACACAGCAAAAGAACGTTATATCCCAGGATACAGGATAGGGCTATAGGATAGAATATAAGACTGCCTCTATGTCTATGTGCATGTGCAACTGTTGAAGCTGTACTGCAATCAGCAATGTAACTGAGTTCAGATTTTCGCCCAGGAATAATACAGTAGGCTATATTTTGATAGCACAGTTGAAAATGGAGATAGAAATTGGTTGACTAACTGATACCTAATTACTTACTGTTGAGTGCAGTCTATTTAATAAACGCACAGAATGAGAACCTATGGACTAAATCCTTCATTATTTGCTTTGTGAAAGTCTGAGAACCTGTGTAAAATGAATTGTTACAAAACCAGAAGTCAATACTTAAGTCTTAGTTCCCATTTCAAAAACTCATAGCCAACTTCACAAGAGACCAGACAATGGGGTATTTCAGACATCCAGATCAATTTACTTCCATAGTAAACACATGAAGTAGAAGAACTGAATTTGACGCTGAGTTCTTTTAGTCATATATTTAAATTACTATCATCTCTGTTTTGAACAGGCTCAGTGATTGTATCTGCTGATTACCAACATAATCTGATTTATATTAGAAAATAACTGCTAACTGAAGCAGTGCTTATTTCTAAAGACATTTTTTACAAACTTGCAACACCGTGTTCCTATCTTTTCTTTAACAATGGTATTTTTGAACTTCAGAAAGTTCTACTGCTACTTGATTTACACACTTTGTGCTATATGAATTACTTCACATTACTTATTTTTATCTGACAGAGAACGAGACAGGTCAAAAACTATAAAAGCTTTCAAGCTGCTTGAAAGATATGCTACCCTGGAAAAAAAGTTTATTCATTAAAAATGTTAATACAAAAATGGAGTTTGAGAATGATCACTCCCTTCCCTGTTTTTCTTCTCTACTTCCTGGTAGTGTGAATTAGATTTTACATAGAAACAAATCTCCTTTGGTTTTTACAGTAATTAAGAATTAAATGGGGGAAATGATGACATGTCAATAAATATTATAAAAAGTATTCTCTGCCTTATTATTCCTCCAGGTATTTAAACAGTATATTTTTTTTAGGATAGCAAATGCTTTTAAACAATTTTCAGAAGCTTTGCATATCCTCTTCTAGCACATTTCTCCATCTTTTTGGGGAGGGAAGGCAAGTTAGGGAAGGAGGCTTAGTTATATTTATTCACTGACAACAGCATTGCAGTTTAAACCCTCCCCCAAGAACATAAATTCTCAGTATTCCTTAAAAATTCCCTGCAGCTAATGAGTCAAATGTCTGTCAACTGGGCTTTTTAATCCATTGATAACATGATTTTTTCCCTTCTGTTTGAACCAAACTGTGTGAATTTCATCCAAAGATTGTGATAGCTCACTATTGGACAGTCATTACAGTGATGAGGACACTGAAGAACGTAGATTGCAGAAGTGGTGCTGGTGAACTAGACAAATGTAGGATATGAAGCTGAACACAGGCTTGCAACAGACATTGCTCATTTAAATTTCTTTTTCTTACACTTGACTTTATAATTTCTCTTTATAATATAGTAAATGGCAGATATTTTCCAGACTTGATGCATTTTCATTATTAGTAGGGCATTGGCTACAACTAATTCCTTTGTCCACTGTTTTTCCTCCATTTTCTTCTGAGACATAAATAAAAGAATTCAGAACGTCTACAGTTCTCACCACTACATGTCAAATATTTTCATTGAATAATAGAATATTGTTAAATATTTACTAATATGTCATCTGTTATTACTAGATACTCAAAATTGTCAGTGTATTCTGTTTTTCTCTCCAGCTAAGTCAATTATTCAGAAAAAGAAAAAGCCCTATGTATCTCTCATGGATATCACTTAAGACTTGATATTAGACAAAACATAAATTTCGTTTAGTATATTTTAGGAAATATAAGGATGTATTATGCAGATCTCTCCAGTAACTGAATAGTCTTTGAGGAATAAGTAGAATTATAGTTTTCCTGTTAAAATAACATGGTAGACCAACACAGTATCAAAATAAAGGACCAAGCCAAAGAAAAATTATTTGGAGTTCCTGAATGTATGTATTAGTGCATACACAAACTGCAGATACGATACACTGATCCACAATACTGTAGAGGCTGACAAGGAATTTTGGTTACAAAGCCCTGATATTGTGTAGCAGCAAAGTTCAACTGTCAGACCAAAAAGTAATCTGAAATGGTTGCTCAGCAATCTGGATGAATTTAGAGTCATCAGTACAAAGTGGTTTTGGCTCAGAGTGAAATCAGTGAGGAATAAGAACTTCCACACTGAGATGCTTGTTTCTATTTGCAGCAAGTGATGCATAGGTCAGTGAAAATTATAAGCACAAGGTTCATATTCCCTTAAAACTAATTAAATATTCATTCTGGATAAGTTTTGTTACGTTTCACATGCATCTGACTGAGATGGATCTGTTCTAAGTGTTTCTCCTCTTCCCTTTGCTTTCAAGTAAAATGTTGGCCTGTAATGAATTCATCCATTTGTGTAAGATCCTTCTACCCACCACTTTTTTTCTCTCCACTTTCTTGTCTCTGACACTGCCAGCACCTGCCCTAGCAGAGACACTGGGATAGCAAGTATTAAGCATGCCTCACTCTTCTCCCTGCTCTTTTGAGGTTTTGACTGTTCCCTGTCTGTCACCTCCATCACTGTGAGTGATCACGTACTGCCATTTCCCTCCTCCCGCATCTTTCCTGGTTAAAATTTGGGCTTATAGATGACATTGCAAATGAGTTCACTGTGGTTATTAGATTACAGTTAACTTGATGCATAGTAAGAGTATTTTAAAAATTCAAAATGTATTAATTTATCTGTATTAGGCAGTTTTACTTAGCACTTTTTTATCTTGCATTCTGCAAAGAGGTTCTGATGATGACTGGGGATCCATTGCACAAATACTTTGAAAAATTGCACATGACCTGAAAAAAAAACCCTATAAATTTTTTGTAACATTCCCTGAGATAAGAGAATAATTATTTGAGGCAAAAACCTTGGGGTATTCATCCTACCTCTGTGACACATTTTCCCATATGTTCATTCAAAGTGTTTCTTACAACTTTCTTCATTTTAATACTAGGGTTTGTTTTTTTTTTCCCACCAGAAATTTCACTGCACACCTATTATACTCTCCGCAGTCCAGAATTTTGAAGCACAGTACTTTCATGCTTCATAAGAATTTCCAGAGTTTTACTTTGAACCTTATTATTCTGTCAGCAATGACTGGAATAGGACAGTACTCAGGGGAAAGGAAGGTACGTACCACTAGAAAGTCAGTATATTTTCCAAGATCCCTTATGCTGGGGTTATAACTGTGTCTAAATAGACTTGTCTAACCTCATATTCTGTCAATCATTCAAAAGAAAAGATCTACATTCAGTCCCTAGGAGAAACCAGACAAGACATCCTAACAAAATAAATGTAGGAAATGGCACTCTATTCTGCCATTTAAGCCTGAAAAAGATGGAAAATCTATAGCTTTCAAATGTTTTTCTTCTTTCTGTGGGGAGCTGCGCCTTCTGTATACAATGAGATAGACATTGCCAGTTTTCCCAAAATGCTGTTGGTGAAATTTGTCCTTGGTGCAAGCCCACCAATGAATGGAGACACACCTGGAATTAATGTGACTATTCCTGAAAACAGGTAGAAGGGTCCCGTAATGAGATCATGCTGTTTCTGCAACTAAGGAATCATGAGTAGATGGTAAACGTTAAATTGCAAAGATTAAATTTCATCACCATTAAAAAAGGAACTGTAATTTCCCCAGACTACTGATGGCAAAAGTTGTTTTACCAAAAGCTAACATGAAGTCACTTTTATTCATCTTCTGTTCATTATACACTGACTACAGTAGACACATATTGCATCTAGCCCTGCACAGTAAATGACTACCATGGCAAAAAAAGACACCGGGCCAAGATGCTCCACAGCTTGCTGCTCCAGGAAATCTAACAGAACACAGTACTCATCTCTATGTGTAATTTTAGCCCTTGACAAATTAGTACCTTGTTGTGCTGCACGCATACACATGCAGAGCTCCCCTTTCTTCCTCAAACACAGGTTATTAAGTAAAGAGCAACTACTATTAAATAATGCCTTATCAAAATAAAATCTAAGCATATTTGCAACTGGTTTTTAATGCCTACGCCATAAAAAGGATACATTCCCCAGGTACCAACAGCTGGCCCAGCTCCATCTGAAGAGATTTCTTCGGATCTGAGTGACCTCACATTAGCTGTATAGAAGAGATCCAGCTTGCCAAATGCCTGAACTGAGAAAGATCGAAATAGGGCAAGTGAAGGGTGGGAAAAAGGAATTACCTGAAGGCAAGAAAACTGAGGCGAAAGGATATAGTTAGCTTGGTGAGCTTTTTAAAATCTGCCTTGAAGTAAAGGCACCATTACAGTAACCAGCAACAAGCACAGCAGAGTATATTACCATCATCGTTTTCTGTGCACTGAGCAAGTAATACTTTTTTTAAAGTGATCTCTGAATGGGCTGATAGTTGCCAGAGGACACAGGGAAGCTATTTCTTCGCTCTTGTTTGACTGGGGCTGTTTTTTTCCTTTAGTCTTGCTGGAGAGTCTCATGGATTTGTTCTATAAAAAAGCTTTCCTCCTCCTCCAGGGGAGGCACGGGTGCCTTCTGCTTATTGTCTTTCTGTCTGTATCTCTCCTCTTAAAGTTTTCTCTCAGTGAAAATCATGTAAATAGCTGTCATATTATTTCTGTCCAATTCATTTCTGGCCCATATTTATGAATCCATGCTTTATTACTAGAAAACAAATAGCAAAATCACTGAACTAGTGAAACAGCCAGGAGCTGAAAGGAGGTGGGAGGGAAACAAACAAACAATAAATATCCAAAACAAAATTTAATTGAGATAGCAGTGAGCTGTATGTTAAAGAGAAGAAATAAAGTGTACACTTTCAAATAGTATATCAGGAATCAAAGTCTCTGGATTGTCATATGCATGTGATGTTGCTCAGCCTGTGGGTTCAGGACAGTTATGTGCAATCTTTCGTGTACCAAGCCAAACCTGTCCAACCACCAGCTGGCAGTTCAGAGCTTCATCACCTATACACTAGTAAAGATTATAGCCCCATAGTCAAGCCTTGCATGAATGTGATGCAAACAAAGCTTCTGAAAGTGGTTTTCCCTCACTTGATGAAAAGACAACTGAAGGAATTAGATGGGTACGATCTGCAATAACACTCAGTTATCCTATAACTTTGCCATTTATAGCCTTGCATGGACGGCTGCCTGCTGTGCCTACAACTAAGCAAATTCTTCCCCCTCCCAGTTATGTCTACCTGGACCTTCCCTGCTTCTTGGCTAGCACCAGTGAATTAGGAGGCAAGCAGCTTTTGGAAGCTAATGAAAACACTGTTTTGAGAGAAGAGAGGCTTTAGGTAAAAGGATGAAGAAGGAAAAAGAACAGAGAGCAGTTTTACTAAAGAAGAGCAGAAACGTGGAAAGTGGATGTTCTGAGGTAAGGGTTGATTCTGCTCCTACCTTTTCTCTTCCATGCTGTATGCAAGGCAACGGCCCCACTCCTCTGCTGGCTGAGTGCTCTGCACTGAGTTTCTGTAAGCAGAAAGGAGGGGCAGGACAACAAGCAAGGCTCTCAAACTTGCTAATTGGGAGCTTCCAGCTAACATATTTGTATGCAGTATAGAAGGACTGGGCAACCTGTACAATGTGCAGGGCAGCACCAGGCTATATGATCTGTAACAGCTGAGAGTCCCACTTTGGAATAGCAAGTTGAAACAAATCATCACAATTTACCTTCTGTCTGCAAACTCCATAGGGGAAAATTCCCTTGTCCTTAAAACAGTCACATTTTGGTGACTTCTACCTGTTTCTGTCTATCAACACAGGGTTAAGAGATTAAGTTTTTGAAATTCAAAGGATGCTAAATATTTTCCGCAGAGTGATTAACATTTACATGTTAATATTCTGTTTTTTCAGCTTACATATTGACAAACCCCAGAACACAAAATAAAGACATATTGTATATTTGTCCACATTTAACAAACACTTGTTTTAGCCCCTGGTTGGCTGTGTGCATGATCCTCATTTCACACAATCTCATTTTTCTTAGCTACTCCCTCCTCCAGAACTTAAGGCCTGCTTTAGCAGTGTTGCAAATCACTGCTTTCTGTAAAGACAGCCTCTCCCAGAGGAATCTGAATTACAGGAAGAAGCAAATACTGCTACTTGGAAAACTGCAGAGAAGTGGAGTGACTTTTAAAGTGATTACTGGTGATATCGAATGTTGAGTAACTGAACTGTTTATCATCTAAATTGCTTTTATCTTGTGCTCCAGGTCATTCACGAAATCTAAATCTAATACTACTTTGTCTTTTATGTCTCAAACATGTGCAACTTAAAGCATGTTGTACTTTAATTTTATTGGTCTACCCTGTTCTGCCTAGTGAAAGAAGTGGCTTTATCATGGGAAGGGAGCTTCTTAAAAAGCAAACCAGTATTTTGATTCTTAGACATTTACACCATCTTCAAACTGAAATGTCATGATGGTATACGTTTGCAGTTACACATTTTTAAACTATCTAAACTCTGTAATCCTCAAAATTTCAAGTTCCGAGACATGATCTTCGTCAAGTTAAACGTGAACTGAACACAGTGTGTCTCTGTGTAATACTTGTATTAAATACGTATCAAATACAAGTCTCCTGTTTGATAGAGATATGGTGCGCAACATACCTTTCTGTTCCAGCAAAGGTTACTCAATCAACTGTGTTTGGTGACATTTTGAAGTAAAAGAAATTACATTTTTTCAAATAAAAACTTTCTCCAATATTTTACATTTTAAAGTGATAGATTCCTCTGAGTTGATTATCTTTTCATTATTTGTGGTGGTTGTTTATTTTTCCCTACCTTTCAGGAATAAACCAGAAGAGAACTGTTCCACTTTTGCTTGCAATCGGTGCCTCCATGAACAGCACTATCAAGTTCTCACAGAAGGCACCAATCAGGCATTATTTCTGTGTTGAAGTTAGTGGCTAGCAGAAGTTCAATATCTTTTTAAGACAGTGGCTTTAAGCAGCAGAGACACAGACAGAGAGACTACAAAACAGCAAAAGGCCACCTTGCCATCCAAAATGCCCTTCACATGTAGAGTATATGGGAAATTTGACTGCACAGTGTTATGAAAATTTTCTATTGTGCTTGCAACATCAGTGATTAGAAGGAGATGCAGAACGTAAATAACAAAAAATCTACTTTCAAGATCTTAGTTTAACAGTGAAATACCTTTTATAATTTCACACCAACATAACTAGGTGGGAAAGGGGAGGACGGAGAAAACAAGATGGCAATGAAGCTGAGAACAGACTGCACGGTGGTTTAGAGAAGTTCCCTAAGCAACACTAGCCATCAGATCTGCAAAGTTGTATTGGTAATAAGGATTCATAATCGAATTTGATTGCACTATGTCACACATGGAGTATTGCAGGCACTACACAGTGCTGCACTTCAGTGCAAATAAAAGCCATCAGAGAATCTGGGCCTGGCTGTGGGACCTTACACTCTGCAGGGTGTTTCAAGGCTGATGCATTCCTTTCATTACAATAAGGAAATCATGTGGGGAAAAAGGAGGAAAGAAAAGGCGAAAGGGATATTATAAGCAAAGGGCAAGTAAGTGTGACTGAAAAGACCTGTGGGTAAATGGGATCCCTGTTATGCAAACCTCACAGAGTAATTTAATCTGTTTTCCCTGTGATGTGGTACGTAGGTCCTTCTTGCCTCTCAATTAAACATGCAGCATGGCACAGCTTCATAGCCCAAGCCAAGGTGCCATTGAGACCATCACATCACCATTAGCCATAATGTGTAAAGAAGACAGATTTACTCAATTATATAACACTATTGCCACCAACTCAGCAACTTGTGTACCATGCACATACATTGAAAACTGTTGAATACTAACCTCTGAGATGACTGTGCTGCCTTCATGACTGCACATAAAGCATAAAACTTGCTTGGATCATGGCTCATAAATGTGGACTATCAATAATTTGGTCTAATCAGAAAGTGAAATGACCACTGGCCCCAGTAATTAGAAGTTCCTTTTTTGGAAACTAAGATTTAGAGTCACTGACATGTACTCTAGCCATGCACATTATTCTCTGTCATTTATCCAAACTTATTTTTAAAATAATCTCCCTTTTAAAATAAACATGTATGTGTACTCTATTTTTAACTCCAGTTGCTGTAATTTCATCTAATGTAGTCAAATTCATTTTTATTAAAGTTCACACTGTGAGATGATGAACCTAAAGCACAGGAATCATTCTCATTACACACGGTTAGATCTATTTACTGAATCTACATTGTCTCATGCCCAGAAGGAAAAAAAAGCCTACCACCAAGATGCAAAACACATCTCCTTAATCATTTCCTCTACAGGAAATAGTCTAAGTTGACTATGTTTTAACAGATAAGGGGTTGTAAGTGATGTTTTCCTTCCTGAGTTTTAATATGAAAAAATGTTGAACTGATGAAGAGTGGTTTAAGGGATAATGAAAAGAAAGAGAAAAGTCAGCTGCTGTTGATGGACAGCTGGGAGATACAGTTATAGACAGCTGACATGCTTACAAAATTGTTGTATCCAGATGCTTAAGAAAAGATACAGCCATTCTGGATGACAGAAAACTATGCTTTCATAATTTTTTTCCCACTGGCCTGTAGGCAGCGTACGATCTTCTAAAAACTATTCACAAGGTCACTCTTGCCTTGTTCATCCAGTTCCACCTTCAAAACATATTCTCCAATGGCATGTGCAAATAACTGGCCAACAAGCAAAGAGGAGACTGAGTGGGCTGTGTAGGTGATGCATACGTAGCAAGGAAAATAGGTATATTTTAATCTCTACTAGTCTTCGCAATGTAATGCACCTGTTCTTTGAGGGACTGTCAGATATATTTCTAAATAAAGCAAAATAAAATCACACTTTTTTCCAATATGTGGGTTTCGTCATGGCTTCTTTGCTCAAAAGTTGGAGTGGATAGTTCTTGCTATGTGATCGTGAAGAAACTTTTTGACATTTGGGGAGCTCTTTCACTTTTCACTCCAAAGAAGAAAATCGAAGAAAGGCTAGACTGTAAAACTGAAAATCACTGTCAAAATGTTTACCTTTTTTCACTACCTTCTTCCCCAAGCAGGGGATGCTTATTTATCTCACATCAGTACCAGTGGTCTCTTTTGAGAAGGGAGCATATACAGGATGCAAAGTGCCAGAATTTCCAAATGAAAGTTCCTCCACAGGTAACAAAACGTATTTTGCCACGTAACCAGTAAGAAGTTATTCCTTCCTCTGCTAATGATATTTCTGCATGTGCCAGAACNGCCTTGTTCATCCAGTTCCCCCTTCAAAACATATTCTCCAATGGCATGTGCAAATAACTGGCCAACAAGCAAAGAGGAGACTGAGTGGGCTGTGTAGGTGATGCATACGTAGCAAGGAAAATAGGTATATTTTAATCTCTACTAGTCTTCGCAATGTAATGCACCTGTTCTTTGAGGGACTGTCAGATATATTTCTAAATAAAGCAAAATAAAATCACACTTTTTTCCAATATGTGGGTTTCGTCATGGCTTCTTTGCTCAAAAGTTGGAGTGGATAGTTCTTGCTATGTGATCGTGAAGAAACTTTTTGACATTTGGGGAGCTCTTTCACTTTTCACTCCAAAGAAGAAAATCAAAGAAAGGCTAGACTGTAAAACTGAAAATCACTGTCAAAATGTTTACCTTTTTTCACTACCTTCTTCCCCAAGCAGGGGATGCTTATTTATCTCACATCAGTACCAGTGGTCTCTTTTGAGAAGGGGGCATATACAGGATGCAAAGTGCCAGAATTTCCAAATGAAAGTTCCTCCACAGGTAACAAAACGTATTTTGCCACGTAACCAGTAAGAAGTTATTCCTTCCTCTGCTAATGATATTTCTGCATGTGCCAGAACAAAGAAAGACATCTTTTCACTGTCCTCTCGGTGCCTCCA
>VZSC01009876.1:77654-88639 GCA_013398225.1 Steatornis caripensis
AGAATTAGTGGGTACATTCTAGGCAACCTCCTTTCTTGTAAAACATTTTCAGAGTAGGAGAGCACAGGCACTTTCTAAAAGACTGAAAAACAACCAGACTTATTTAAAAAATATAATTACAACTAACAAAAGTTAACACCATAATGCATCCCCCAGTTGTAGTTATCATCAACACTGCAGACAACTGAAATTACGAATGATATAGGTGTTTACTCCCCTAAAAGGCACCTATGGCTACGTTGGCATGGTGAGAAAAGAATATGGCAAGGAAAGCGTTTAGCACGTAAAACCATTCCTACCCCTATTAGGGTAGATTTCCTGTTGATCCTATTCCTTAAATTGCTTGTAGCCAAAATCTTTGTGCTTTCCTCTGGCATGTCTGATACTGCTAACTAAACTAGGGGGACTGATGCGTGATAGAAAATCCAGTGAATCCTATTTCACTCTTATATTTTGATTGAGCAAGCATACCTGCAGTAGATTAACAGGATGCCAGCCTCCACCATGGGAACTGCATTTCCATCAGGTTGGTTTCTTCTGTTCGGATCTGTGTGTACCATCAACCATGAATGTTTTTGCGCTTTTCTATTCTAGTATACGGCAGGAAAGCAGTTCAGCAGCAGTGTCAGATGGCTATTTATGTGATTATGTTGCTGTGGAATAATATGTGTTCTACTCTGAAAGCATTTTAATTGGACTTAGACTCTGAAGCCCAGAAGCAAAGTGGGTTTTTTCCCTTAGACAGAATCCTATGACACTGGCAAGTCAGGTGCGACACAGGATACAGTCATTACTGTCTCTTCAGGATTCACCAGGCTTTGTTTCAGCATCTTTCCTTTCCTTGCAATTCTACAGTTTTGTGTTATTTCTCTGGCTTCTCTCTTCTGCCTGAGCGGAAAGCTCACTTTTCCCACTAGCTAACCTTGTCTCAGCGTTCAATTATCTTTGTTTTGGTGTCGTTTCATGCCAGCTGAATTACATGTTTAAGCCTTCTTGTCAAACCATAATATCAAACTATCATATGCTCCCCAGAAACCATAGTCCTCTTCCCAACGGAATACATCTTCCTCAATAATATAGGAGTCTTCCTACTACCTAGAATGTTATGCTAATATGATGATCTCTGCTTTTATTTGAAAATTTACTTTACTTTAAAATTTCATTGTCAAAATTCAAATTTAAATCCAAGAGTATCCTAAAGGCTTAGATATTAAAAAATAACCCAATATAATTACTATTTTAAAATGTGAAGAAGTTTTAAGATTAAGAACTGAATGCGTAAATACTTAGGTTTGGTAGCACTGCAAAAAAATGTGGACTTTGTCTGCACAGCTTAAATAGTAAGAAACCCCTTTGAAGCCTAAGTCTCCTTTCCTTTTTTTTTTTTCTGACAAAAAGAGTTGCTGGGCCAGTTTCCTTCATTAGCTTTAGAAGCTGGCATATCATTTAATAACAAACAAATCAATGAACAATGAATATAAAAACAAGTCAAAGAAATCATTGACCACACAGTCAATTCCTTGAATAAATCAGTGCAGCATTAGAAAGTATTTTAGGTTAAGCTTTTTGGGGATTATGGGCAGGAATTCAGAAGAAAAGAAAGCCACTAGAAACCACCACACTAGAAAGAGCAACTGCCTTGCTCTTTGTCAGCAAATTACATGCTTGATACTGCAAACATTTCCTACCTCTTGTCTTTAACACATCTACTTTAAAAAAAGCCCTTGATCTGCAATAATTATTGTCAGTTATGATATTTTCCCCCCAGTAGCTCATTAACTATAACAGAATCTATACACTATAGCAATATATACAACTGAAAATATATAGTCGTATATAGTAATCTATACAACTGAAAATAGGAAATCTTTCCTAAACTGACAGACAACCTAGTTCTGCTGCAGTCCTGATTGATAGCTTTGTGTGTGCAACAAGATCACAAGAGTTCACCCCAAAATCCTGCTAGCCCAGAAACAGCCTCAGCTTTGTAGGCTAGTGAGATTGTGGCCCAAGCTCTTCAGATAGGGTCTAGCCAATGCACTGATTTGATCATGCTTTCTTTGCTCACTGTGTTAATCTGAACCATGTATCTATCTATTACATCAACTTTATGGAGAGATCCTTGTGTGGGACAGAAGCTCACTCACCTTACGACACTAATTTATAGGGAAGTTTGGGATTGTATTAAAATAAGGAATCACAGTGCTGAACTCTTGCTTAGCTTCTTGTATCTTCTGCTCTGAGATAGATAGACTATTGTGAACCAGTGCAGAGACTAGCTCTAGTTTGTGAGGGAAAAAAGGTTATTTTTTATTATGGTGCCTTAGAGCTTCCAATCAAGGAGGAAAAGCAGCATATAATGGAGGGGTATTTGCCCTCCTTTCAGCTTCACAGTAGATTCTGAGACAAAGAAAAGTGACTAAAGTGGCAGCATTAAAGCGTGTCACTTTATTTAAAGATGTTATTATACAAGTAACCTTTCTGAAATCAGCTAGTACTTGAACAACACTAAAATCAGAGAGTATGGTTTTGGCTGTTCCCTAGATGATTCTGAAGTGGTGGTGACATGTACAAAGCTGTCTGTCACCACATTTCCAACACTGACAAAAGTTTGTATTTCAGGTTTGTGAGGAGAGCCACTGATGGCCAAAGCTAGTCCTTTACCTCCCACAGGTGGGCCATAATCAAGGGACTGAAGCATCTGTCAGATGAGGAGAGGCTGAGAGAGCTGGGACTGTCCAGTCTGGAGAATAGAAAGCTTGGGGGATCTTACCTGTGCCTGATGGGAACAGTAAAGCAGATGGAGCCAGAGTCTTCTCTATGGTATGCAGTGAACAGACAATCAGCAATGGCTACAAAACGAAATACAAGAAATTTCATTTAAACATAAGAATTTTCTTTTTTACACTGAGAGTGATCAAGCAGAAGACCATGTTTTCCAGGTAGGTTGCAGAGTTTCCATCCTTGTGTATTAAAATCTGACTAGATATGGTTCTGGGTAACATACTTTAGGTGAGCCTGCTTGAGCAGAGAGGTTGGACTAGATGATCTTCATAGGTCCTTTCCTACCTCAACTCTTTGTGATTCTGTGAAATAAATTGGAAAAAAAAAAAAAAGGCAATTTAGGAGCATTAAGGAAGAATAGTAACAGGTAATCTTTTCAAGGATAGCTCAAAAGATTTTATTCTGTCTCCCCTTTTCTGCCTACCTTTTACTAGCAACACAGAAAAAATATAAAAACAAGAAAAAGGAAACATGAAAAGGTTAACCCTCAAAAAGGCTAACCATGTCCTGGGGTGCATTAAGCACCATACAGCTAACCAGTCAAGGGAGATGATTGTCCCACTCTACACTGCACTGATGTAGCCCCACCTCGAGTACTATGTGCAGTTTTGAGTGCCTCATTACTTATATTGAGGTACCAAAGGACATCAAACTATAAAGGTATGTCCAGAGGAGGATGACCAAGACAATGAAAGGTCTCGAGGGCAAGACTTATGAGGAATGGCTGACGTCACTATGTTTGTTCAACTTGAGAAGAGAAGGCTGAGGAGTGACCTCATGGCAGCCTACAACATCCTCATGGGGGACAGTGGAGACGGAGGTGCTGATCTCTGTTGTGACCAGTGACAAGACACAAGGAAATGGAATGAAGCTGCATCAGGGGAAGTTCAGATTGGATATTAGGAAAAGGTTCTTCACTGAGAGGGTGGTCAGTCACTGGAACAGGCTCCCCAGGGAAGTGGTCATGGCACCAAGCCTGTCAGAGTTCAAGGAGCATCTGGACCATGCTCTGAATCATATGGTTTAGTTTTAGGTAGTCCTGCAAGGAGCAGGGATTTGGACTCGCTGATCCTTATGGATCCCTTCCAACTTGAGATATTCTATGATTCTAAGAATTCCCAATCTTTTTTTGAATACTTTCTTCTAATTACAGGATTTTTTAAAACTGAAGCATGACAATGAACAATTGCTTTTTTCCTAAATTGAAAGTAAAAGAAAAAGCTTCGTTCTGGGATTAAACTTATTTTCCTGAGTGATTCTCTGAAGATGATTTCTGTCAAATGGATGGAGAACCCATGGCCCACAGACTAAGTTAAACACACAAAACAAATCTGGCCTGCCACATGGCCTGTAAGCCCCTTAATGATCAGCAAGAAACAGACTGTCCTCGATTATTTGTTCTTTCATACACTGCTGTAGATGTTCCCTAACCACAGAAGTGGTCAGAAGTATGTTTGCCATATGACAAAAACTATAGGTTTCTCCCATGATGTGATCAGTGCTCATCTGGGAATTTCTTGGGTACTCCATCATGTTAATGTAATATGGATTGGATTAGCCAAAAGTTTCCATGCTCTGGCTCACTACAAAGCACATTAGATCTTAACCCATGGTCGTACATGTCTTTGCCTTATTCCTGTTGTTGCTGAACTGATGAAGAGGTGAGGTGCAGACAAACACGGTCTGAGGGACATGAGATCCTCTGCATGTCACCGTTTACTTCTCATTGTTCCTGCATTCCTCTTCCACAGGACAGCAGTAGGCTGTAAGACTTAAATTCATCTGAACGATGCAAACATGTTGAATTTACTTTGATAACTCTCAATTGTAGCTCTAGATATGTAAAAATGCCTGCAGTTTAAATATCTTAATTTGAGCTACTTTTCTTGATTCTTGAAGTCAGTGGAAAGAAACAGGTATTTGCAGAGTATGATTCTTCTCATCTTGAGGTAGATGTCTAAGGCAGATCAGTTGACTATCATCTCCCTACCACTGACTATTTCTTTGCAAATGGAGACTAGCATAAAGAATTCGCAAGCAGACTGCTCTACGGACAGGTATCCCAACACATTTGATCAGATGAATCCCAGTAAAAAAAAGACTGCAAACAACACATTGAATGTATAGGCAAATATTTACCTAGTACATAAAATATCCAAAGGAGAAAGGGGAGACACCTCAAGTTACTCTAGAGGACTCCAGAATGTAAAAATTGAGGATGATGAAAAGACTTGCCTCACTGACTCATTGAGATCTCCAACTCACTTTCACTTTCTGTGTCATTAACGTCTTTTGTCTCATGTGAACACAGTTTACTAATTCAAGAAAATAAAAACAGTGGTCTTACAATTAAATTTTCCCTGCTGGCAGGTTTTCCAAGTCATGGAAACATAATGACAAATACTATTGCTATTATAGATTAAAGTAGCTGTAAGGGAGCTATACTATTGTTCCTTTGTCAAAATGTATGCCTGCAGAGCTGTGCAAGAAAGTGTAAGAGGTTTGACAATGTTCACTCTCTCAGGTAAGAAGATAAATATTCAGTAATTTTCCTTTCCTAATTGCACTTAGTTTCTGTATTTATTTATTCAAGAATGACTCTACCAGCTTGTTCTAGCCCCTTCAATAAACAAATGGGGTTATGTTTTCTTTTTTAGGAACTAATCATAAGTTTTGGAAAACTAGGAAAATGCACCTTAAAAGTAAACATGCATAAAAGAGCAAAGATAGCTCCATGGAAAGTGTGTACCTAAGAATACTAATGTTTGTTTTGCAGATTTGTAAAAGTTATGCAAAATAAAGAATGACCAAACCATTTTGCATTTCTACTTTCCCCTGCATTAGATTCTGGGTTGCAGACACTTCTTTCGGGTTCCTAACCTTCAAAGCACAGGACAAGATTCCTCCTTTCAAATTACTGTAGTCAGAGGGGAGTTCATGTGTTATTCTGTCACTGCCTAGGTATTGAGACCTGCAGAGGAGCCACAGCCAAGTGCACACTCTGAGGCACCTCCAGTAATATTCAGCATTCTTGGTATCTTTATCATTTCCCCAAGATGGATTGTGTCTACTCTTTTCAAAAACAGAAGTACTTTGTG
This sequence comes from Steatornis caripensis, assembly GCA_013398225.1. Classification (NCBI taxonomy): domain Eukaryota; kingdom Metazoa; phylum Chordata; class Aves; order Caprimulgiformes; family Steatornithidae; genus Steatornis; species Steatornis caripensis. The sequence continues at coordinate 83,537 of VZSC01009876.1, forward strand.
AGAATGTTTTGGGGGAAAAACAACAGAGGAAGAGCACAGATTTAGTGGGGGGCCAAAGAAGAACTGTAATAGTTGTTGAAGTCATGTGGGGTTTTTTGTAGGTCACATTTCAAAGTTAGAGTGGATACAGAATGGTTTAAAACATGATAAGAATTCAAATAAATGTCTATTTACCATGAAATTTCAATGTATCAAAAAACTTGAGACCCTATGGTTAGGTCTGAACTACTGGTTTGGGGTGTATGATACGTAAATATGTGTATGTATATGCTTATTATACACTAATGTGGGTACATATATACGTACTTATGAACAACTAGAAGACCATTAGCAGACAGCAGAACAAACATGTGACATAAGCTGTAGGAGAGCAGCAACTGCAATTGCATCAATCCCACAGCAGCATTCGCAGGGTGCAATCACAGACTGAGCTGTACCACCCATGTGGCATGGCTGCGTGGAAGCAGGGACACAAGCTGGGCATCTGTGGTCTCCAGTAGCTTCTCACTGCTGAAGCCTTTCCATTTCTTAGTCTTTCTAGAAAACATTCGATTTTGANGACTTGCCTCACTGACTCATTGAGATCTCCAACTCACTTTCACTTTCTGTGTCATTAACGTCTTTTGTCTCATGTGAACACAGTTTACTAATTCAAGAAAATAAAAACAGTGGTCTTACAATTAAATTTTCCCTGCTGGCAGGTTTTCCAAGTCATGGAAACATAATGACAAATACTATTGCTATTATAGATTAAAGTAGCTGTAAGGGAGCTATACTATTGTTCCTTTGTCAAAATGTATGCCTGCAGAGCTGTGCAAGAAAGTGTAAGAGGTTTGACAATGTTCACTCTCTCAGGTAAGAAGATAAATATTCAGTAATTTTCCTTTCCTAATTGCACTTAGTTTCTGTATTTATTTATTCAAGAATGACTCTACCNAAACCCAACCAAGAAGATAATTCAGATGAAGTGAAGTCCTTGGCAGGTGTAAATTATATCTATTGACTTTACACTGTTCTTAGTGAATTTTACACTGGTCAAAGACAAAACCTTCCGCTTACCTGCCACACAAATTAAGCAGTTTTACGAAGTGACGTGTAGAAAAGATGTGTGTGAGTGCACATGTGGGTAGTATCTGCCGTTCTTAGGGAACTGTCTGAATTAGAGTAATTCAGTTATTATTTCAGGCATTTTTATANTGGAAAACTAGGAAAATGCACCTTAAAAGTAAACATGCATAAAAGAGCAAAGATAGCTCCATGGAAAGTGTGTACCTAAGAATACTAATGTTTGTTTTGCAGATTTGTAAAAGTTATGCAAAATAAAGAATGACCAAACCATTTNGAGTAATTCAGTTATTATTTCAGGCATTTTTATAGTGCTGTATAAAGACTTCTGCAGCTGCAAGACATTGGATAGACAGATATCGCTCTGCAAGATAGATGCCTCTGTAAGAGGGGAAAATGTTGACTAAAAATCACTGAATTTGTCAGTCCTCTCCCAAGTTACATGTGCATCAGAGAAATGACATTTCTAAGAGAAGCTTAAAATAAGGGCTCTTCAATGATTAATTATTAAAGTGCAGATTGTTAGGCTGGATTTCTAATAACTGTAATTTGAAATCATCTGGCTGACATAGTTGGTCCTATCATTAAATACTTTCTAAAAATTATGTTCTTCAAAAAACAGATAAAGTGATAAGCTGATGGGATGGAAGGAAAGAAATGTATAATGTAGTCTGTCCTTCAGATAGACTCAGTCCTAGGGCTGACTACGTTACACGTATGTAGTATTCAAGCTAACCAAACCCTGCACTCAGATCAGCAAGCCATGTGCACAACACTTTCTGAATCACTGGTGCAGCCATCATTTGAGAAAGGAGGAAAACAGTCTTCAAAACAGTAAAGAACTGAAGATCAGGTAAGAAGAAAAATAATGAGAATGAACAAGCTATGTTGGCTTTTTTGGCCAGCAGAATACACTTAGCAGTTTAGGTAGAATAAAGGATACAGAGTTCGTAGTATTGCCAACAGTAGGAAATATTGCTACCTAGTAAGATATTGTTGCAGAGATACTACTAAAGGTTGTTATAAGGAACCAAGAGAGTAACTTCTTTTCTTGCACATAGAAGGGAACATTTGATGGCATTCATTGATGCTGAGACACTACTGCAGTGGTATTTCAGAATGAAAATTATCAATAGGTCAAGGAATAGTTTGACTATAAACATAGGAATTTATACAGACACATATACAGGCATATACAGCCTCCGCCCCCCCAAACAATTTTGTGCAACGATTTTTAAGTACATACCTCTTCATTTCAGCTCTTGTCAGTCTTGTGGGAATGTGGGGGCTTTTCCTCAGATAATCAAAGAATTCAGATGTTCACTCTTACTCTTGAACATCCTATAGCAAAAAAAACCACAGAACTGCTATGGTCTTCAGAAGTGTTTTACCTACGATTAGAAAGTTCTCAAACATGTAAGAGTACAGATACAAATCTGCATGTGAAATCATCCACTTTATACAACTGGAATCATAAAATTGAAGACAATTTGTCAGATAAAAATTACTTTCCTACTATGTTTGTTGATACGCATCAGAAATAATACCAAATACAGAACAAGAAAAGCTCATGTGATAAAAACTCTGAAAGGAAAAGAGGGCCAGTTCCAAGCATTCCTTAGCAAAATACAAAATCCTTGAGAAATAAGTATATTATCTGATGATGGGGGCAGATGTCTTAGAAATCTTGTGGTACAAGTCTGCCAAGTAGTACAGAATCAATGCATAGAAATCTTACTTTATCAAATGACTCATTTACTGAATGTTTAAAACATCGGTATGGCTACTGACCCTTTTAAAACCAGAATTTAAATATATAGACCTTTCTCCATGCAGAAGGGAGAAGTTACTGACATGAAAAATATGTGCTACCCTTTATGTATAAAATAAGTAACACAGTGTCGTGGTTCAACCCCAGCCAGCAACTAAGCCCCAACCAGCTGCTCGCTCACTCCCCCCGGTTCGGATGGGGGAAAGAATCGGAACGGTAAAAGTGAGAAAGCTCATGGGTTGAGATAAAGACAGTATAACAGGTAAAGCAAAAGCTGCGTGAGCAAGCAAAACAAACCAAGGAATTCACTCACTTCTTCCCATGGGCAGGCAGGTACTCAGCCACCTCCAGGAAAGTAGGGCTCCAGCACATCTAATGGTGTCTTGGGAAAAAAAATGCCATCACTCTGAACATCCCCCCTCCATCTCCTTCCTTCTTTTCCCAGCTGTATATGCTGAGCATGACACTGTATGGTGTGGGACATCCCTTTGGTCAGTTGGGGTCAGCTGTCCCAGCTGTGTCCCCTCCCAACGACTTGTGCACCCCTAGGCCCCTCTCTGGCAGGGTGGTGTGAGGAAAAGAAAAGGCCTCAACCCTGTGTAAGCACTGCTCAGCAATAATGAAAACATNATCCCCCCTCCATCTCCTTCCTTCTTTCCCCAGCTGTATATGCTGAGCATGACACTGTATGGTGTGGGACATCCCTTTGGTCAGTTGGGGTCAGCTGTCCCAGCTGTGTCCCCTCCCAACGACTTGTGCACCCCTAGGCCCCTCTCTGGCAGGGTGGTGTGAGGAAAAGAAAAGGCCTCAACCCTGTGTAAGCACTGCTCAGCAATAATGAAAACATCTGTGTGTTATGAACACTGTTTTTGGCATAAATTCCAAACATGGCCCTATACCAGTTACTATGACGAAAATTAACTCTATCCCAGCCAAAACCAGCACATACAGATACTGAGTTTGTAGGGCAACAGTGACAGATTTGAAAACAGTGGAACTGCATGTTTTGGTTTTATATCTGGACTATAAACATAGATTATCTCTGAAAGTAGCCTCAGAAGTGCTGGCCACAATAATCTCCTGTTCACAAAAAAAGAAATACATGCCTTTGAAACCTCTCAAGGTCAGGTCCTATGACATTCCTGTCTTGAGACACATTCAAGTCAGGTTCTTGAATACAAGAGTGCTGGAAGCTCGTCATAGCAGTCTTCTAAATTATTTGTCCAGTGAGAGTTATAAAATTCAGAGGGCAATTTGGACTGGATTTAGGGATGACTAGGATATCAAACTAAAATTTAGCAATTCAGATGCAAGCTGAATGTCATTTTTGTCCTAATTGAAGTGAAGATCAAAATGATAAGACTCACTATCACTCCTGAACCTTGAAAATTGTCTAAATTGAAGAACTGAGGCATTTTGTTTTCTCTGTAGGCTATTTTTCCCCATCAGAAGTAGCTTCCTAAATCTTTTAGACCAGAACTAAAACATGCACTTTAAGCTTTTCCCAGTGAGTTTAAAAGCATTAATTTCAGGGTTTTTTTCAAGAGCTTTCTTTAGAGACTGTTACTTTCAAAGCAATGTGAGTAGGAGTCTAGCCTAGGCTAGTTGCACTCGCAGCTGCATTTTGTATAGAATAGGCTTTATTTTTGCCTTATTTATACTATTGAGTCTATCACTAAAAGTCTGTTTCACAATAATGGAGACTAATATTTGTAATTATGAAAGATGTGCAGTGGTATTTTCTGATTTGTTTATATGTTTAAGAAGCTGTGCTTTTCACACTGTTAAAGTGAAAGTTGTCCTTATTGCTATGGCCTCCAACACTAAAAATAGCACTTAAAGCCATGGTCGTATTAATAATACATGTATGATCATTAGCTCATTTCTGATTATGACCCCATGCAGAAGCTGAATTTTCACACTGAATAGATAACATAATCTGAACCACATCATAGTATCTGAGGTTTCCAGTTTCTTTCCTGTTTCATCTGAAATGTTTTGCTATGAGAAAGACTAAAAATGCCAGGGAATAACACGCCCAGTCCTCCTTCCAACTGCACTCCAGGTTTGCAGCAGCTGGCTCATGTAGTCAGCAGAGAATCCACACTGGGGGAAAAAAAGCCAAATAAAAACATACAGTGATAAATTAAAAAACCAGCAACCCAGACACAGAGTGAAAGGAGAACAGGGTAAAATTATGACTTGGACATAGCTGGATGGAGCTATGCTAGGTGGGGATTTGGACTACAGACCTGCACTGTGTTTTT
>VZSC01009876.1:89051-133087 GCA_013398225.1 Steatornis caripensis
AAGCAAGAGCCTTACTGCATACCATTCCTACTGATGTTCCAGCACTGACTACAAACATCTAGCGTTGTCGCTCTTAGAAGCACACACTGTCTGAAAAACGTGCTGTTCATTTCAGGAGTGCAGTCTTTCAGAAGAAGCTTAACTGAAAAGTAAAATTACTAAAAAGAAAATTGGTTCTGTCCTAGCTCAAACCAGGACAGTCTTCAAGAAGATGTGTGTGGAAATGTTATTGCTCCTGGAGCTCGCTAGGAATCCTTTAAAAAATTCTGGCCTGCATCACTGCTGTGCAGTACTGCTGCCAACACATGCTGCTGCACATTTCACTGGTAGTATTTTTCATTCTTAATTGGTAAATTCCCTTGGATTTCAAGTTTGCAAACCCTTTTCTCTCTATAAACCTAGGTAGAAAATGTTTCATAATTCTTCTCTCCCATATAATATAAAAACAGAGCTGGAGATGCTACTGAGTGTTATTGTCCATTGCACTACACACGATGAATATGCCAAGTTTTGTTTAGTGGCTTGTTGCATAGGCATTTTTTCTGCCTTCCTCCTGTTGCCTCTTGGAATCTTTCACTTTCATTCTTTTTAAAGCTTTCCTACAAAGAGATTGGCTCATTGGTACTAAAATATTTCAGAGAGCTGACAATTTGGACTGCTCTGAACACAGGCTTCTCGAGAGCTTGGAGCAAAGTTGAGTGTTCTCCTATTCCTCTTTAGTTTGTATTGCTTCTTCAAAATGAAACCACAGACTGGGCTCTAGTTTTCCTTGTGGGACGTATGTAGCAGATGGCACAAGAGGTTTACTGAGCTCTTGGGATAGTATGCGAAGGCCTCTCATGGCAGAGGAATAAGAATTTCTTTGCTTCACTGATTTTTAGTAGACTTGCACATAATAAATATAAGATTCACAGGGGCAAAATGGAGGTGTTAGAGAATGTAGGAATCAATAGCTGAAGCACTGAAAATAGAGTGGCAAGTATTATTTTTAGCTCTTTGGGATTTTTTCTTTCTATCAGGGGAAACAAATAGGGAATTAGATCAGGCATTGCTAGGTTGACTGAGTATTGCTGTTTTCATGTAATTATTGTATTTTGCTTGGGAATCCCTCTAAAAAGAGTAATTTGCACAAGCTGAGCCTAAACATTGCTTCTGGGCCAAAGTTTTTCTTTTTTTTATATATTTGGAATTTTATTAGGGTCACCTCCCACCAGTTGCTGTGTTCTCCCTTTCAGAAAGTGTTCTAAGTAGTGCTTCAAAGGTCTAGTTCTCATTTGTATTAAAGCCACTTCTTTGACATTTTCACCCTACTTTGGTAGTGAAGAGAATTTGGACCATCGTGTTTTTCTCACTAGCACCAAATTATGGGCAAGGTTACAATGATGACATGGGCAGCATCCAGTTTATGGAGTTCCCTTTACAGGGTCCTTAATCCATGCCATTATTACAAAACACATATAACTTCCAATGCCATTGTCATCAGATCATGTTCATATTGTATCATGGCTTCTTTTCCTCAGTCTTTAGTAGTAAGACCAGTTGTTCTTTGAGTACCCAGCCCTCTGAGCTGGAAGACAGGGACAGGGAGCAGAATGAAGCCCCCATAATCCAAGGGGAAATGATTAGCAATCTGCTACACCACTTAGATGCACTCAAGTCTATGGGGCCAGATGGTATCCACCCAAGGGTACTGAGGGAGCTGGTGGAAGTGGTCACCAAGCCACATTCCATCATTTATCAGAAGACCAGCATAACCGGGGTTGTCCCTGTTGTCTGGTGGTTAGCANATTAGCGATCTGCTACACCACTTAGATGCACTCAAGTCTATGGGGCCAGATGGTATCCACCCAAGGGTACTGAGGGAGCTGGTGGAAGTGGTCACCAAGCCACATTCCATCATTTATCAGAAGACCAGCATAACCGGGGTTGTCCCTGTTGTCTGGTGGTTAGCAAATGTGATGCCTATCTAGAAGAAGGGCCGGAAGGAGGATATGGGGACCTTCAGCCTGACCTCAGTGCAGGGGAAGGTTATGGAGCAGATCATCTTGAGTGCCATCACGTGGCATGTATAGGACAACCAGGTGATCAGGTCCAGTTAGCATGGGTTTATGAAAGACAGGGCCTGCTTGACTAACCTGATCTCCTTCTATGACAAAGTGACCTGCTTAATAGATGAAGGAAAAAATGTGGATATTGCCTACCTAGACTCTAGTGAAGTCTTTGACACCATTTCCTGTAGCATGCTCCTGGAGAAACTGGCTGTTCATGGCTTGAATTGCCGTACGTTTCACTGGGTAAAAAACTGGCTGGATCCAAAGAGTTGTGGTGAATGGAGTTAAATCCATTTGGGTGCTGGTCGTAAGTAGTGCTCCCCGAGGCTCGGTATTGGGGTCAGTTCTCTTTAATATCTTTATCAATGATCTGGACAAGGGGATTGAGTGCACCCTTAGTAAGTTTGTAGATGATGACAAGTTAGGCAGGAGTGTTGATCTGCTTGAGGGTAGGAAGGCTCTGCAGAGGGATCTGGACAGGCTGGATCAGTGGGCCAAGTCCAGTTGTGTGAGATTCAACAAGGCCATGTGCCGGGTCATACACTTGGGTCACAATAACCCTATGCAATGCTACAGGCTTGGGGAAGAGTGGATGGAAAGTTGCCTGGTGGAAAAGGACCTGGGGGTGTTGGTCGACAGCAACCTGAATATGAGCCAGCAATGTGCCCAGGAGGCCAAGAAGGCCAACAGTATGATGGCTTGTATCAGAAATAGTGTGGCCAGCAGGACTANTAGATGACACCAAGTTGAGTGGGAGTGTTGACTTGCTTGAGCGTAGAAAGGCTCTACAGAAGGATCTGGACAGGCTGGATTGATGGGCTGAGGCCGATTGTATGAAATTCAACAAGGCTAAATGCCAGGTCCTGCACTCAGGTCACAACAACCCCATGCAATGTTATAGGCTTGGGTAAGAGTGGTTGGAAAGCTGCCCAGAAGAAAAGGATCTGGGGCTAGTGGTCAATAGCCAGCTGAATATGAACCAGCAGTGTGCCCAGGTGGTCAAAAAGGCCAACAGCACCCTGGCCTGTATCAGAAACAGTGTGTCCAGCAGGACTAGGAGAGTGATTGTTCCCTTGTTCTTGGCATTGGTGAGATCCCACCTCGAATACTGTGTTCAGTTTTCGGCTCCTCACTACAAGAAAGACACTGAGGTGTTGGAGGACGTCTAAAGAAGAGCAACAAAGCTGGTGAAGGATCCTCACACAATTCTTACGAGGAGGGGATGAGGGAACTGTTTAGCCTGAAGAAAAGGAGGCTAAGAGGAGACCTTATTGCTTTCTCCAACTCCATGAAAGGAGGTTGTAGCAAAATGGGCGTCAGTCTCCTCTCCCAATTAACAAGTGATAGGACAAGAGGAAATGGCCTCAAGTTACTCCAGTGGAGGTTTAGATTGGACATTAGGAAAATTAGGAAAAATGCCTTCACTGAAAGGGTTGCCAAGCATTGGAACAGGCTGCCCAGGAAAGTGGTGGAGTCACCATCGCTGGAGGTATTTAAAGGACGTGTAGATGTAGTGCTTAGGGACATGGTTTAGTGGTGGGCTTGGCAGTGCTAGGTTAACAGTTTGACTTGATGATCTTAAAGGTCCTTTCCAACCAAAACTGTTCTATGATTCCAGGGTGTTTTACCGCCCCAAAAGGTTTTTTGACAAGGTTAGGCCCTTAGATGTGCTGAATGATGCATACATGATCTCAGCATTTGCTTAGATGCGTATTTAAGTATGTGCATAAAATATTTACAGGATTGGCACTGAAAGTATATGCGACTTCTATGTAAATATTATGTATTCGCATACATATAAATACATGTAAATACATATGAAAGTTATTCACATATGAACCACATGTAAATACATATGAATTTTCAGTATTGATTTTTCTGAGGTTAAAGATTCTCTCATAATTTGTATTTAAAGTAATAGTGATACTACTGTTGAGATAGTCTTCAGTAATTAGTATATATGTATTATATGTATGGTCCTTACCTACAGAAAGTTGATTTAACTTGGGTCAAATTTTATTTAATCCATACATTTTTATTCCAACTATTTTATGGGAAAAAACCCCCAAAACTTATGGGAGCAAAATGCCTAAAAATAATTGCAAATTTTTCAGGGCCGTGATGGCTAGGGAGAGGCAATAGAAAGAGTTTTAGTAGAAAGAGGATGTTTTTTATAAAAATATCAGATTCTTGACATAGCTGGAAAAAGACTTTGGGGTACATCATCGTATTTTGAAGTTCTTTCTTCATGGATGCTATTGAACCACTAAATAGAAATCTATGTCAAAATTAATTCTGTCAGCAAAGATATTCGTACTCAGAATTCCAAACAATAATTTAACTTAGGTCATTTTATTGAACTTTATTCATACTATTTCAATACTTCAGCGTTTGAGGATGCTGTCTCTCTCATTTTCAAGATATCCTTTCTGCATTGCTTAAGCAATGTGAAATTACTCCCTTTCACATTGAGAACAAAAAGTAGCAGCACTGGCTTGGTGTATGCATAAAAGTTAAATTATTCAAGCTTTGATGGAAACTGTCATAAGACATCCACCTTAGTCATTTCTGAAATGTCTTCGAATGTAGTCTCTTAAACTCTGCACTACATCTTTAGCAAAGACAAAAATGCAGAACATCCAAGTAGCTGACAAGTATAAGCTAACAACACAGTTATCTTCACAGTTATTTGTCAAACCAAGTTGCTGAAGATATTGCAGCTACTTTAATTGTGGTTGATGGTATTCTCTAGGGCTTTTTCCCTCTAGTATTTTTGCTGTAATTGTGAAATCTAAATAAATCTTAGTAAAAATCAACAATAAGGATGTGATTGAAGTGAAAGTAAGTGATGAAGGCTTAGGAAGACACAGAAAGATACTTCAACAAGTCCTACTAAGAGAAAACTTTTTCATGCAATAGGAACTTGATATATTTACACTTTATTTCTAAAACTAAAAATCTGACACTTCAGGATGTTCCCCAAGCACATGTGCAATTCAATGATCAGTTTTTAAAACTGATGATTTTCACCCACTCTGGCAAATAATTTAGCTCTCTTTGTATTGCCAATAATAGCTCTATATCTAAGTTGTCCAAAATACATCTCAAACCAGATCATTGTATCTTATGAGCCATGAAAAGTAGATACAGGAAGAGAGAGAGCTAGGAGAAGATATTTTATTTTATATTGGTTTGGGATTTTTTAATAAATAGTTTCACTTATTTCACAGTATATCAAAGATGAAAACATGTTCACAGAAAGAAGACATGACTCTGTGAGTAGAAAGTTTTACGTTAGGTTTCAATACTGCTATTTCATTTTAATCTAAAATTTGTCTTACACTAGGCAAGGAGCAGGAAAAAAAAGTCTAGTTTTTATCTTGACAAAGCTTTTGCCACATGCAAAAGATTGATCTACAGATCAATAAAGGTTGTAATTGTCATAAAAATGCACAGCACCAGTAGCAAAAGAGATCATTCACTGTGTATTTCCATGTTTTTTCTACAGACAATATCAGTATTGTATGTAAAAGAAACCATGCTAACAGCCTCTCTGCAATTTAAATTAGTTTACATTTTAAATCTATTTTAAATATATAGTTATAAAAAGTTAAACTTTTTGCATACTATTCTACAACTTCTCGGTAACCTGGTATGCTAATTATCACATGCCAGAAACATTCCATGGATTTGAGTATTTTAGATTCTATTCATTCAGTTAAAACATCTAAGCTTTCAGGGTAGCTGGGGATTTTTTCAGTTTAATAGAAAAAGCACTCTGCTTTCGGAGTGCTTATTACCTAATGACCTGACCCACTAGAGTCAAGAAAGACTACGAAAGGAAAAAACAAAGTGAATGGGCCAGGACCACTAGCACAGGGTATGCCATTTTTAAGAGATGTTATAAGTAATTGTCCTGACCCTCTCTCAAGGATCTCTTACGAGAACAGGGTGAAGGTATTCTGAACACTTACCACATTGTCTTCTATCAGATGCTGTTGTCATGCTGTGCACTCTCGCAGCCCCCACCGGGGCTCAATGACTCTATGGATCCATAACAAGGGGCCAACACATCTGTCATTATTCAGTTCTTGTGCTGTTACAAACCATCCTTGTACTGATGCAATTGCTCGATATGTGTACATTGGAGGCCGCTCTTGGGAACGTGCTTGAAGCATGGATCCACAAGTTCGCTGATGGCACAAAGCTGGGGGGAGCAGCTGACTCACCTGAAGGCTGTGCTGTCATTCAGCGTAACCTGGACAGGCTGGAGAGTTGGGTGGAGAAGAATTTGATGACGTTCAATAAGGGCAAGTGTAGGGTTCCACACCTGGCGAGGAACAATCCGGTGCCCCAGTACAGGTTGGGGGTTGACCTGCTGGAAGGCAGCTGTGCGGAGAGGGANACATTCTGTGATTCTGTGACATAAACCTTCTTTGCTCTTTACTATATACAACCCAAAACATTTATTCATATTTTGGGAGATAAAGAGAACCTTAGGACAGCTTTTCAGTTGTCACACTATTGCTGATCTGTTAGGTTGCATCTCAAGGCCATTCCAGTAAGAACATCCTTGGCTTCATCCATATTGTGCATTGGGATGTCAAAAATGCCAGATTGCATCCAGTCTTCACGTAAGGTGGTGTGTCTTACCTCATAATGTCTGGGAAAGCCTGCTGGCAAAACCCTATTAGCATTCAGCTGGACCATGTTAAATTTCAATGGGGCAGATCTACGGAATGGGACCATCTGCCCCAACAATTTTATAGGCCATGTAAAGCGATGTGAGTTGATAATCTCTGGGAGACTCCGTAATACGGATCTTCAGGATGGTTTCTGGAGACAGGCTAAAGAACCTGAAGACAGGCTGCTCCCAAAGTCTCAATCCAACCATAACAACTGGGGCATATTTTGAGCAGCCCAAACTTTTTCCAAAGGCTGGATAATTCAGAAGGATGGGGTTTTGGTCTCTGGGCCAATGACAGTCAGCATTGCAACAGACTATTACAGACACAAACAGAGTCAGTAAGAGCAGTGAAACTACTCTACTGCTAGACCTGCCTCAGAGTAATACTGTACTTTATTTCCAAACTTCTGATATGCAATGGAGAGAGGAAAGAAATGCAGTCATGTTCAAATGTCAGCACAGCAATATGTTGGTGACCAAGCACTGTACATGACTAAATTTCATGCTTCCCTGAACTGCAAATAATTTACAGAGCTATCAGGCCACTGGTTTAATTCTCCTATTAAATTGGCAGTCATTTGACCCAGGATTTGCCATTTAGCTTGTGAAAAAAAGATCCCTTCATTACAGGATTTCTTTTTTTTTTTGCATTTATCCCAAACAATCAAATGATGCAAAAAGATATGACTTTTAAATTGAGACCTTTATTGTAGTAATTATATCTGAAACTTTTTCATTGAAGGACTCATGCTGGAAGGTGCATTGTACCACATAGAAATAGCATTCCAGTGGTCTACTTTGGAGTAAGTTTAAAGAAGCTTGTTTCCCTTAAAAAAAAATCAAAACAAAAAAAAAATCAAACCAAACCAACAAAAAAAAATAGTTTATGAATAAAACCACCATCTTACCACTATTGCAAACTCAATAGTCTAAGTTGGTCAGACCAACATTGGGATAATTGTACAAAATTTAGTAAGTTTTGCAAAAGTATTTAGCTTATATTTTGTTTTACTGTACATAAGAACAGAGCTATGTTTAACACCTAAGTCAGACGTATAATGTTCCAAGAGGTTGTGGACATCTCCACCGATCTTCCCTTCTACATGCCAAGATCAACAACATTCAGGTCATCCTTGAGAGATCCGATGCTAATTTGTTCTTAAATATCTGTAAGGATGGAGACTCCACAACCTCCTCAGGCAATGTACTCTGCTTTTTCCCTGTTCTTACCATTGGAAAGCATTTTTTCCTTCTGAATAACTGAATCTCTCTTGCCACCATTTACTTTTGTTTTGCCTTCTATGATTATGGAGAACACATTTTTTATCTCCTTTTTAATCACGCCTTTTACTGATACAAAACCAAAGTGAATGATCTGATTTTGTAGAAGTGCAAGAAGTCCCAAACATCCACACTTTTCATTGGAACCAGGGGATTCTGAAAGTGCTTTTGCTGTTTACCTCAAGCCACTTTTTTGAATGGTCTAATTAGAAGACAAGTTTTGGACTTTAACATTAAAAGAGTTCATCTAAAACCCTCTTCTTTAGCGGTAAAACCTGCTAACAAAAACCCTGAAGGTTTCAAAGCATTTCTTAACACCTGTCTCACTCACCAACAGCCATCCTCTCCAAGTCATGTCCCCAAAGGCATTCAGAAACACATTAGCCTAGAAAGCCTACAGAAATACTTTTAAAAATCCCCACAGACCTCTCATCCTCTAAGAAAGCAAACTAATGAAACATAAAAGTGCCAAAGCCTTCAAGGAATCTTTTCTAGTAGTATAAAAACTTGAGAATGGCCATACTACAGGTCTGCCCAAGGGTCCATCTAGATTAGCATCTTGGCTGTGACAGTGCCGAGCAGCCCGTACAGCAAACTTGTTTAAGGCTGTGGCAGCCGTGCAGTGATACCTCTTTCAGCCACTCACTCTCCCAGTCTGCAAAAGTTTGCAGCAGTAGCTGTGTGTGGAAAACACTCGAGTTCACCCATGGGATGAAGAGGTGTTTAATGGGTAAAATGGAGATGTAGCTAAGTTGGTTGATGTGTCTAAAGCCAAAAAAAGCACAATAGAGTTAAAATCAAGAATAAAATTATTAAAAGAATGTATTGAGCTTAGTCTCTTGCTGGGCAATTACCTGAGAATGCATGATTTGTGATTTATTTCACTGGACTTCAGTATAGCATTGAGCTATACGTGCTCAAGGGTTTTATTCTGAGGAGGAATAGCAGTTATAAGGTTCATAGTTTGCCTTGCTGAATCAGGCCGGGCAAGGTGGATACTTTAATACCTGGAAATACAGAGGAAAAAAATAAAGACCTGCTGTCATCTGCTGGCTGGAATTAGGACAGTAAGTATTGCAGCCCTTTCTGATTTCCCAGGTCCTCGCTCAGGTCCTCAACCTGCACTCTAGTCCTTGAAGACACGGAATAGCGACCAAGATGAGGCAGAGTCTGAGCTCTGCTGTGCGTTTGATGGGAAGGAGAAAGTCCTGACTTAAGCTGCTAAACTAATTAGGAGACTTCAGCTGATTTTAAAGAGAATTCATGCAGGGCCTCACAGGACTGACTGGCTGGCTGAGCAAGGTTTAGTTTGCTGCTGCACCGTTAAAGAATATTGTGTGGTTTCTCTGTAAAGCTGGAGTTCCCAGTTACATCTGGATGCCTCTGGGATGGTGCAGATGTATACAATCCAGAAAGCAGGACAATGTTGAAGAAGTACAAGTCAGTCTCATGACGAATTTTTGAGATTTCAAATACAGAAAACATTTATTATTCTTAAACCCTTTATATTTAATATATTTATAAATATAGTTAGCAGATATAAATTTTATATATTTGTACATATATTATATTTTAAATATATTTAATATATATAAAGCTTTAAACCTTTATATTCTCCTTTACTCAAATGGAGCAACAAAGACCAGGAAAGGAATTATTCTGCTTCAGGTCAATGAAAAACCAATCAGCAAGCATTAAACGCTCACAGTTACCCCCGGCCTGTAGCCTTTTCTCTTTCAGTATGGACAATTCCTCACAGGTCTGTTTGTCCCAACACTTTCAGGCAAATAGTTACTTTAGTCAAGTAAGGTCTCCCTTCTGTATGCTCTGAAGTGCTCACGTGTTTGCCAAGCATCAAGTAAGCTCCTACCTGCTTTGAGCTCTCTTTAAATCAGAGATGACTAACATGATGAGTAGGAGAGAGGTTTTATTTTTACCTTATTTTTGCATCATGTCATGCCTGAATGCAAATTCACACTCCCAACGGTATCTCAGTAGTTAGAGGAAGAAAAAAAAGTTACGTTATTTTAGTGGCCATATCCAGAACAAACATGGTTGAGTTTTGAACACTATACATTACACAAACATACATTAGATGAGTGACCAGTACAAGGAGTAGCATAAATGTTGATATCTCTGTCACGTTCACTCTGGATACATATTATCACCAGTGTCATTCTGATAGTGGCATATAATGCCTTGAAAGTCATTGGGAGCTGCAAATTCAATGAGAGAGATATTTTACAACAGATTACATTTTTGTAGGCTGGAGTATTGGAAATTTTTATTCTACCACAAAACTTTTTAAAATTAAGTGAACAAGGCATAAAAGTCACAAAGATAATTTCATTCTTTATGTATTTAATCACACATGGTACAACAAATACTAAAATTTAGGAGATCGAAGGGAAGGACACCTGCCTGCAACAATTACATGTGGAATAAAATGGGATTGATGCCGCTACATTTTCATGTAAAATGTCTTTGTATAAATACATGGAAAACTGCCACAGTAAGTAGCTATTACTGCTACTACAGTGCAACATTAAACAGTGGTCAAGAAAAAGAAGATTTTGACATGGAAATAGTCTGCATAATACAGGCCTTCACTCACACGATTTCTTTCAGCTGCCTGTTCTTCACTATACAAAACAGGATGAGAGAATTGGCTATTATTTGTTAGTAGATGCAGAAGTACCAAAACGAAAAATTGACATTAATAGCAGAGCAAGTCAAATAGTACATCTTCTTAGTGCCTGTAATGGTTTGTCATCTGAACTGATGGTTGTTTGTGTTCCCCTCATCCTGTAAATCAATGTGTTTAAAAGAGAAAGAGTAATACTGAATTAACCACAAATTTGTGGGCTGCAATTTACCTGCTAAGTTTGCACACATGGATGAATGACTGCTGATTACACCATGCTTCCCAGGCCAAGACTGCAAGGCAGTTACTCCATCAGACCCAGGATTAATTTGTAGCAGGAAGCACAGAAGTTGCACAGAAACACTGATTGTCACCAAAAATCTGGCAAATCTGCCAAAAAAGGTTGTCCAGCCTTCAGTTCTGACCTGATAAAAACAGTTCTTCTTCCTGGGAACATGCTCAGTGCAAGCCATTCTGCTGATGGGGCCAAACTGTGCAAGCAAAAGTCTGTAATGAACGTAACGACCCTGGAAGAATGACAGTGGGGTTCCTCAGCTGCATGCCGTGACAATTTGTGGGATTTAACATAAAATAGATGATACTTCAGTATTTCAGTGGGTGGTTCCAACTTTGTATGTCTGCATTTGAGCAGTGAGGACCACAGCAGAGCCCATGTTACTGTACGTGTTTAAGTAGGAGGGTGGAAAGGGTCAACAGTAGGGGTTGTCCCTGGAAATGACTTTTTTGAAGGGGCTATTGAGTTTCCTGAAGTCCAGAGTGAGCCAGAATCTGGGTGCAGGGACACATCTCTTGCTCAGGCTGGAGCAGACACCTCTATCCTGGCAATATGCAGGCCGTTTGCATTCTGACACTATCACTTACCGTACCTGCAAGGAGTTGCTTTTTCACATTCAACTCCCTTGTCCACCCAGTAATTTTCATTATCAGAAATCTGATTCCAGGGCTGCCATGTTTACAGCCAAAGTGAAGTTCATGCTCCCAGCGTGCAGACACTCCATCAATGCTACTATTTCCTGGAAATAATAATCTCACTTAACACCATATAATTGCACATTATAAAATCACAGCTGGGCATCTAGTAGACTAATCTGAGAACAATTTCCTAGTAACATGAGAATAATCTCTCCAACTGTATCTTGCGTTAATGGCTTTGGCCACAGTGGTATGGGTGCTCAGCCATGGCTCTATCACAGGCCAGCATTGTCCAACAACAGCACCTGGTTGTTCAGAACTTTTCAGAATAAAATTTGCAAAAGGAGTCTCTTTTACACCAGTTTCCCTTTCTTGCTCCCTCTTTGCTGTTTTTGTAATGTGGTGTCTACAAGTGCTTTGAAGAGAGCAAAGAGGATGCAATTTCTATCTCTTCAGGGGTTTTGACATTTCAGTTTTTCATTTGTTCATTTCTCTGTCGCATAGAACACATTTTCTCAGATGATATTAAAGGGTTTGTTAAATGAGGTTCCAACAGGTAGACCACATTTTATACACATTTTTCTTGAAGCATGTGGGTGCAAGCTTTGCAAAGGCCAACACAGCTCTGAAAATGACACATGTATTTTGTGATCATTTAAGCTACAGATCTTTTGAAAACAGGAAAAAAAAAAAAAGAGGCTGGTCAAAGAATATCTGATTTGCAGTTATTAAGATGCCAAAGTCAATTTGATCTGGAGAGCTCCGAGTTTTAATCACGTCTTCTCCAAATCACTATTAAGTAATGAGGTAGAAACCTTTTGCTTTTGCTAAGATCAGGCTTAGATTTTAACCCACATTTGCAGCATTGTACACTCCTGTATCCTCATTGCATTCTGCAGGTTAGAAGCCAGAATTTCCACAATGACAACATAATATTCTCTTTTATATCTAGCCATTTTTCAGCACTCTTGCTATTGCTCAATGAAGATAGTTTAGTTTGCAAAGCCTATAGCAGTGAAAGAACAAACTTCCTCAAAGAGCAAAGATCCTCTGGTAAGTCTCTTCTTGGGCTGTATGGTCCTAAAACCACAGTCTTTAATTTAGGCCCTCAAGGTGCCTTTTCCCTAACATGCATGCCTACATATGTATAAATTTGTATAGGAATAGCTTTTTAGAAAGATACAGATTTCCAGTCAAGCATGGCTGGAATCAGTAAGGAAGAAGCATCTAATGTGCATGGATTAAATCTGTCTGCTTGGGTCAGTGTTGCTTTGCACCAGGATGGTGAAATCAGGTGTGCTTTTTACAATGCAGTCTCATTTCTCTAGTCACTTCCTTTACTCATAAGATCTACCGTATTCGTTAAGAGTAGGGGATCAGCTCCAGGAAGGATGCTTTGAGGCTTGGATTCACCCAAGCATTTTGGTTTGTACTTAGATGGCAGGATTGATAAAAAGCATAGCCTTCAGTGTTTTCCTGATTTGGGACTTAAACAAGCAAATGCAGTAATGCCTAGAGCAGCAGTATCTTTCTTCAGGCTCCTTCCTTAAAGTTCCTTTGTTTTCTCATGTTGTATGAACAGCAGCTTTCATAACTATACGACATTGCCTGGAAACCATTTAGGCTTAACCTAAAAATCAGTATTTATATACCTGTTTCGTTTTCAAGAACACATAAACATAAGCTGGCTCTTGTGCAACATGGTTGCGAAATGTAAATAGAGGTAGTAACTACAAAATATTTTTTCCAAACTCTCTCTGAATTTATAATGTTTTCCAGCATCGAGTGAAATTCAGTTCTAGGAAAGAAACATATTGAATGACATAATAAAGTATAAGAATGACAGAATTTGTATCTGATGCAGACTGAAACATATTTGAAGTTAACAGATGAAAGAACTAATGGAAATGGAATATGACTACATTGATTCTCCTATGTGTTTTATTTTCCTAGGGCTGAATTTCCATTCAAACTATGTTAGATATCTCCCTGAAAAGATTAAACCATGGAGGACAAATAACTAATTTAATAGAAATGAATCACACTGTGAGGTATGTCTTCAAAGATCTCACTCTGACAAATAAATCTGCTACAATCAGCTCTCTACTTAGTTCTTAATATAAAGTAGGAAATCCATATTGGAATCAAGTATTTGACTCAATTTTAATGCTGTCAGAAAACATATAATACACCTTCCTGCCAGACTCTTCTGAAATAAAAAATCAACAGTAAAAGAAAAGAAAGCTTACCGTATTTGCAGTGAAATGAAGAAATGGAACGTGTTTCTTAATGGGAAACATGGAATGCAAACATGTGAGCAATATTGCTTGTACTGGTAGCTCATGCCCTATATAGCTGTTTTTTACTAAATCATATATGACCAGAAAGGTGCAGGCAAAAGCTGGGGCCCTGTTTTAGCAAAACAATGACGATTTTGACTCAGATACAATTTTGTGTTCCTTTCCATTGGTTTGGTGTATGCATTTAAGAATAGACAGATATGACTTCTAAGTTAAGAAAATTAATTGAAAATGCACACCCTATCAGGTCTTGCTGTGCTTTGCAGTTATGTTAATGCAACAATGAAATACCTATAAACATGTTGCTTAGGACTGGAGATACAGGGTGCTGCTTCAGGATGAGTACCAGAGGACATCTGAGGAGGAGTATATATACGTCACTACAACTCCAAAACAAGTGAGATCCTTTCAGTTATATGGTACACCTTGACTAGGTGTGTGCAGATAAAGACCCAAATTCACAAGACCCCATTTTTCTTAAGACAGACAAGCCCTGTGGTTGTGATTCACAAAGCAGTCCCCAGAGGTACTGTGCTGGCCCAGCTGAGGGCATCACATGCTGTGCTTGGGAACCAACAGCAGGTTGATTTGGGCAGGAGTGTCTGGGACCTCTCTGCCACCCAGCGCTCCTTACCCTGAGGCTGCAGCCGCAGGACACTGTGCTCATTCACTGCAACAGATTTACCTCACAGTAGCCGTGCAGAAAGGTCAGAAAAAGAAGTAGCATCAGCTCTTCTTACCTTTTAGTTTGTTTTCATTATTTTTGCTTTATCACTACAACCTTGTCTTTAGCAGTTGAAAAGAGGGCAAATACATTTCCCAATATACATCTTCAAGACTGCTCAGTTTCTCAGTTTTCACCAGTACCCATCAACCAGGATTAGATATGTTGGATCAGTATCTCTCAGTCACCGTGCTGCAAAGTGGCATGACTTACACAATGCCCTAAGCAGGTACACAATTCAAAATATAGTTTTTCTTGAGCTTCAAAGTATTAATGTCTGTCGCCTCTAAACGCAACAGCTACTTTTATTACTGCTTGGTACAGAGCAAGAGCGCTTTTTTTTCTCTGCAAAAGTGACACTCCTTAACATCAGAGCATCACAAACGGCATGAAAATTCTCCCTCCCTTGAACATATGACACTTGTACTTGTCCAGAAATACATTTTTTGGAAGTGCCAGAGATGCAGATATTTGGTTATGAAACAGGAATAACTTGAATTATTTGTCATCCTGCTGCATGTTACGTAAGAATTTCTTCAGAAACATAAAAGCCCAGAAAAATCTCAAGAAGTTTGTATGTGAAGATTTTGGCTGGCAGGAAAAGGCAAGCTTAGAAACCTTAGATAAAGCTCACCCCATAGGACAAGTGAATAATACTGAATGCAATGCATCTGTGGGTAAATTGGCCGTCATAATGCCAATGTACTCTTCTAAAAGCATAATTGAGACTTGAGAGATGCTGTAAGCCTTGCACTGCTGTTGTATGCAGGGACTAATTTAACTCATTGTACACAGTTTGATCATGGGAGCGTGGAGAAGAACTATTTTGTGGCTTAATATGAATCTNCTGGCCTTCATAATGCCAATGTACTCTTCTGAAAGCATAATTGAGACTTGAGAGATGCAGTAAGCCTTGCACTGCTGTTGTATGCAGGGACTAATTTCACTCATTGTACACAGTTTGATCATGGGAGCGTGGAGAAGAACTATTTTGTGGCTTAATATGAATCTTCTAGTCTATCTGATACAGCAAAATGCTCTTTTCTTTTTAATGGAAAGCAGTTCAAAGAAATGGCTTAAGAAACAGACAAGCCAGCCTGCTTGGGAAAAGGCGTTCGTTGTCCTTGCTATAGCGAGAGATCACAGGCAAGCAAAACTGCAGTGACTTTCTGCACCCTCTTGCTGATCTCTAAAATGCAGTAAAGACCCTGAGACTTAAAAATAAATTCCCCTAGAAAGGAAAATTTTGCCCTGTTTTTTCACCTTAGAAATCACAGCTGAACTAAAGGCTCTGTAATATGTCTCAGTGTGCTAATTGAATTTAAATGTACTGTGAGAAGGGTACAGGATCACACAGAAGTCTTCACGCCTAGGCTTTCACTGGTGGATTTTTTGTTGGTTGATTTATTTACCGCACTACAGCACTCAGCATGTTGTCCAGTTTTTCTCTCTTTTTACAGGATCTGGAGAATATAAATTATATATATAATCATAAAAATGGTCTTAGTAAGAAGGCTATTAGGCCATTCCTTTTCTCTGTATTTAATTCACTCACAAAATGATACTATGGGGAAAATGGAAAAAAACCTCTTCCTGACTCCAGTAGAGTCTAGAAGTTAATTTTCAGACACCTTCAGCAAATACAGACATTTGGGGCAGGGGAAGGGTACAAATTATAGGGAAAAAAATAGAGATCTCTTGCACATGGGAACAGAAGTTACCAAAACCCAGAACATCCCACTGAAAGATACAATAGTTACAGGGAAAATCTCCTCAGTTCAGGCGGTTTAAATCAAATCAAGATCAGATGGTTTATTGATTTATTAACAGCACATAAATAACTGGCAATCTGTGACCTATACGTTCAGGATCAATAACAGCAATAGAAGAGATTCATCACAACACTAGACACTTGCAAAATGTTAATATACACTTGCAGACACCTCACATTTTCCCATGCCACCATGGCACCCAAGGTATCCAAGACATGGCACCCACAGGTGCACAAGCCCCCGCGCTCGGACTGTAAAGGCTGCAGGCAACCCCCTGTCCTTCCCGGACACCCAGCCCCAAACAAGCTTCATGTTGCTTTATCATTCCTTTTCAAGCTGGCTCTTCCTTTTCTGAAATCTCTTTATAATTCCCAGTTAGTGGTTAATTCTGTTGATGGTCATCTTCCTCAGTTACTCCACCAGTTTGTGGCAAACACTGTCTCAGGCAGCTTTTGGGTGTTTAAGTGAGTGGATTTATGCCCAATTTTCTAGTTTTGCAGCTGTTGTTATCCGGGCTATCCGACCAAAAGGAGAGTTGGTGCAGGTCCTTGACATTCACCCCTTGGAACCCTGTCCTTGAGAACTCTCTGTACGATTGAGCATCCTACCCGCTGCTGCGGTATAGAACATCTGACCAAGACAAAGGACTGTGTGGGGACCCCTAGACAAATGATTTGATATGATTAATGATGATGTGATGGGGTTTTGCCTTGAAACAAGTTACAATCTTGGAAAGCCAACTGCTCTCACATCCTTTCAAATGCCCGTGAAATTTTGCACAGTTGAAGGCAACATTGTGAGGAGGGTAGTGTGTGCATGGGGTTAGGAAAGGAGGAGGCTGCAGTCACAGAAATATGGACTTTTAAAAAGAGTTCTGTATCAGTCCGACTCTTACACAGAGGTATTCTGTCCTTTGCACATACAAAAGTAAGATGCATAGCATTCATTTCCTTGGTGCAGTGTCTGGTGTCAGGCTACTCGTGTAATGCCCATGGAGACTCCTTGATACTGCTCAGTTGTTTTTAAGGATGAGGTACCTGTATCTACAAATAGTTTGTCCAGAGCCTATTGCAAAGGGTTGCATGTCAAGGGCCTCTCGTGTGGATGCAGCACGTCAAAGCTTTGAATTAAGCCTAATGAGGGTTGCCCTCCCCTTTCCTTAGCCCAGCGGGATGGTTTGCCTTTCTGTACTGGGGGTAAGAAATAACATAGTCTGTAATTAAAGCTAGATGAACTAGGGAAATAAAAGCAGGGAGTCAGACTGCCTGGGGGGGACGATGCTGGACCCAAGGACCTCCCAAAGGCTGCAGGGTGAGCACTGCAGTTGTCCCCATACCCGCACAAGACTGTATTTCAGAAAGAGGAAATTACAAATTTTAGGGAGAAGCATGTGACCATTTAGCAGCTGGAAGATAGTTTCAACATTGCAGTCTAGCTTAGCTCAGCAGAAGCACCTCAGCTTTCCTTATGTGCCTATCAAAGGCTGTCTGAAATAGGCAAACCTTTTACAATTAGACTCATGGAACTACCTCAAAAACCAGAGCATCCAACTTTGTGTAATTTGTTCCAGAATGCATTTTCTATGAATCATAATGGGTAGTGATCCTGATAGCAACAATTTATGCTTTAAATATATAACCTGATATAAAGGTGGCTGCAAACATGTTTATCATTTACATTGTGGTAACAAAAATATGAGCTAAATTGGAGCTGTAGTAAAAATAAATGAGTGCATGACACAAATAATTGCTTTTAAAATTAGATTTTGAATTTTCTATTATGCTCTATCGCTTAAAGATAGTGCAATTTTAAAATTACTTTGGTGGGGAAGGAAATGTATGCAGTTTACTTATTAAAAGTTTTTTAATGCTAGTCATTCCATATTGTCAGAGTCAAAACATCTCATCTAGCTGCATTTCTTCCTAAGTGGTGCATTTTGGTTAAAACATTTGTATCATACTGAAATTTATTGTAAAGACCCTCACAATATTCATTGCTTATGTCTCAGAATAACAGTTGTCTTTATAATGGTTTATCAAGTCAAGTTCATTGAGCCGAGTTTTAGGTTGCTTTTTTAAGATTTAGGCGATTTTATCATTTTTAGAAATTTCAGTTTTCATTTTAGAAAAATGAAGTCTCTAACTATAAATGTTAGTTTAACCAAATGATGGCTCACACTAGATTCACATTCAAAATAGAGATGCTGGAGTTTTTGGCCCTAATTCTCTTAAATACTTGTGGTCAGTTTTAATCGGACATTCACAGTAACTGCTGAATAAAGCAGAAAAGATGAGACTGGGTGCTTTTTTCCTCATCTTATTTATGACACACTATTGACCGTGCAACAAAAACAACACAGTTGCTTTTCTGCCTACCTGGAAGTGGTTATAACATTACAACCTAAATATTTTCAAAAGCTCTAGTAATATCATTTATTGACAGTTCATTCCAACCCTTTTCAAGGTGTCATGCGCTGATACACTTTTTTTTTATAAAACCAACAAAATAAAGTATTTGCCAGTAGCTGCCTCTCCTTCATCAATAGCCACCTCTCCTTCATCGATGCATCCCAGTTCATGCATTAAAGGCCTACTGTGATAAACAGTGGCAATGTCTACAGCAACCTTTGTACAAATGCATAATTTCTGAAATAACAAACTTAATAATAGTGCTTCAGCATGTGTTGGCATTAAAATTAGTTGAAAAGACAAAACAAAACTTTCTAAGCAAAGGCTTCAACTAAGCCTATAACAGGAGCTTCATGACTTGGACCCAAGACTGCTCACTGCTCTTTCTTACTTAGATCACTCTAGATAGTGCAATACGTATCTGTAACTTCATAAAAGTCACTGTGTTAACATCAAATCATCTTTGGGCAGGGGTGACTCATGTGACCACATCTCAGCAAGCAAACTTGTTCCCGTGTCAATTATATTTTTGTTATACACAGAAGCTATAGATCTCTATGTATTGTATCTTCCTAGTACAGACATTTTAGTCTAGATGCTGAACAGAGTTTTGCCTTCTCTGCAGTCACATGGAGCACTTTCCTGACTGAGACTGTCAGGAGCAAACCCACAGGCTGGGTTACATGTTCAGTGTTCAGGCATTGCCATACACCTTAGCCCCCTTAAATGACTGAAACTTGGAGGAAGTTTGCAGCCAACGCACAAGAAGGCTGATGTGTGAGAAAAGGAAAAGGGTTCTGGGTGAAACCGCAACTTTTATTTTTATTAATGATTCCTTTCTCTTTGCTCTTTCCTTCTGCAAATTTGATTCAGGTAGAACATACCTGATTGATAGATAATTATTGGAGAACCAGGGCACTCCTTCGCTATATTTATCTTTGCTCTCACTAATCTTTATCAAAGGGTTATTTTCCCCCTATAATAGACAGAGAGACTGAGTTATCTTTGGAATTTAGACTTGTACATTTAGCAAAAGGAAAAAAGGCTGCACATAAGACCTTACTTCTCCTCACATTAACATTTATACATGCGCTTAATTCTCCTCACCTGAGTGCAATTAAGAACTTGCATGTGCATTTGCAGAACTGGGGCCAAATTAATTACAGTTTACACAAGACTGTGACAGGGAAGTGTTTCATTATTGAAATTAATCCTTTAGAGCATTATGAAATGGCCAATTTCTCAGAATAAAAGAGAATATTTGTTGCTAATCAAAGGTAAAGTTTATGTAATAGGAATAGATGATATTTAATAGCATAGGAATATATAATATTTAACAGTTCCATAATCCACGGGTATTTTTATGTCACTAATATTTTTTACAAATGGAAGAGGGAGAATGAGAAAGCTTTCCTTTATACTATCAGAGACACTTGGGTTACATTTTTACATTAGGTGGCACTAATTCCCTATTAACTGGTATTAATCTAATATGCAAGAACACTTCAATTTCATAGAGCTAATGTTTAACTTCAGTGCTGTTACACTTCACAAAGCATATAGTACAGTATTAAATACAGGCTTGTCTGTACCTTATACAAGTTATAATCACCTTCAGAAGTTCTTTAGCACCAACCAAGTCAGATCACGTTTTGAGATGACGAACAGTTTCAGAATCCTGGACCAGTCTCAGATATCCAGTACATGTCCCTGTCAACTGCTGTCATAAAGAGCTGGTGTTAAATCAGATAATTTACCATTCTTCATTAGGACAGATAGTTGAGAACAATTGCCAAGCATACCGAATATTTGTGTTCAATTACAAAGTAGCTTTTATTATACATGAGTTTCCTATCAATTAAAATATGTGAAATGATGTGATCTACTGTAGAGAGCGATGTGGCACACACAAACAGCAGTTCAGATGTAAATTCTCTTCATGCTTCATTACCAAGTTCACTGTTTCAGGGTCTGGTTCCTTTCTTCAGTGCAGCACATACCCTGCCAAGCCCTGGCACAGAGCTTGGTGAGCCACAGTATACCTGCTGAATTCAGAGAAGTCACATTGGAGTGGGAGGAAAGGGGACACAGGAGACAATTGTTTCAAAAAACGCAATAAGAAATGGCTGTACATGCACAGTAGAGCAGCTCGGGCGGATGTTGTATTGTGGCACTGAACCCTCATAGGACCAGCTCCTGCAAGCTGAGTACGTAAAGTAGCATGTTACCGTTGCCTGCCTTGTGTCTGGAGCAGCTTAGGCACATCATGTTCCAGGCAAGCTCACAGAGAAAGGTGCTGGCTGGACACAGTGGTGAGGACTCTCTGTAAAAACAGTGAGCCTGCTTACGTGAAATGGAGTGCTGGGCTCCAAGCAGGGCAAATTTGAGCACAAAGGTCACACTATCCTTGTAAGGATTTCTGTAAAATAACTGTGATTTGTTGTCTGAATTTGACTTTTATTTAAAAGACCCCTTTTTCCACCCACTGATCCACACATTTTAAAGAAACTCAGTCATTTAGAATGGTGTTACAGCCTGCTTGTCATTCCCTGCTTAACTACATATGCTCACCTACACATATATAAGCATTACTGCTTTTCCACGGTGCCCAGAACACAGGAAGGCAGGAAATTGAGCTTTCTAAACCCATTACTTAAGCATGTCATCTGCCAAGGGTTCAAAGAAGTCAGACGGGCTAACCATTTTACAATTACATTTTCCATTATCTGTATTGTACAATCCGTCGCCTTATGGCTCCCAGCTCGGTGGCGTTTTGTTGCAGTGCTCGGTGTTTGCTATTGATAACTGCCAGGTTAATTGCTCAGGAGAGTCACAAGTTCTACTTGCCAGCACCAACACTGGAAAATAATTGACACAGCAGTGGGGGTAACTTTTCAAAGGAAAGCCTTTTAATGGATTCATGAATCAGGAGTGAGAAATTTCAAGAAGGAGCAGCAAATGAACAATTGATACAAATCAGAGGAAATGGCTTTTCTGGAAGGTGAAAGAACATCTTACAGAATGTGCGAAATTAATTAGAAGCTAGAAAGAGAATTATTAAGGAAAGAATATGTGGAATCTTCATTTTAGCAAAGTCCATGTCAATATAGTCTTAAAGAAAAATACCCCCCAAAATCAAGATTAATTTCTTTATTTCATTTCGACATTTAAAAATATTTGTGGTTAATTTACTGCCAGACTAACTAGAAGATAATTTAGTTGCTCATTTTTACAGAGCAAAGAGCATCCCCCAGCCAAGTCTAGCTCCCTACTGGAGGTAGCAGTCAGATGACAAGGATGTGTTCCCACACACCACCCACCCCAGCACGTTACTGCCCAGCGTGTCACTACAAGCCAAAATTATGGGTGGCTAAGGCTCATGTGTTCATTTGTCAAACCTTCCTTTCTGCTGGCTGCTGCCACCGTGCCAACAGCTCAGGGAGGTGAATGGCAGTGAGCCGGAAGGCAGCATGCCAGAGACACATGC
Source organism: Steatornis caripensis (assembly GCA_013398225.1). Classification (NCBI taxonomy): domain Eukaryota; kingdom Metazoa; phylum Chordata; class Aves; order Caprimulgiformes; family Steatornithidae; genus Steatornis; species Steatornis caripensis. Next base: position 111,339 of record VZSC01009876.1, read on the forward strand.
GGAGCTTCCTAAAAATCAAAATCAGCATTTCTCTGCAGTGTTTTTTTCAGGTGGTCAACATTTTTTAGGGTTTGACCCTATTGCTTTCCACAGGATCAGTCTTCTTTTCTCTTAGAATTTTAAAAATTTTCTCATCAGTTACCTATGCTATTTTAAAAGGGTGATTATTTTGCTGGCAGGTAGGTTTTTGACCTGAGATTATTATAAACTGTTCTGGAGACAGCAGCATTTACAGAGTTATAAAGTTTGTTTTATATTGACACTGATTTCCACCTCAAATATCCCCCAACCAGAGAGACAGAATTACCTATTGTTATTTTGAGAGGAATGGGGCAATTGCCACATTGGATCCTACTCCAGTGTTTGGATCTTCAGGTAACTTCAAAAAACCAAGTATGTTTGATTGTTTTCCAAGAATTGTCTGGGTGGTCTGCCACAGTTTTCTGGGACTTGATGTAAAGTTAGTTGTAATAAACTACGTAATTGCAATAGTATTAGGAGGGCCTCCACTCAAAGTCAAACTGATACAGATTTAAACAAGGTTAACCTACAAAACTAAGGAAGTGCAATGCAGAGTAAGGAATAAAACCAAAATTATTTAGGAATTGCTTGGAAACTGAAAATATGTAAGGTAAACAAAATATGGTATAAATAGGTCTATCTGGAGATTGTTTGGTATTGATTTTTGCCTTTAATGGACTTGGTTAACCTAATAGCGTGTTCTTTGCGTGAAAAAGTTTGAGTCTAGTGTGAGCAACACTCAAAACCAAAGCACTTTTTTTTCTTGTTTTGTGTTTTAATATCATTAACAAAATTAATTTCATATCTATAATTGAATGCTATATTAGAGCAAGAAAAAGTTGTTCTTTTTCCACAGTTGGTATTTTTTAGTGAACTGTTTATTTTCATGGTAGGAATTTAGTGGGTCTTGTCTAAGGAAAGGAAAATGTGGAGAAGGTTAGGAAGAGGCTGGGACAAGCTATTATGTTCAGAGCTTTGTGCAAATTAGAGTTAAACCTAAGTCAAAAGCCTAGATCTACATTTTAAGATCTATTTTAAACTCCAGAGCTTTGAAGAATAGCTACAGATTCCTACATAAACTATTCTAAACTCTCCTCAGGGTCTTCCAGAACTTGATTTGAATTTTTGCAGCTTAGAACTGTCTTTTGTATGACCACTTTAAGAACCCCCTTTAACACTGAGGTGTTTTCCTCAAAACTGTGGCAGGCCTATACCCATACACACTTACCCTTCTCCTTACTGGAGTTGCAGAAATGTCCTGATTTTTTGAAGTCGGGTTTCCCACTGCTTGGTATCCAGTAAAAACAGTAAGTGAATTTTGCAGCCACTACAAAATCAAGGAGATGAGGTTCTGTCCTTATTTTAAATGGGCACAAGTGACTTTTGAAAGCCATGTCAGCTTTGTACAATGCCTTTGACAAAACAAAGCAGGAGTATACCTGTAGTTCTGCTGTTGGTGTTTGTAGAATGACACATGTGAAGGGAGCAGCAGGGGAGGCCAAATGATGAGCATTGTGGCAGATGTGATTTGTAGTTTTGGAAAATTCCGGACCAAAGAATAAAGAACTGTAAAAGTTTGGCATATTTAGCTTACCAAGAAATGTGATGGGTATTGTATGACGCATTGCATGGTCAAAGGGCTTTTCACCAAACCTGCTTTCACCAAGTAATTTTGCCCTATAGAAGACTGAAAAGTTACACCTCATGATAGATCAGAATTAAGACAAATGCTTTAATGCTTTCATCTGTATTAAAAACCTGTTATTTATGGGTAAATACATAAAAACTCAAAGCCTTTTTTTTTTTTTTTACTGCTGATGGCATAGGATGATAAGCTAACATACACGAGAAACTGTACCACAGCCAATGAAAGAATCCAGAATAACTGTACATCACAGTCAGGGATTAGTGTATGTTACCTTTCAATACAATTATGTGAGCTGAAATTAAAAGCCATAAGAGGCAGAGTATCAACAAATGTTTTTTCCTCTCCCGTACCACACCTCCCTTAATATTGATTTCCAGCAAGAATTAGAAGAAATATCTTCTGCTGTGTTCACTCTGTTTAGACTTTTGCATAAAACTGTTTCTGAGGTCTGTGAGGTCCCATACAGCAAAAAAAGAAAAAGAAAAAAGTAAAGGCGTACACGTATAGTAGTAAGGAAGTTACTTTTAAGTTCAGATCTTTAAAATCCTTTTTAAAACTTGTAAGACGCTACACCCATCCAAACATTAAAGTGCAGTTATTGTGGCAGTACCAAAGCACCGAGTTATGAAATGCTAGGGCATGCTATGTACACTGGTAAAGGGATGACAAGATTTCTGCTACCCCAAGGATACGGACCCTCAGGTGCTCTGCTGATCCGTGTGGGTGAGGCCGTACTAAAAGTGTGAGAAATGCAGCTAAACTATGATGTGCCTGGGGCTGATGAGCCCAACAAATATTTCAGCAGGTGAAACATTGCCAGCCTCACAACTCCGGGCACATCACTTTGAAAAGTGCTGGGTGCATTTTCTGTAGCTTTCTATAGTGTTTAATCTGTTATAAAAAGAAAAAGGAACTAGGATTCAGTGGACTCTGTCTGTAGCAGTGATGTTAATAAATGTTTGGAATAAAGCCCACAGTGTTAAATAAATAAAAAAATGTTCTAGAATCAAGGAAAAAGCAACAATGTCCCTTTCTATTTACTTGGACTTAATTTTTACTGGAAGGCAGAAAAGTAGACTATCGTAATGATTAATATTCTAGCCCTCAACTCACGAAACACTCTGAGATACTTAATTCCCTGCTCCTGGACATTTTTCTCACCATTTCAGCATCATGAAAGGGCATGGAAGTGGATGATAATGTACTAGCAGAGTAACATTAAGGAAAAATAGATTTTGTATAGTGGGAAAAGTAAGTATAAAAAGCGGCTATGAGAGCACTTGTAGTGACTGGCCATTTTGCACTCACGGCTGGGGTGGTAGTTGCAGTATGCTAGTTCAGAGTGGAGCAAAACCCCACGCACAGAAACACTCAACATTTCGGTGTCCACACTTCACAATTAGCATCTGCATGAATGAGGATCGTAACACAGCTTCTACACTACATATTTATGCCCTAAACCACAAATCCTGAGGTTGCCATGTACTGAGACTTGCACTGCCAAGTCTATGAGTGCCTGGAAGAGCTGTCCTCAGCACGTGGATATTGCCTGTGACGAAATGACACTGAGAAATGTGAGAGGTATCAAGAGAGAGAGTATGACTGCAGTTCCACAGTCAGTCACTGACAGCAGTCATTAACAGCACTGCCACGGATTGAAAGCACATTTAAAAATTAATGCTTTGCATATAATATCACCAAGAGTAAGTGACCGCTAACAGTAAGCAACAGCAAGGCAGCAGGAAAATCAGACCTGCTTCTATTTCTGAATAGTTCCCCTGCTTGGGGACAGAGCTTTATTCGATTCTGAACAGCATCAAGGCCAATGGTATTGTCTTGCTTTCTAGTCCATCTCATGGTCTCCATAAACATTATCCCGACAGCCGACTATTATCACAAGCAGGGCTAGATAAACGGTGATGCTAAGAGGATATTGACATTCCTATTCAGTCTTTTCCTACTTAATTGCCCAGGAGAGGCAAGGATTGCGCCGAGAAAGAAGTCAGCATTACATACACCAAACACAACATTACACTTGAATCACGTCATCTGATCTAAATATGTAGATAGACAAGGACTCACATTGAAACCAAATTTTGTGTTGCATCTCTATCGAAAACAAGTTTGGATTTGAATGCTATTTCAGGTATCAAAATGCATTTTATTGGACAAGCTCTGATGTCTTAATATTTTTAAATGTTAAAATGGTTTATTTTATGTATTGCTTTACAAGGCAGCAAAAGCTGCTTAAGGCCTCAAGACAAACAAAATATTTGTTCCTACTCTGATGTCTGTTCTCTTCCCCTTCCCTTCCATATGCCATCTCTCCTGTTCTTTTCTCTGGCCTCTCTTCTCCTTATATTTACCAAGTGGTGGAAGTTAATGAGATAACTGTTAATAGAGTTAACCGTGCTTTTACAGAGAAAGGTTGGACCAGATGATCCTTAAGGTCCCTTCCAACCTGGTATTCTATGATTCTATGAGATAAGGGAAGGTCTCTGCCACTGCTACTGCTGCAAACCTGCCTCAGCTGCTGTCCTATGCTGGGAGCTCTGCCACTTTGCAAGGGGAGATGTTGCGCTAAAAAGGTCTCACTGTACTGCTATATTAAAATTCAGTATCCAGATTCCCTTTAGATTCCCAGCAGTGGTAATCTCACAGCAGCATCTGAACTATCCTTAAAAGCAAAACCTGAACACATCAAAGTCCAACAGCCCTCTCAAAATGCCTGGGTAAAAAGCACAGAAATAACATATTCCCATAACGTATGTGCTAAAATCTACGTGGGCAGACCAATTTGCTCCTCAGCTTCTCCTGCTGTGGACTTTTCCAGTAGGAAGCAGTAGCCTTGAATATTGATTCAGCGTTTGTGTTTGGAGTGAAACATCATTGAGAAGTACAACTCCACCTTATTACTGCTGCACTAAATGCAAGAACCCCTGCCTTCCCTCTGGCTTAGCAGTGCCAAATCAATATCCCCGAGGCACAGATCTCAGTGATAGGCTTAGTTACAACATCTTTTTATTATTTCTTCCTTTTAACCTTTCTCAGGGATGGAAATTACATCAGTGCACCAAGCTGGATCAATATGCCTTGAATCAAATCTTTCGGCTCTGTATTCTCATTTGATGTGTAAAATTTTATTTGACCATTTGGAATTTATGTCCATGTTTCTGGATAGCTCTAATGACCTAAGCTACAGATTCCACTTATTTTTTGAGTAATAGCAAAGAACCAGCTAAGAGCTGTGGCAGCTAAAAGATGTGTTGTGTCTCAGAATGAACAAAATATTAAGGATACTGCACCCTCTCTTATCAGAGAGGCAGTTTCCTGCCCTCCATATACTGGTTTAGGTGGTTACATGGAAAAGCTCTGAACTGAAGGATGTTTTCCAGGTCTCTGGGTCTTCGATGTTGAAGGACAACGCCTCCATAAATGATGCGGCTCATGCATTTCTGAGTGTAAAAAAAATGTAGACATATTTATTTCAAAGTATGGTGAAGGATGATGTTTTATGAATTGGTGTTATATCACCAAGGAAACAGATACATTCATCACTTTGTAGAATGCCTGCAAAGGCTATACAAACGTCGTGTGGGGCAGAATTACCACGGTTCGAATACAGATGTATCTGGAGTGCACACATGTATGAGAGCAAAAAAATGCTACACACCATTTCAGAAAATCATGTGTATTACAGAAAAAGAAGGGGGAAAAAGCTGTAAAGTAATTGAAACTGCAAAGGTAATGCAGGCAGGGAAAATTTAATTACCCAGTTTAGAATCTGAGCAGGGCATGTCTGATTAACAGATCTCTTTGATGAAAACCACTGTGGGAAAGATAATCAGTGTTAGGTGCCGGGATCTTGGTGCTGCATCACCCTCTGGCAGCCCAAAACACTCACGGCGAGTAGTGGGGTAAGGTGCAGCAGTGATTTGGGCTGCGGAGAGGGAGGGAATGGCAGCACCAATTACTTATCCATAAATACCGCTTCCTGCAAATGTGATGTGTTTCCCTTATCAGCTCTCCTATCATGCTATTAACAAGACAAAGGCTGGCTTAGCTTGGAAGTCATGATGAGATCATAACTCAAGGAGATACGACAGCAGATACCACTTTATGCTATTTTCACAAGGTTTTGGCTCCTAATTCAGTCTGTGCCCATCGTTGTCAACATTGCTACATTCGTTGTTGAAAGAATCAAATAATATCTCTTGTTAAGGTTGGCTATATTTTCATTACGCTGTTGTGTCAGCTCCTGAGATTTGGATATTTTTTGTTTCTTAGTTAGACATAAAATACAAACTTTAAACCAACCACATCTTAGATAAACAATCTTGAAATAATTCCCACCCAATGCAACTTCTCGTAATAAAACTGATAAGCTTTATTTTCTATTTCTTCTACTCTATGCTGAGAGAGTAGAAAGTTAAGTCCTACCCTAGTAGTAATGACATACATTGAATTTTTCACTTTTGAAGTAAGGGAGAACAGCTGGATTTGTTCCCTCCAAATAAGCAGGTGGAAAACAGCAGTTCAAATAAAGTGGAAACCTGTTGGCTCTTTCTAATTAGCATGGGTCTACTGAGATGTTGTGCTCTCTTCCAAGGGCCTGAGTACCCCTTGCAGAAAGAACAGGGATAAAGCCTGTTTCCCTTTTGGGTACGAGTGCTTGCATCAGGGCCAGGGCCAGGTGATAGCTACCACAATTCCTTTGGCTGAGGATCTTGAAAAGGGGCTGCTTTGAAAGAAAAAGGAATCTCCCCATGGCTGGACCTGAAATAGTAGTATTATATCCTCCTGGTACAGTAGCACAATAGTGTGCTGCAAGAGCACCTTAAAAAAAAGGCCACAAAGCCCAAAACACTCATAGAAAATCTCAGTTCATTTTCTATGAAGGGCATGGGAACCTTCCTAGTGGTATCATTACAGGAAATTGCTAGAAAATAAGGAGAAATTCAGACTCTGGTAAGGGGGGCTAGGGAGGGATGAAGGACAAGGGATCCAGCAGAATGAAGGCAATGCTATGGAGTCCCAGGCTACACATAGTGTTTGCTTAAAAACAGTACCTATCCTGGAGAAAATATAGTAATATTGTAGTCACAAGCACCTTTCAGTGGAAGCAATTGCCTAGAGCTTAAATTTGGACTCAAAAGTGAATTCCATCTCAGAGAAAGTACAAGCAGCTTTTCCAGGGAAAACATAGGGCATTAGCTCTCTGGCTGAGAAATTTGCAGAAAAACACACTGAAGTAGAGGGAGGCAGCTGAGAGGGCTGGCAAGTGGAAGAAAATGGAATAAAGAAGGCTGAGGGACCACATAGCTGACTATCTCCAGCCCTGACGGGGTGAAAGCTCATCCCCCATCCGACAGTGAGGGGCAGCAGCTTTGGGGCCACCCACGGGAAGCAGGGAGGCCAAGGGAAACCCTCAGTGTCGAAGACAATCTGCCTTCCCAATGAGACATGGTCTCCCAGGTGTTGCCAGGGTCATCGCATCTCTCTGACATGCACCCGGTACAGTTTTGTGTCGTAAGCACTAACTTTGCCAACTTTTTCTCCAGAATAAGTTGAATGTACGTTTTACATGCAGATTTTCTGTCAATCTGTGAGGTCAGAACACCAGATGCCAGCTGTCGGCATAAAATTATCCGTGCAACAGCGCTGCTGGCTTTGCAAATACATATTTTAAACAGACCACTTTTTTTCCCTTCTAGACAAGTTTGTCTTATATGCCCTGTACAATTAATGTTTGTGAATAAAAAAAATAACAAAGAAACAAACTCAGAAATATAGCTCTTTCAAATTCTTTAATTAAAACATAAATGACATGTTACTGCAGGCTTGGAGTTGAAGTCACTAGTCTTTTGTTCAGTGTATCCAGTAATATCAATAGCATGATAAATACCTTGTTTTCTCCTCTCTCTCTCTGTGTTATAGTTCACGTACATCTACAATCCAGTGGTAAAATATAGCCAGAGGAAACGGAGTGAGAAATGCCCTCTCAGTCTCTTTGACATTATAAAGTACATTCAGAAGGGAGTCTGGCACACCAAAAAACTTACACACACAAAAAATAACCCAACCAAGAAAGTCCACATCATTTTTTTCAAAACTAATTGTTTGTTAGAAAAATCTGTCAGCAAGTTAGTGTGTGCTAAGGAAATAATTAATTGTTTATTCTGATAAGAAGGCTCATATAAAAAAAAAGCTAATCTGAAGCTTTTTATATGAGCACTTCACAAATTTAGGCAGATTATTTGTGCCATTCATTTGAGAATATAATCTAACAAACTAACAACATATTAAGAAAAGAAAAATGTGAACATTCCTTAATGTTTTTTTCTTGTCGCTTTAAGCTACCTATACTTTTCTATACAGTATATTAAAAAACAAAATCACAAGTTGGATTGCCTAAGGGAGTGGGCCACACAAATGGATTACAAAAACTCGGGTAAGTTACAACTTTTTCTATACATGCCCGACATATGCTGGTGTTAAAAATTAGAGTGTACTGATAAGTGAAGCGATTCTGCATTTAAGCAGAGCTAAGCACTGAAAAACTGGGGTAAAACTGAGAAGTGTTTTAAATATGATTTTTTAAAAAAAATTCTACATCTACTACTTCTGGGGATGCACTATTCAGTCATCCAACTCCACTCCTTTTATCCGCAATAAACCATAATGCTTTAATTAATGTGTGGCAGTGTTTGCTGTTATAGATCAAGAGATTTTAGGCAACCTTTAAGCAACCTTTATTTCATCCTCCTCCCCAGCCCTGTGATACTGCTATTTGCCTGCATTGTGGCATTACCTAAACCCCAGCTCTCACATGAACTGCATTATTTTTGGGTAGAATTAACCCAGAAAATGCACACCAACAGCACACACGATGCACTCCAATTGCAAACGAGTGTTCAGCACATGCAAGGCAGTCTGAATTAGTTAAAACAGAAACAGCCTGAAATGTGGCATCCTCACTGCCCTTTCACTCTACAAGTGCATTCCTTTCAGTCCATGCTACTGGATAACATAACCGTTGTACCCATTTCGGAAATATTCACCACATGCTGTGAGACTCGGTAACTGCGGGATGCAAAATTCCTGTTGAATTACTACTGCAAAAACATTCAAGCTTGCAAGTTTGCCAGCTAACCAATGTCAACATTACAACTGCTTCTAGACCATGGGACAAAAGCTACTCCTGAAGGACAGAAGCAAGTACAACAGTCAGGGATGTGTTAAGTTGTATCTTCATGTATATGGAGGACTGCAGAGTAGGGAGTCAGTCTCAGTGTTGCCTTTAAACTAGTTAACTTCAATGGCCATGCTAGAGTGGATGAACCGTCACGAATTTCAATGCAAACGGGCTCCACCTGCCAGAGCTCTTGGGTACGCAGTGTAGCCAGACTGACACCTGTGTTACTGCCTCTTTTCTTTCTATGTTCTTTCAAGTTAGTTAGTAAAAGTTAACACCTTGCAGTTTTACATTTGAAGCATTATGTTGCTACCCCCAGATTTGAGAGGAAAGCAGAGACAGTTTAGAAAAAAAAAAAGGCATGAGGACAATATTGCCAGCCAAGAGAGGGATAAGGGGAATGATACAGAGGTAGTCTTCTCCGTGTTTGAATCTTTGTAATAAGAACATGTCTGTTAGATAAATTTGCATGCAAAGAATGCAAATTCAGTTTCACTTGCAAAATTACCTTATTTTTATCTTTTAATTGACAGCCAGTGGAACAGCCTTGGGACCAATACCAACCTTGCTTGCCTATGAGCTTTTATACCTGCAAAGAATGGAAAGAACTGCTTAAATCAGCAGCTGTTGTGATGCAGCTTCACCGAATGCACATGAACATTTGCTTTGCCCAGTGTATCTGCAACTTTGAAAGAATTCCCTGCACTGTATATGCTAATAAAGAAGCACCAGTTTTCACATCAGTGTGCTGGAAAATATTTGCTGTGAAAATAGTATCCCCTTTTTCCCTTGCCTTGCTATTGAAGATTTACCTCTTTACACATCCATTCAGGACACAGCTGCAAAGAACGTTTTCCTAGTGCCACTCGCTCTCTTTGGCAAAAAGTTCCTCTTCGCCTTGAATGAAAGTTTAAGAGTGAGTAGGATAGATTGCCCTTCCGCTCATGAGTGTAATCCAAGGGTACAGTCCAAAACACATTGCCGTATAAAAGTCAGCTGCTGTTTGAAAAATAAAGCAAAGCAAAATTTTGAAGACTAAACAAACAGCAAAGTATTTAACTGCATTACACGCTCTCATGAGCAGATATGCCCCACATCTCCCGCTCTGTGAGCCTCCTCCTGGCTGCTCTCTGGACTGAGCACAACGAGAATGAAAGCTTTGGTCCTAGGAATTACCCTTTTGGGAGACACCTAAAATATTCCTCCAAGCAATAATAAACAGTTTTGCACGTTTTAAAAACTTCCCCATTGCTACAGCATTTGAGCTCCATCAGTGGGGCACAAAGCTGCCTCCCTTTGCACAGCTCTGCTGCCACAGGCAGCCTCAGAGCCTGAGGAGAAAAGTGTTCATTCACAAAGCTCATTGCTGGGAAGCTAACTGAGCTAGAGTTCAAACTGCAGCTGCAATGACAGTAATGGACATTCATGTTTCAACTGGCACGAAACTCCAGTTGTACTTTTAATAGCATTTCAATGTCTCTCCACCAACCTGCCTTGATCTTTGACAGCACAAAAAGTTGTCATGCTGAGTCACCTCCCCGGGATGAGATCTCTTACATAATTAGAGCTGACACCGTTGTGAATTTAAAGAACAAATATAAATATAACAATCACAGAGTGACTTGAATTTTTAATGGGCATGGAAAGAAGCAAAAATAGTAGTGGCAGGCTAGGTAAATTCCATGTTAATCAGTGGGCAGACACTGGCATCCTTTGAAGCCAGTGGGAATTTTGCATGCCTTAACTTGTCCCCGAGAAGTTATGATTTCTTTATCATCTCTGAAAGTAATTTCTTATTCATATCATTTAATAAAAATGTTTCATTCCAAAAGCAATTTTAGCTGGTACCATATTGAACAGTAATTAAGGATTTATGATCCTATTAAAAGGCAATGTTGTACTTAATCCTTAATAATAACACACTTCATAAAAGTTCTGTGTTACACACAAAGCTGAGAGCAGCTGATGTGTTCTGCAAAATATTTACTGTATTTTCCAAGTGTCAGCAGAGAGTGCAGTACTACAGCTCTCCTTCAAATAATAATCTATACAACTGTGGAAGTAACCTACCACACTCTAAACATTGCTTATCTTTTATGACCTATACATCTATACTGATGTCTAAGGGACATATTTTTCCATCTTGATTTTATGGGATTAGCATGCAGACAATCCCGCTTTATTTCATACAGGTCCGATCGGATGATAGTGGCAGAACTGGGGCTGGATTCAGCCTGGAGCATGGTATCAGTATTACCTGTGTAGATTAGCCCCCGGTGAATCATTTATTTGTGGAATGAGCTATTATTCAAAATAAGCATGAGATAATCTCAATTCTAATATGATACATAAACTAGGAAAAAGCTATTATCCTGCAGAAATAATATAAAGTGTAATTTGGATAAGTTTAAATGAGACAATTGAGTCTATCAAAGACCTTAACACTGAACAACAATATGGACTCGGATGCTTGTCTGTTATCATATTTCACACAGAGCTGAAATTGTGAGAAATCCTCTGATTCAAGACAAATGATATATGTGATTGAAATGTTTTAAATTGCCGTTTTACGCAGATTTTTATGGAAAAAGAAGAATAGCTATATGGATCATACAAGAATTCAAAGTACCTCTTCTATTTTTTGTTCATGAAAATCTATTCTTTAGCTGTAGTTGATATAAAGTTGGTTCAAATCAGCTTTAAAACCTTGTCTTGAAATTCAGCCAAAATTCCTGCAAACCAGGTAAGAGCGAAAAATGTTCCAAATAAATAGTTGATACAAGTATTGCAAATGAGTTTGGACTGTAACTGGTTCTGCAAGGCTTTTCTGACCATTATTCTACAAACAACAAGCATTGCCCTGTTAGGCCCTTAGGATACGTAAAGGGAAGTAGTTGTTGTATTTTGTTCAACTCCAGAAAAAGTAGTAATGAAAAATGATGCTAAGTTGTTGTAGAGTTATTGGCAACAAAACTGTTGAACTTACTCATATGTAACATCTTTGTTAAATTTACTGTACTTTTAGATGCCTCACATGCATAAAATAATTTATAGACCACTTCTTTCCCTTTACATTTTTGCTGTAAAAGCAGTGTTCAGTGTGACTTTTCTATGCCCCATTTCTGGTTTTAGGGAGTTGAGGAGTGTTTCTGTTGTGTCACCAACTGTAGCCAAAGGAGTCACACAAATGTGATAAGCCTTTGCATTGTTTTTCTCCTTGCTCTTCGCAGACCTGAAAAGCTAAAGCCATTCCCTGCATCCCTCCCTGGAGGACTTTCTGCTCCCTGTTTTAGGATCAGATAAAGAAGACATGCTACTGCAATCGCTCCACGATTGGCACTTCCCTGCACTGGCAGATGATGCTACAAGGAATACGAGAAGACTTTTCCATGAATACTCATAGGGGCTTTTTTTACGGTATTTGGATCACGCCCTCAGTTTCCATTGTATTTTATCCACACGTGCACAGACACAGCAAAATGTGCTGCTTCGTTCATTTCCCCTCCGAGACTCAGTTTACAACAACACCAGACCTTTTGCCCTAAGCTAAGAAAGAGGAGTGATTACTCCCTCGCTGTGTTTCATCTCGCGCAGTAGGGTACAGAATCTGAGTGTCAGTTAAAAACAAATGGGCACTGCTGCTGGCTGACTGTAAGTACAATACAAATAAGATGTCTGCCTAGGAATGGTTTTTTCCCAACTTACACTCATTATTTGCTATTCTTTCAGAGCAAATGTAAAGTGAAAATCCTATCTCAACAGCTGTTCAAAGGAAGCCACTTGAGCAGTGAGGAATGTTGCTGACAATCTCAGCATGATATTTCCTTTACCCTATAGAATACATTTTCAAAAGAGATGAAATACTACTTTGAAGCAAGAAGAGCTGCAGCGAGTCACTGTTTGTGTGAGAGGGACTCTGCTGTGCTCCCTGCTGTATCGGGCCGAGGCATTCCTGTCACAACCGAGCTCCTCCCATTGCTCTCTGAAGGCAAGTAGAGACTCATGAAACGGATGGCACCTGCAGTAAAAGCAGGCTTTGCGCAGAGGAGTCAATGCCTAATTCAACATTGCGAAGATTATATGTTATAAGGAAGAATTTGCAAATATTTTTCTCTCTCTGATTTTCTCAGCAGCTGGAATCGTTTCCTTATCTGCAGTATCTTTCAGCCATTTCAGATTTTCTTCCTCCTAAGCTGTAGAAATCACTAAGTTTCTTCAGAGTCATTCGAGCATTACATTGATGATACTACCAAGCACTATTTGGATAGGCAAGACAGACCTAATTAGCATTTTAGGTTAAGATAATCAGTTCAGGGAAAAGGCCTGGCACAATATTTGTCTGTTTAAAGATTATTAGGCCTCCCAGAGACTCTTAAAAATAGCTCTCCCCAAAAACTTATTTACCAATTGGCTCAAAATTGTCTCAGAATTCAGGTGGATACTCAAATGGATGAAACAGCATCTAAAATATGACATCTCACTTATGACACTGTACATAAGATTGGTATTTATACCTTAACCGCCAGTGGAGAAGGATTTTTTTCATAAAGCTATGTAAGAAGTGATGTGGTGATCCCCATGTCTTAAATGATGGCCTGGAACATGTCTTCAAGAGGAGATTCAAGAAACACTATTTCAACAATTTTTTTCATCTGTCCTCATTCCTGTAGTGCAAAAATGCCCACCTATTTCACTTGTGAAGTGTTAAAAAACTTAATCCACAGAGGCTGGTTTATGCTCTCAACTTCAATCATATCTACTGACAGATTTTTACAAGCTAATTGTATGCTATCTAAAAGTATAATTCCTTTTGCTAGGTTTAAATTAACTATTTTCAATTTAATTGTATGTACTTACCTAGTATTATTACAAACCAGAAGTAAAATGGCATTTATTGTTGGCAATTCCTTTGCTTTTTTTCTTTTCTTTTTTTTTTTTTAGTGGCTTGATCACATGTCTTTTGATTGCTTTTTGATGGAAAAGAAATACCAACATTTTGTATAGAAGTCTAATTGTTCCTGTAACATAAAACCCCCATATCCAAAGGGACATGACCAGAACTGCACTCTGTATCACAAGATTTACTGCACCATTAGAATATGATATAAATAGATATGGATATCTCATATACTGGATATTATACTCACCTGTTTTTGTGGGTGTTTTCTGAAATCCTACTCAGTCTTCTCTTTTATGTGATTTTCAAATGTTGCCAACCCATTATTTGCCCATACCACATAAATGTTATGACAATGCTGGATGTCACTTTCTGAATGGAAAATATTTGCAATGATGAAATGTTGAAAATTTATTCCTGTTTAGATAACTTTTTATTATCAATTTTTGGTGTTGAAATCTCTTTAAGCTTGAGATGAAAAGAATGTCTCAAAACTCCAGCCTTTTAAAAATCATGTCTTTACAATGAACAAACCATCAGGCCACCTGCTTGCTGCTAAAAAGCAAAATTTTGTCTATACATACATCTATTTTAGCTGTGGATACATTTTTGTTTCAGCATATATGTAGCAAGCAAGTGGGAAAGGAAAAAAAGTAATCCACAATTGAAATATTCATTTTCTAAATTAACACAGTCACTTTATAAATCACCCAGAATGATGGAACAACTAATGACTCAACTGACTCAAAATGTATCAGGTCCTTACAAAGGTCCATTCTCCTTAGTAAGTCAGAGCTTACCTACGTTAAGTAGAAATCTCAGTTTTGCTTGTTCTGGTTGAGGGTAGAAAATGGCTGGCTTCACTTTTGCATTACCAGCTACTTCAGAGATTCAGGTAAAAGGATCAGCCAAATATTTAAATGCTTACCCTAGAAACTGGAGTCAATTTTCTGAAAAAGTCGCTTTCTTCAAGGAGTTTCAGTTTCTGCTTTTCCTTATTATTATTATTTTTTTAATTTTTCTCTCTCTAATTTAATATAGCACCCAAACCACTATAAGACTAAATAAAAATAGGAAAGAAATCAGGCATTTCAACAGAAGTTGAACTGTAAACAGTTTTGATGGCTATACTTGAATGAAAATTCCTTATATCCATAATTGTATTACCAATAATATTAGTAAAATTGTAATAAATATAAACCCAAAGAAAACTACATTAAATCTGTGGCCCATTTAATTATAGGATTATCGATAGCATAGATAGTATTAGCTTGTGGTTCTAGAACTCCGCTGATATTGAATATACCTAATGTGTGTTTCGGGACTATTAATGGACTTGGATTACGCACAAGCATATAAGCGAAAGATGATGTCTGCCCTAAAGAAGCTACAGTGCACAGATAGGCAGAGGGACAAGCGGTAGCTACAGAATAGAGAAGAAAAGGTAACAAGGCAGGATTCGGCAGCGCAAGGGACTGCAGGCAATATCCTGCCAGCCTTCTGATGAACACATACTGATAAGAGTTCGCTTTCCATATTTGCTTGAGAACAGGGGAGAAATCCTTCTTTAATTCCAGTTGTGGCCTACTAGCACCGCTATTTTAGCTCTGCCATTTTCTAAAACTACCTGCATGCCAGTATGTTGCATTGTAAATAAAATAGTAGCAATTTCCATAAAATACAGAATTAGGCCCTAAGTTTGCCAACATACACGTACTTGAGTAGCTCTGAGCACATGAATACTTACAGACACCAAGGTTACTGAGTTCAATAAAAATTCATGTACATATATATACACACATACGTGTGTATCTGCAATTGAGCATCTTAGGTTGGATTTTAACCAATTACGCTGAAAGTAAATTATCAATCCTCTATTCCATCAGTAATTACAATCTTTTAGTTCACCAAATTTCCCTCTTGAATGCTTATAAATTCTGACTTCTTCTTGTCCTTTAGCACCTTCTGAACTGTTGTAGACAAAAACATAAGAGGTAAACTTTAACAGTGTCACGGTTTAACCCCAGCTGGCAATTAAGCACCACCCAGCAGCTCGCTCACTCCCCAGTGGTGGCTTGCGGGAGAGAATCACAAGGGTAAAAGTGAGAAAGCTCATGGGTTGAGATAAAGACAGTTTGACAGGTAAAGCAAAAGCAGTGCACACAAGCAGAGCAAAACAAGGGATTCATTCACCGCTTCCCACAGGCAGGCAGGTGTTCAACCATCTCCAGGAAAGCAGGGCTCCATCATGCCTAACGGTGAAGTGGGAAGACAAACACCCTGAAGACAAACACTCTGAACATCCCTCCCTCCTTCGTTCTTCTTCCTCCAGCTGTATATGCTGAGCATGACACCGGGGGTCAGCTCTCCCTGCCTGTGTCCCCTCCCAACTCCTTGTGCGCCCCCAGCCCACTCACTGTCGAGGTGGTGTGAGGGGCAGAAAAGGCCTTGGTTCTGTTTAAGCCTTGCTCAGCAATAAGAAAAACACCCCTGTGTTGTTGTCAACACCATTTCCAGCACAAATCCAAAACATAGCCCCATACCAGCTACTGTGTGAAGAAAATTAACTCTATGCCAGCCAAAACCAGCACACATAGGCAGGATTCACTTGAATAAAGCTCAGTGAAAACTTTTAAATGTTTCTGAAACAAGTGGTTAGTTTACTAATGCACAGTGCTGGTAACCTATGTCCAGATGTAAAAGGCATGTCTGTCTGGGTATGTATGTGATATTAAAAATCCTTATCTCCTAAGTGCATATTTTTTTTAAAGAGCACTCTGAGTGGCAGATTTGTTTATTTTTGAACAAAAAGTGCTTTCTCTGTGTGGTCATCATACAACATCCTGTTCTCAAGTCACGAGTACAGGTTTCCATTTGAATCATGTCTTTTTTAATTACAGGGAAAAATACTGAAATGTATTAATCCAAATACATGGAAATGGTTGGTTCTTAGTTTTTATTTGTGCTGCAGAGCGAGGTCTAAGGCAAACCTGATTTAATACACTTGCATACATTATCAAACTTCATAGACTTGGTCAGAAGTATCAACCTCATGCAATGGATAAAGATTCTCTCCGGCAGCTTAAAAATATTTTATTACTGATCGTTTTCAGAAAAAAAAAAAAAAGACAAGAATAAATCTGCACCAACTTCTATCTGAAATGAATAATCACCTTACAATTAATCCTGAAACAAAAGATTTTGAAGTTGATTCAGAATGACATGTTAACATGTTTAATGTCCCTCCTCATTCTATTGATAAGGTGACAATAGCCTTGACTGCACACATACATCACTGCTTAAGCGTTTTCTAAGTAGCCACAGTCTAAACTCAAAAACAGCAATAAGAAGGAAAGTCAGTGTGAAATGTTTGTCATCAAGTTGGGGAGGACATTTACTCTCTTCTTGCCTGATAAGCAAATCAATGATTGGAGGCCAGAAAGCACCCCAAACCTCACCCCGAATATCTTGAGGCACAGCAGTGACTCTCCCACTGTTTGAGTCGTGAGGGTAGCCTCAGTAAATAGGGTATTATCTGCAGTTAGTGCTTCTGGTAACACTGCCAGAGTGCCAAAGTCCTACAGTAAAAGAGGTTTTGAATGCTGAGCTCAACATGTCACAGAGATTCCTGATTCTCGGGCAATGCCAGGCAGAGGCTGCTTGTGACCTGAACGCCTGATGCTCACGCCCTGGCACAGAGGTCTTGTTAAAACGCCAGAGCTCAAACCCTCCAAAGCCGAAATACGTTTGTTGTGTCTAAGCAGCTGACCCTTCTGTCTCACAAGAATACCCTCTGTTTCCACAAGAACACCCCTCCTGGATGCTTGAGAGGCAGAGGGGATCCTTTTAGTTATTTTGATGTTTCCATGCAACTCCACAAATTATCTTCCACCTCCACAGGATAAAAGTGGCAGGACAATCCGTGTGTTGTCAGCCCAGGTCAGATATTCATTGAGACAGATGCACTGCCATTCAGATTCCTCCATTACCACACAGAAATATTGTCCCTCAGAAAGTCAGGAACCACTGCACTGCTCTTCTCTTTTGTTTCCAAATTACAGGATAAATTAAGAGATAGTTATTAATATTTAATTAAAAGTAACTGGGTGTCCTGGTTTGGGCCAGGATGGAACCAATTTTCTTTTAGTGACTTTGCTTTTTGGCTGAGTCTCTTCTGAGAAGCTGCACTCTCTGAAATTAACTGCATGTTTTTCCAGACAGCAGCTGCTTCTAGCAGTGATAACGCTCGGTGTTTGTACTTAGTACTGGAAGGTTAGTAGGACTGGTATGCAGTAAGGCTTTTGCTTATAGTTATCCCTATGAAGACCAAGGTCGATGCTTGCTTCTGCTAACTTTCCTATGCACGGAACTGAAAGAGTGGGAAAGTGCTCACACCTGTGACCCTGCGGTGGGGAGGAGTGGGTCGGACAGGTGACCCAAAACTGACCAAACATAGTATTCCATCCCACACGTGTCATGCTCGGTATAAAGCTGAGGGATCACAAGGGTCACACCCTCTTCTTCTATGGCTGGCATCCAAGGAGGACCCCTTCCGATTCTTCTGCCTTCAATCCTGATCCGAGCATTCCTGAATCCAGCTCCTGCCTGCTGCGGAGTACATTCCGGGACTTTCCCCGGGCCTGTGCTGCAGCATCTGGGTGACGTATTTATTTGTCATCAGGGTGGAGGGGAGCTTGATATTGGTTTTGTACATAGTTGTACATTTGTATATATTTCATTATTATTTTTCCTATTATTATTACATATTATTATTATTGTAGTTAGATTAAAGCTGTTTTAACTTTTTCAACCTGTAAGTCTCTTTCCCTTTTNTTTTTGGCTGAGTCTCTTCTGAGAAGCTGCACTCTCTGAAATTAACTGCATGTTTTTCCAGACAGCAGCTGCTTCTAGCAGTGATAACGCTCGGTGTTTGTACTTAGTACTGGAAGGTTAGTAGGACTGGTATGCAGTAAGGCTTTTGCTTATAGTTATCCCTATGAAGACCAAGGTCGATGCTTGCTTCTGCTAACTTTCCTATGCACGGAACTGAAAGAGTGGGGAAGTGCTCACACCTGTGACCCTGCGGTGGGGAGGAGTGGGTCGGACAGGTGACCCAAAACTGACCAAACATAGTATTCCATCCCACACGTGTCATGCTCGGTATAAAGCTGAGGGATCACAAGGGTCACACCCTCTTCTTCTATGGCTGGCATCCAAGGAGGACCCCTTCCGATTCTTCTGCCTTCAATCCTGATCCGAGCATTCCTGAATCCAGCTCCTGCCTGCTGCGGAGTACATTCCGGGACTTTCCCCGGGCCTGTGCTGCAGCATCTGGGTGACGTATTTATTTGTCATCAGGGTGGAGGGGAGCTTGATATTGGTTTTGTACATAGTTGTACATTTGTATATATTTCATTATTATTTTTCCTATTATTATTACATATTATTATTATTGTAGTTAGATTAAAGCTGTTTTAACTTTTTCAACCTGTAAGTCTCTTTCCCTTTTCTCTTTCTCCTCCCTTTTGGGAAGGGAGGGGGTTAACAAAGAGCATCTGCTCGTCTATAATTCTCGTTCAATAGTGTTAATGAAAATTATTATATTTGATTAAAATCACCATCATGTCAAGCAGTTATTCCTAGGTAATTCTTTTTTTCTTCAGCAACCTTCCTTCCCATTTTACTTGTAAGCTTCCAAACCTGCTGGCACGATTGAGCCATGCGGCTCAATTTCTGTCCAGCTTGTGAACTCCACATAGGTGCCCCCACACTGCTGGGGTCACAGCACTTCATCTGGAAGCCCACAAGACTTGATTCATTCTTGCAGTTTTACTTCAAAATGGGTTAAGCTAGAGGTGAAGAAAGTCTTTAGATTTTTTTTAGCTGCAAACCAGACACAGTGCATAACACTGACTAATGTTGAAAACTGTTTTCTCAACGTAAATATCCCGGCTTTGTTGTAACACAGGAAGATGGAAGAAGAGTGTTGATCTGCATTGGCAAGCTTTGGAGAGGAAGAGGAAGACTAGGCGTTAAGTCCCGTCATGCCTGGGAACAGCAGGGCCAGCACTGTCCTTTGGTGGCTGTGCAGAATGCATGGCTGTGAGCCTGTCTCCCCAATATAATAATACCCAAATAATAAATGGAGCATCCTAGCTTATGTGCTAACTGTGTGTGTCTCTCCACCACCTTTAAGCCCTATATTCATCGCTTACGGATTATTTCAGTATTGTTTGTAACAGCAAGCTACACATAAAATAATAATGAACGAACAATGCCCTAAATATCTCTACATCCTCAAATTGTGTTTTTTTAATAAATATATTATGAATTTAAACCTTTCTGAATGCCTTTATGTATAATGCAATTCTCCATTTTCATCAGACTTTATAACAGAACAGAATTTTCAGAAAAGAGACAATTTGCCAACACTGAGGGCAATACACATATAGTAGTAATGATACCCACTTTGTTTTCTGGAGCTTGAAGCTATTGGACTGAGCCGAGATAATCAGATTTACCTTTGCTCTAAATATACCATGCTAGGAGACAAACCATGCCTTACTACAGAGCTGTTGTGTTGGACAAAATTAAAGGGTGAGGAAATGCAATTGCCAGGGAAAGGCAATTCTTTCCAGCATCTCCCATGTCACCTTGGGGTCCTCAGTGCTCTCGAGGCTCTGCTCTCCTGCTGAGTCTCAGCAGCCCCTGTGTGTTCCTGGGGGCAGTCTCAGCCCTCATGGCCCCCATAAGATGCCAGAGAAGTATCTTGGTGGCAGCCCTGAGATGGCGTGAAAGTTTTTGAAGTGGGAGAGCAGGAAATCTGCACAGCCTCAGCCTGGTAGAATTGTCTCTCAGTGTTTCCTCTCTTTTTACTTCTCCCCATACGTGTAGGGCACCATGCCTGCTTCTTCTCTTTTCTAGGGCTTTTTGCACATGTTTCTTCCTTCTTTTCTTTTCCCCCTTCCCCATCACTCCAGAGGTCTCAAATCTTTGATAGCTTTTCTTTTGTAAATATGATGCTTGTGCCTAATTTCCAGTCTCAGATTTCAGAAGAGTGCAGCACCAGCTTGTACTTTCAAAATAAACCACGGTGGCATCCAGCCACTGTAATCAAATTAATATTTTTATTAGAAGCACGGATTTGAGGAGGATACATTACAATTCAACTCAAGATCATGTTTACTCTTTTTGTACTTGAGACTTGGTAGGAGTTGAATATATGAAACTGTTAAAATTCCATTTAAATAAAACATTGGCAAGGGGCCCAAGCCAAAGGCCGGGAATTTCAATGAGAGGCATTTTCTTGGCTTTAGTACACTGCATGGCTGGCTTTAGAGAAACAGTTTTTTCCAGTTACATGAAAGCAATTCTGGGATAGCCATTTGGTTTTCAATAAAATCAGTCTTGCATGTCTGGTAGCTCATACAAAGATCACAGCTGAGTGCATGACCACACACAGGTTGCTATAGAGAAAACAAAGGCCGTATATCAGGCTAATAATGAACAAAAATAAAGTACACATCACAATTCATTGAAGACCCAATACTTAGATAGTTAAAAATAGTACAAATTAATAATAAAAGGATCATGAGTTGGAAAATATTTTCAGAGTACACATTAAATGTGGCAACTACTGAAGGTGCTTATATGGAAATATTGTAGAAATTATGTGTTTTCAAATTTCTTTCTTGAATTTGGCCAGCAGCACTTCAGATAAATGTCAAAACAGATCTGTCTTGAGTGTTCCTCGGTTATTCCTGGTGACCTGTAAACTGCAAATTGACATGCGACATATTAGAAGGAAGCTGGGGCTCCTGTGGTTCTTCTTAAGATGTTAGATATTGCTTCATGCAAGGGTTTATGAATCTAGGCAGGTCACCCTGTTAATTTAGTTAGCCAGCAATGTGCCCTTGTGGCCAGGAAGGCCAATGGCATCCCAGGGTGCATTAAGAAGAGTGTGGCCAGCAGGTCGAGGGAGGTGATCC
>VZSC01009876.1:133772-170373 GCA_013398225.1 Steatornis caripensis
ACAAATATCTAAAGGGTGGATGTCAAGAGGACGGGGTCAGACTCTTCTCAGTGGTGCCCAGTGACAGGACCAGGGGCAATGGACACAAACTAGAACCCAGGCAGTTCCACCTGAACA
This sequence comes from Steatornis caripensis, assembly GCA_013398225.1. Taxonomy (NCBI): domain Eukaryota; kingdom Metazoa; phylum Chordata; class Aves; order Caprimulgiformes; family Steatornithidae; genus Steatornis; species Steatornis caripensis. Next base: position 133,890 of record VZSC01009876.1, read on the forward strand.
TGAGGAGGAACTTCTTTACTGTGAGGGTAACAGAGCACTGGAACAGGCTGCCCAGAGAGGTTGTGGAGTCTCCTTCTCTGGAGATATTCAAAACCCGCCTGGATGCATTCCTGTGCAACCTGCTCTAGGGGCACCTGCTTTAGCAGGGGGGTTGGACTGGATGATCTCTAGACGTCCCTTCCAACCCCTACCATTCTATGATTCTGTGATTCTATGAAACATCCCATTTTTGAATGCAGGTTGTTAAAACTGCCGTGAAGAAATCACTTGGTATGGATCAGCTGTGCTGATTGTTTATACAGCTCATGCTCATGTACTTTTGTGGGTAGTTTGATCTGCAGAATAGACTTGTGCTCAGCAAGATGAAATTACTTAACTTTGATGTGCAAGTTAAGTTATAGATTTCAGTCCACACAGTTGTAGTAAGGTTTCATAGTAAGGGCTTCACATGAAAATCTGGCCCTGGCTGTTACAGTGTATGCATGTGGAAGGGCCACAAATACTGATAGTATTAAATGTTATCATCTGCCTTTATTCACATGAAAGGAATAAAAGCAAAAGTTACTGTGTTACTGATGCTGTTTGCAATACACCTTACATTGCATATACAGAAACAAAGGAATGAAACCCTTTGTTTTTTGAACTACAATCCGAGAAATTTTGCATTTTTCATCATTGCCCCCTGGTGAGAAGACTGTGCTGAGAATGAAAAAGAATAACCCCAGTGCTTGGCCAAAAAGGCTATGTTGCCTCAGTGTATTTCTGACATGCACTTGATGTTTCAAACTTATCAGACATGGAGCATCTATCATGCGAGGAGAGTCTGAAAGAGTTGGGACTGTCCAGCCTGCAGAAGATAAGGCTTGGGGGAATGTTACTGATGTGCTTAAACACCTGAGGGGAGGGAATAAAGAAGACGGAGCCAATCTTTCCTCAGTGGTGCCCAGTGAACATGCAACAGGCAATGGGAAACAAAGAAAGTTTCATTTAAACATAAGACAAAACTTTTTTGTTTACTGGGAGGGTAGTCCAACACTGGCACAGGTTGCCTAGAGAGGCAGTGGAGTCCCCATCCTTGGGCAACTAGTTCTAGGTGTCACTGCTTGAGCAGGGGGGTGTTGGACAAGATAACCTCCAAAGGTCCCTTTCAACCTCAACCATGCTGTGATCATGTAATATCGTGTGTCTTAGGAGTCTTATTTTAGATCAATTTTTTTCTTCAAGCATCCACAGAGACCTTAAATGCTTTTCAGACCTTCATACTTTTTCCTGCCTTAGAATGCAAGTCACCCATGCAGCAAAAGAGAAAAGGAAAGCTCTTCAGACCAGCAGAGGAGCACCTGTACCAAATCTCGCTGAATGTCAAGAGACCAGGACAGAGATTCAGTAAAGTTAAAAATCACTCGTTCTTTTACATATGAACTTACAAAAAATTATTTTGGGAACTTGAAAGCGATGATTATCACAAAAGGAAGGATGTTCACTTTGCCAGCCAGTTAAGTGAAGTAAAACTCCCAAATCATTTTGGAAATGGTGACTGTTGAGCTAATGAAAGGAATCAGAAAAATCACTTGGTACCATACCAAAGAGCTAGGTTTCACAAGTCCAAGAGACCCTTTTGAGCCCTCTGTTTCTACTACACACACAAACATATAAAGGAATATATAGTAAAGTTGTAGAGCCACACGATGATTTGATAATGTCTTTTTAATGGTTTGCCTTCTGCATGAGATCGAATCTTCACGAGGCTTCAAGTAATCTATCATTTTCATGTGAATCAATCTGTCACAGAAATGGTAGCAAACCTCTTTAAATTTGTATGTTTTTTACCTCTTTGTCCTACATATCCCTGCCCCAAGGCCAGTAAGAAGTGTGATAGGGAGAGCAAGAAATTGATTGTGTCATAAAACTTCTATTGCTTGAGAAAGTTATTGCTTTTTGTGTTAAAATTTATCAAAATGTTCTAATTTAAAAGTTTTTTCAGTACTGACAATGAATATAAAGCCGGTTATCAGAACGAGAAATACGATCTTGAATCCAACACTAAGGGGCTACTACAGACTGCTTTTGCAAAATGGGTCCTTGTTTCCAGTCTTGGAAGGTGCAGACGTATGTAACTTCATACATATGTCCCTTTCTCACGTGGATATGATGTTTTAAGATGCTTATGTAAGTTTTTACAGTTCCTTCTGAGAGCTGGTGACTATTTCCTTGTCTTTCAAAAAGGAACATTCTAAAGCAAATGGCTCGAAACTCTCAGGTGCTCCTGGTTGTGTTATTTTACTTTATTTTGGGTTTAGAGCAAAACAGCATTTGCCAAGGTTACAATGTTGCAGGTATAGAACCAGTTATAACTACTTACTTGGAATGAGCTGCATCACTTTTGGCTTTAATGCCCCTGAGTATTGCACCCACCCTAAACTCAACTATATGAACATTTTTACATCATGCTATAAACTGTATGTTTAGTCACCTCAGGGGAAAGAACGTGGTAGCTGTGTTACACTACACGTAATGAAACTGCACATGCAGATCACAACAGATTCCAGTTTCAATACAAAGAGATTTCAATTTAGCGCCTCTTGATGAGCTACAAGAACAGAAGACCTCTTCTCCTTTCCCTTGGCTGATTGCCTAACAAATTTTGCTCACTCACAGCCCTAAAGACAGGTCTTGATTGTGTTTTGATGTTTCTGCCGACCTATTACTGTATTGACTGTATGGCAGGCAAAACATTCATTTGTGTTCTCATTTTTCCCCTGCACTCCTTCCACTCAATCAAACAGGCACACAAACCTCCACTGAACAGGAGAATGCTTTTAAGCCATGTCAGTGCTCCTGGGAACAGTGTCGTAAGAAATCTCTTTTCTCTTTAAAGATACACGCTTGACTGGCTGCGAGACTTGCCATTTTTGCCTTTCTTTCCTTTTGTTTTGTTTTGTTTTGTTTTGCTTCTTCCCACCCTCAGAATACAACATCCATATTCACCATGGCATAGAAATCATCATTTAAAAAAAAAATTTCCTCTGAGCCTCCTTCCATCCAGTGAAATACGTAGTGGGAGTGGTGTCTTTCGTGACGCAAAGTACTGGATTTTTAATTTGGACTAGATTGCTGGGGATGATTTTTTAATAAGGTGCAACTGTCCATTTTCGTTAGGTGACATTGCTTGCTGCAGACACAAAAGACCCAAATATGTCTCCAAAGCATTTCTCATCCTATGGGGCACATACAAAATTAGACTGAAGTTTACCCTGAGTCCCTTACACAGCATTACAAACCCACACTGCCTTGTATTTTTAACACTGCAAGGTTTCAGTTATGAAACTTGAGATCCTGAGAGCTGCTGCATACTAGCGGAATTACTTCCACTCTATAAAGAAGATTTCATTGTCTTGCTCTTATTTTAGCTTGATTTCCTCTCCATATTTAGAATAATTTGCAATATGCGTCTGGCTGTATCAAAAGCCTTCTCAGTGCCTGCCTTTTCTTCTGGTGGTCATGTAACAGCACCATAGATTACCTCTGGTGACATCTCCTTTCGGATGGAGGGACCGGTCCCTTCTGGATGTGGGTCAGAGCTGAGGCATCTATGCCAAACATAGNGGCTGTATCAAAAGCCTTCTCAATGCCTGCCTTTTCTTCTGGTGGTCATGTAACAGCACCATAGATTACCTCTGGTGACATCTCCTTTCGGATGGAGGGTCCGGTCCCTTCTGGATGTGGGTCAGAGCTGAGGCATCTATGCCAAACATAGGGCACCTCAGTCCAATTTTAATCTCTGCTACTGGTTTCCAGGGTGACCTTGACCAAGAGCACTTAGTCTTTTGATTGGGCAACCCAGATTAATCCCAATATTTCTGTCTCCTTATTTTAATATCGATGTTTTGAGGCAGGTAGAACATGCTGAAAACCAGTCCCAGCTGGCAGGGTCTTGATTACTCACATACTGCCAACTTTCTTTGCAAAATCAGATTTTTGCTCTGACTTACACCAATATTGGAAGCATAACTGGAAGCATTCAGTCTATCTCAAACCATTAAAATTCTGCAGTCTGTTCATCAGTAGGCATTTATCCATGGTTCATTACTAGAAAGACTGTTAGACACATCTGCATACATAATACGTCTAATAGGCATTTACTCAGTGTTTCCTAATAGCTGTTTACTGAAATAGGTAGATCTGATCGTACACTTTCATATGTTAGACATAGCTGGAGGCATGGAGCATTGAAGCAGGGACTGTTAAACTGTTCAGCACTGACACCTAATACCATGGTACAAGCTGGTTGTCTGTACACTGGGATATGTTGCAACATGAACGTTTTAAGACATCCCCCTAGAAAATCAAGACTGGTGAAGCTAGTGGAGAGGCACTAGTATCACAGCATGAACCATAAATTTACCTACCTTGAAATGGTTCCTAATTGATGTTCATCATTTAAAGATAAAGGGGAATACAGGGACTCTCACTTTCTTTGCAAACAAAACAGTAAAAAACCAAGCAAACCCGGAACTATTCTGGGGAACACTGATTTTCTCCTAAATCTTGGACAGGATCCAGCTTTGCATTTTGCAGGATTTCCTTTTGCAGATCATTCAGGCCTAGACTGAGCATGCTTCAACATTTGTGTAGATCTCTCTTCGCAGGTGAAGTCTTCACCGCTAAAAATATTATGTAGCTGATCAATGTTGTATGTTGTAAATGAACGTCCTCAGCAAAAGCATTGGGTGATAAAATAAGCACATTCTTGTTCCTACTGCATCTGCCAAGCTCAATATAGAATTCATTCAATTCCTGAAAGCTCCCTGAGAAATCCAGATTCCCGTGGTTTATTTTCTCTTCTGAAAGCAGGAATACAGCTGCTTTCTTTTGACCGTTTTTTCAGTCCTTGATATATAGGTTGCTAGTGCTGTGGGAAAAGGCTTTGCCACAGTATCCTGTATAACAAAGTCTCTAAGCAATATAGGTGCTCTTTGGGGTTGTTGCAGTGCAAACAGTAGCAACACTCTAACCAGCACAGAATTAAGCTTCCTAGTTTTTCAATGACGACATATTTGAGCGCTTCATCCACAGGATGAAGTTGTTTTTCTTATACTTTATTATCAACTGTTCAAAACAGGAATAAATACCTATACATGCTTCAGAGATATGACTTTTGTCCATGTAACATTTATTCAATTAAAAATAATAAAATAAATCTTTTTAAAATTTATGTTATTAGTTTGGAGAAAAAATGTCTAGGTGAGAATGAAACATGAACATTTTGCTGCTTAGCAACGGCTGAGCCCAAGAAGGCTAAAGCAATAAATGCTTTAGAGTAGTTTGTCCAGATTAATATTTATCTAGGAAGGTAAATAATTTGTTGTTATTATTTTTATCAGATATCACAGATGTACCAGACTTTTTTCTCCTAACTTTTGAATTACACAAAACCTGCGACATGACCTATGCCATGTCTAGCAAAAACCTTGTTAGAGCTGCTGAAATAGTCTCAAATACTATGGGCCGAAGTTAAATTTTGGGGTTGGTGTCTTTCCAGGTTTAAGCCCCAAGCAATGTAGCCAAAATGAACATTGTGTTATAAAAACCAGGAAAATATTGTTAAAAATACAAGGCTTTGGAAATTGGGATGTGTTAGAGTTAAGTTTGCCTATGGGTCCCTGACCACTCACGTTATGATGCAAATACTGAATGGTGTTGTATCATTTCCCTATAGACATTTTCACAACGAGCAGATGGACGTTTATCCCTACCGACACGGTGGTGCCTGGGTAGAGCCCAGAAGCACACAAATCATGGGATGAAACATGCTAAATAAAGCCGGATCTCCAGGTGATTCAGGCTCCAAACCTGCAAACTGCTGCTAAGCACACATCTCAGGGACATTCATAACAGTCAAATTTGCATGGCAAAGCAGCAAGTGCCTTCCCAGTGATAGAAGGTCTCTAAAGAAAAACTAAAGCACCAGTTCTCTTCAACAAAGTAGGAGTTGTTTTTTTGTTCATTTGCTTGCCTTTATCATTTTAAAAGATGCTAACGGATATATGGTAGATCTTATTTAGATGATAATTTTGCCCTTGTTTTATATATATACATATATATATATGTCCTCATATTACGCAGCTTCGTTGAATGCACTGTATTTGGAAGTCGTCAAACAATTCTACCTTAAGCAGAAGGTCTGCAGAGCAGATTTCACACCGAAGTGCTAATATGTGGGAAAATTAAAAGCAACTAAAACTGTAGTTTGTGATAAGCATTAGTAAGTTAAACAATCGACGCTACCTTTATATAAGACCAAGAACGGTAACTTGGTGAAAAGCTAAAGTAGCTGCAGTTAGTTCAACCCTTTTGATACTAATATTAGGAAGCCAATTTCTACCCCGTGACAGCTAAGTTACTTCAGCACGGGTTGATAAGTTGATTTGACAGAAAGCTTCATGGCCGCAGAGAGAAATGTTTCTTGTAATGTTTAAGATTTGTGGCCCTGATTCAGCCAGAACAGTGCTTCTAGGCATGTATAAAGCACGGGCTGATGTCCTCGTCAGGGCTCGGAAGCCTGTGCTCATAGTCACTGCGCCGTGGCAAGCATGCATCTGGCACACACAGACTATCCAGGTCGGTCAGGTCTTGAGGCCAGGGACATTTATGATGTGATCATAAGTCTGACACCACCATAAAAATGGGGCTCCAGGACAATCTGCATGCTCTATTGAGGTCCACATTCTTAAGCAGACTGTTTTGAAATACTGTATATGTAAATGTGGGCCTAATATTATTGCCTGAAAAATAGGCTTTCTGGCTTGCATGAAGCTTAAGAAACCTCAGAAAATATTACTGCATAATTATGTAGCTGAGAAGCTTTTACTTTAATTTGAATTTGCTTCACACAGCTGCAAAATTCTCCCTGTTACAGAACAACCAGGCAAACCGATATTATAACTTTGCAATACCCAGGTGACAAATAAAAAAGGAAGCCTAATAATTTTTATGCAATTAGAAGAGACTACAAAATTCAGGACAGGGAAATTATCTGTTTATAGCAAAAAAGAGTGCAGATATGATTCTTTCTTGTGTCCGAAATCTTACAAGAAACAATCCTGAGAAACACAGCTCTAAAATGCTGTTTCAACTGAAAACCAGAAACAAACTCCAAACATTAATAATGCTTTCAATTTCAGCTAAAAATCTTTCATAAAATAATAGCTTGAATTTTTAAAAACAGAATTGCTTAAATTTTGATTTCTGAATCACAAATTGCCCTACTCTAGTACTACTAACTACATCAATTATCACCAAGTAGGAAAAAATATACTATAAATTAAGTAGTGATGGTAACATAAAGATTTATGAAATCTCAGTATGACTCCTGTGATAGACTTCAAATGTATTTTCCAATAAAGCTTTTTTATTCAATGTTCTTTATGATAGTACTTCAACATAAAAAAAAATAGATTTAACATGAGATAATGAGGTTCAAGATACCCAGAATAATTTGTAGTAGTCATTATGGTTTGAAACAGTTCTTAATTGTGGACCCACTACAGAAATTGTGAAGACAGAAGGCATTTGATCAGTAGCCAACAATAGTCTCCTCCAAATAAGATACAGCATGCAGAAGAATTTGGTTTAATGCCAAATAATATTTTACTCTAAGAAAACATACTTGTGGAACACATCTTCTCTGGAATGAGTCCAAACAAGGTTTGCTTCTGCAGGCCCATGGGAAGAAGGTGAGATGGTACCAGAAACACATGCCAAACCATAAAGTTTGCCTTGCTCTGCCCTCACTTTTCAAGAATCAACCAAAGCGTAAATATTTTTTTCTGTTTTCCGAATGACTCTGTTCTGCAATATCCAGTCTGAAGCCTCCGATACTCTCGAAAACATATTGGGAGCTGAAAAAGAGCTATGACAGGCGGCTCTCTCCGGTTTTTTTTTCAGCAGCGTGCGTTCCGATTGATCCTTAAAGCCACATAACAATTCACCTCTTGTTTGTCTGTTCCTTCTTTAGGCAGACCTTTGAACTGCGTCAGCTACTACTCATCATTGCTTCATTTATAGGTCACATACCTATAAACAGACCGAGGACGCCGGATTGAGAGTCAGCTACCCTACAGAGAAACTCTCTTCATTTTATCATCGATAAAGCAAACAGGGAGAGGAATATCACAATGTAATGGTGTAGTCACAGAAACACAAATATGTTTAGTAACTGCAATTAGCCTGCATGGTGCTCCTCATGGCTAGATCAGTCGTGGTTCTGCTACTGAATTGGCCTTACAGAGATGCTTTACAATTTCCCTTACCTTTTGTGCTCCTACTTTTGCAGTCCTTTTGACTACCCATTTTCAGTAACGTTAAGATTAAATTACTTGACATTCATTAGTTTTCCTTCTGGCATCTCACTCTTTTAAAGCAACTCGAGTGATTAAGCACCGTGTTACAGAAGGAGCTTAATCTCTGCTTTCCTTCTTGTGTGTAAGAGGGAGGCAATATTCCCAGCTCCCACATTAATGCAGCCCCGTATGGTTAATGCTTCCTGCTGGAAACACATCTCAGTAAAAGCATTCTTTAAAAGATAATGCTTACGAAAAAACAGTGCCATTATAAAGATCTGAAATAGTGTACCAACATTTATAAACCTTTTTTTTTTCTGTGCAGACATAGTCTTTAAATCTTTTCCAGAAATGGAGTGGCATTGCAGCAAAGCTAGAAAAAAATTCCTTTCCTTCCTCCTCCATTTTGCCATCTGTCTTCATCAGACTTCTCCCGGACAGAATCATTTAAAATATTTCATCTAATAAAGCCCCTTGGGGAAGCCCTGTCTTGCTGTATGTTTGGCTTTGAAGCCACTTTGTTGGTGGCACATAGTGAGCCAAATTAGCAGATGACACCCGGAGGGAAATGTTGCTTGTTTCCTCAAAGGTCAGTTCAGTAAAGATGGCAACATCTTCGTTTGGGCACGTGACTTGGGTACACAAAGGCGCTGCAGTGACAACTTCACTGTTGCCATATGCTCTAACCATCTGGATTGATCACGTGTGATGGATGTGGTAGAGTGATTTTTTTCACTTAGGATTGCTAACTAGAACCATACATCTTTCATAAAGAAATCTTCATTACCGGAAAAGTACATTTAAAATAACAACATGAACGCCATCATGTTTATAGCAAAAAGACATACAAAAGACTTTGTGGTTGTTCACTGGGCATTCAGCTACTTGGGCACAGTAGTATTGTTAAATGCCCAAAGCAGAATGTAGGAATGTATGTCTTAAGAGTTCAGCCATTTATAGACTGTGATTCTAATTGACTTCATTAGTTCATAACAAGCTTTGCTGGCTGATGTGGGGGTTTAAAGTATCGTTGTGGAACAATTACAAAATTAAAAGGTCAACCTTTCTCAAGTCCAATAGTGTGGACATGGATATATTTAGTCTGGATCAGATCAGCAAACTCTGTCTTACAGGCTTTTGAGGCATGCTGTCACAACCACCTATGTTTCTGTAGGCTACTACGCAGCAGTGAAAAAATGCAATAAAGTTTGGGGCTAATGCTAGAGATAAATGAGAATGTCAAATGATTTGCTTTACATATTTGCTTAACTGTGTTTTATAGTTATAAAAAAATCCTGATTTTTTTAAAATGAGTATTTTTAAAAGGCTATAATATCAACAGTGTTTAAGAGCATCTGCTTCCTACAAATGACAGCTGGAGTTACAAGAGACTTCAGGTTTAATAAAGTTATTGAGAAGTTCTTCTAAATATAACTTTATCATATCTAATTTAAGCTGTTTTTTAAAATAAGTATGTGCATATTGGACAGGTTATTGGTCTATGGTTCCAATCCTGAGACTACATATGTTGGACTCTGGTTGGATCGAATAGGGAAGAAGTTGCTGCCTAATAAATAAAGGTAAGAAAAAACAACGTGATGTATACAAATCTGATGACCTGACCACAAATACTGATGGAACTGTGAGATTCATAAGACTCAATTTCTCTCTCCCCATCACTTACACAATCATTCCTTGCTGAATTTTTAGAATATGCTCTGGTGGACCAGTTTTATTGCTTTGAATTTCAAAATGACATCTTCACATCTCACTAACTTTTTTCCCCTTCATTTTTTTCAGAGATTTACTTATGTGATTTGATCTGTAGTTTTAAGAGAATGTTTTAGTAGTCTGACATGAAAAGGCTAGAAAAAATGGATGGACAGTAAAGCCTGGATTTTGATCTTGGCATCCTTAATTTATCATTAATGAAGCATGCATGTATCAAAGGCAAAGACAAAATGGAGTGTGGTGATATGGATGAATCATGTTCATAAAATAAAATATTGTGAACACTATCAATTAATCTAATTTGTATTTGGAAATACTTAATAATACATGCAAATCTATTATTTTCAGAGTATCTGCAGTTGACATTTATATGTTTATAGCAAGTCACCCAAAATGAAGAATGAATACATGCATTGAAAGAGTTCATGATCAAGCTCGATCACAACTATCATACAGATGATTTTAATTTTCAAATCATTACCTGAAATCCATGCACTTGATATAGATTCTGATGAGTAGGGAACAATTATTCAGTGTCTTTTACAATAAAAGAACCAAGGAACATCAAGAGACAGTGGGAGGTGACAGGTTCAAAATAAAAAAAAAACAGTCTCTTTTTCAAACTGTGTACAATTAAGCTATTGATTCCTTGTGAGAAGGTGTTCAGGATGCTTAAAGTTTCTAGAGTTTGAAAGGCAACCGAGCAAGCTGATGGAGCAAAAAAATCTATTGAAAGCTGTTGAATATAAAACGCTACTCTAGTGTTTTCAGAAGTGCCTGAATCACTAATTGTTGAAGCTTCAGAAAACATTTCTGGGTTTACAAGAAAGAGTACACTAACATTCATCCTGTACTTCCACAAGCTTCTGCAATAACCATGGTTACAGGCAGATCTTGAATCTCACCCTATATAGCCATTCTTATGGAATGCCTATCTCTCGATGTTTCATTTCAAACATACTGTAAGATGGTGTTTCAAAAGCAAGATTAAGCATCATAAGCTTAGACTTAGGTTTACTAAATCTGAGATGATTTTTACTAGATTCAAACTGTGAAGGCAAAGCCCGGTTTCACCACCATCAGTCAGTTATGCGGAGCAGCAGCTAAACCAGCAAGAACCATGCCCATCTCAGCGAGAAGCTGCTTGGTTGTGTGGGAGAGTCAACTCTACAGCAGCCCAATTAGCCTCAGTACTGCCAGGTAGTGACCCCACTCTTCCCAGGACAGGGCAATTTTCAGCACCTTTACTTCTCAGTTTCTCAAATACAAAAGCATCTCGCTCCCTGTCCCTCCCAAAATGTGTTGTGAAGAACTGAAAGAAACAAATAAACAGATGATTCCAGAAAATGTGAGAGAATATGAACAGTCAATAGCCAGAAGACAAAATTTATACAATGTTCACATTTTCAGATCATCAGAAGATACTATTCATTTATTGTAGGCTGCTCTGGAGGGATGCTAGCAGTAGGTTTAACACACATGAAGATCTTTGCTATTTCCAAATCAGCATCTCTTTGGAAGAACCGCTAGTGCCACAAGCTGCAATCACTCTTTCCTGAAATAATAGAAGTTGGTTTAATAAGGTACAATAAAAAAATTAAATTAATCTTTACATGCCAAATGGATGATTAACCTCACAGGAAACAAAAAAGGAAGCATTATGTATTTGTGTAATAACTTCTTTCTTATTAAGAGAACTAAATACATATTACAGTTTTTCTGACAAAGGAAAAAAGATTTTCTAAAGTAAATAACCCCTTATAACTATGTAATATTTGATCCCTTATGAATATTTATTTTTAAAATGAATTAGAAATAATACTGTGTAATTTTCTAAATCTGGGCAATCTGGATATTCTGGGCTCTGGTTTAACAAACTGCTTTAAAATTAAGGATCCGCTTAAGCAAAAAGGAATTTAAGAAGTGCGTGAGAAGAGGCAGGATCTGTAGCAGTGCCTGATGTGGTGCGGAACGATGAATTACACAGCTCCTCTTGTGGCCTGCCTCCAGCCCTGGCTTTCGTATTTGTTATGTACAGAGCCGTGATCAAGAAGCAAGCAGTAGCTCAGGTCTATGCAGCCTGCTGCAGGCAACTATCCTATTACTTCAACATCCTTTGTCGAAAAATTAATGAACACCCATGTTGGTAAACATTTTTTCCTCTCATGAGGATACTTACAGCACTAAGACACAGGTTTTGCAAACATTTGGATACTGTCCAAGTCACAGGTTCTCGTGCTGTTCACACCCAAACCTTTGGTGCTAGTAATGAATATCTTCCTAGGTTGCAGCAGCAGCACAGCGTTTGCTTTTCTGCTAGGATTCACATCTCCAGCCTTACATCTCCCTCTTCCAAGGATTCAGTAGCAGTTTCAGCCTTTAGTATTATTTCTGGCTTTTTATCTGTGCTAAAAACCACATTGCAGTGCAAGGGCCAAAGATATCCCTGAGGAGGATGTGGTGGTCATAAATATCTCCATTCCCATGGCACAAAAGGGCCATGGAGAATAGATGCACCGCTTCAAATTGTCTAGTGTGTTTCTACTTGCACGAGATGGCTTGGGAACACTTGTTTTTAAAAATGTTAGTATGGAGTGTTATTTAGCTTGAGCGACCTACCAGCAATCTTTAAGTTCGATATGTGCAGAAACATCTGTAGGAACATGGCATTAGTTTAATGTCACAAGAGTCAACACTCCAGTGGAACACACATGCATACATCAGCAAACAGTAGCCAATTTAGATGTATTTAGACCTGGAGGAAGGAACAATTCAGCATTGAAAATGATAAACTAACAACAGGACAAAAAAAGAATAAGCCGACTACATCTTCAGCTTTGTATGTCCTGTTCTGACAACAACACGCTCCTACATCCCATAAAGCTCTCACTCCCGTTTCCAACAGATATAACATGGCAATATGCTCCTAATATTTACAATTTAATCTCACAGAAAAACTTCATGTGGACATTGAATGCTCTTATACCACTACACATACATGTCTAATAATCACAATTCTTTTATTTGAGAAGCTATTCTGATTTAACACTGTTGAAGTCATTTAGCTTCTCCTAAAACAGAGCTGTAATATAATCATGACTCCAAAGCTGTTTTAAACACTATGTTTTTCAGAATCACAATTTAAGCTTAATTTTGATGACTTACAAAACCTCTATATTCACAGCTCTCATGACGGTTCTTGATTCCTTAGAAGGGAAATGTTGTGTAGTCTATCCTAGCCCTGTGTTAGCTGAGCTGTAAAGTAAAGCAGAATTCAGAGCATCAGGCTGATGAGCTTCCCTCTGTTTCTCCTAAAACCCAAGTAAACCCAAAATCAGAGACAGCAGGCTATGCTGAAAAGGGGGCAGCATGCTCAAAGCATTGGAAAGTAAATGAAAACAGAATTTCAGAAAGAAAAAGGAACACCTGTTTATTCAAAATTAGTTAATAAACTGCCCTACGTAAATATTAATAAAACAAAATACTACTTTAAATGCTTGGTTACACACTCCTCAGAGATGAAGTTCATACATGTGTTCAGCTTTTCTGTGTTTGAACACTTGAAACAAAGTTGTTACTGGGTTTTATGCTGTATCGGACCATTCCGAAACTTCATACAGTTTTCCCACATCAATTTGCATATTGCAATTCCTTTGGCTAAAATACCACACCAAATACTCAAGATGGGCATTGTGAAGGCATTGTACATCGTTGCTATTGCCATCAGAAACATGCAATGGAACTTCCTACCACCTTTACTGACATGAAACAGGAGTTCTGAAGATATTACTGGAATCGACACTATTACAGGCAGCTGCATGTGCACAGAGGTGTGATACTTATTAACTGTAAAGTCAGCTCTGCAGGGCACAGATTTAAAAAGCCTTCCAGTGAAAGGCAAATTCAGCTTTTTCACAGAAATCATGTTTAGCCTACTGTCACGGTTTAACACCAGGCAGCAATTATGCCCCACCCAGCCGCTCACTCATTCCTTCCGGTTGGGATGGGGGAGAGAATCGGAAGGGTAAAAGTGAGAAAACTCATGGGTTGAGATAAAGACGGTTTAACAGATGAAGCAAAAGCCACACGAGCAAGCAAAGCAAAACAAGAGATTAATTCACTGCTTCCCACGGGCAAGCAGGTGCTCAGCCAACTCCAGGAAAGCAGGGCTTCATCACACCTAACGGTGACTTGGGAAGACAAAAGCCATCACTCCAAGTGTTCCCCCCTTCCTTCTTCTTCCCCCAGGTTTATATGCTGAGCGTGACACCGGGGGTCAGCTCTGCCCTCCTGTGTCCCCTCCCAACTCCTTGTGCACCCCCAGCCCCCTCACTGGTGGGGCAGTGTGAGAAGCAGAAAAGGCCTTGGCTCACTGTAAGTGTTGCTCAGCAATACAAGAAACATCCTTGTGTTATCGTCAACACCGTTTTGAGCACAAATCCAAAATGTAGCCCCATACCAGCTACTGTGAAGAAAATTAACTCTATCCCAGCCAAAATCAGCACACCTACATAAGANCATCACACCTAAGGGTGACTTGGGAAGACAAAAGCCATCACTCCAAGTGTTCCCCCCTTCCTTCTTCTTCCCCCAGGTTTATATGCTGAGCGTGACACCGGGGGTCAGCTCTGCCCTCCTGTGTCCCCTCCCAACTCCTTGTGCACCCCCAGCCCCCTCACTGGTGGGGCAGTGTGAGAAGCAGAAAAGGCCTTGGCTCTCTGTAAGTGCTGCTCAGCAATACAAGAAACATCCTTGTGTTATTGTCAACACCATTTTGAGCACAAATCCAAAATGTAGCCCCATACCAGCTACTGTGAAGAAAATTAACTCTATCCCAGCACACCTACATAAGAAATACCTTTAATCTCATGCCCCATCATTTTGCTCATCTTTGGATTTCACTTCAAAAGTGAATATATCAATCAAATATCATAGCACTCCCAGACTGTTTTGCATTTGGGAGCCTAAGGGAAGCAACTTATAATGTTGCATGACTCACCTCACCAGTATGTTGCTTTCTTCTTTAGTCTGATTTGCTGGAGTCATAAAAACTTACATTGAATAAAATAGCCAGTTTATATAGATTGAGCAGCACTAGGGAAAAGAAAAGCCTATTTCATGAAAAATAAATCAGATATGAACACAATGGCATTTCAATGGGTTGTATAAAAATTCATTTTAACCAGATGATTTAACAGAGCGGGTGGGAAATACGTGGAGAAAGGGGAAAGGGATAAGAGAAAAGAAGGGAAATAAAGTGCTTAGCTGACTAAATGGTGATATTAAAGGAATACAAGAAGCTTTGGAAACAGGATAGGGGCACACGGGCTTATCCAATTCAGGAAATCTGCACGAATATTTTTCCTCAAAGAAGCCTTAAACTTCTCTGGTGAAACAAACTCACATGCAATCATGCTCTTCAGAAACCACTCCTGATAGCATGTTTCTCGTTGCTTGCTAAGCTTTTACCTTACTTCCCTCACTTCATAAGCTGTGCTCAGATACCAATGTTACATGCTTCATGCAGTTACCTTGATCGATTTCTTTTTTTCTCCGCATTTGAAATGAAGCAACATGATTGCCTAGTTGCAGAAATTCATAATTGACTGTGATGTAAGAAAATGAGTAAAAGATATAGGGAAAACAATTAAAACCCAAGTGTTCCTTTTGCCCTGGAAAGTATCCCTGCAATCCATGTTCTCATGGAGTTTGACATAAGTGCCACAGCATCATGAAACCTGCTGGCCTGTACTTCACACTAAACTCAACATTTTCCAATTACATTTATTCTCAGCAAAGGCTTTTCCTCTCACCCAAAAGTAAAGATTGTCATTAAGCCTTATCTGTGTTTAATTCCCAAATTCCACCAGCAGAAATAAGCATATTCAGAAGAGTTCACTTCCTTCCCCTCCACTGCTGGTTTATTCCTGAATTTAATACCTGAACTCTGAAACCAGGCATGGTGCTTTTGATAAGGAGGAAGAAGAATGGTAAACCCACTTTGAACGTATTCGTTTTCTGTTTGAAGGGCTGCTAGTTAACAGAAACAGGACAATATTTTTCTAATTTCCTTCTTCAAACAGAAGTATGTATATCCTGAGTTTTAACAAAGTAGCTCACAGTTTAGAGATCTATTTGCAGGTTACTTCACTAATTTATTATGGACTTCAAAGAATGAATTCCTAATCCTGCGAATTCTGATATAGGTGCCAAACTTTATGCCTATAATTAGTCCCATCAGCACACACATATACACCACACAAAGTACTTGGGGAAAAAAACCAAAAACTTTGCAGGATTGACAACTGAGAGAAATACAGACCTTCACACCTGGTTCTGAATTTAATGCATACAAGATGAAGGTGACTACAGATCAAGAGAAGAGCAGAGCTGATATGGAACAGTGCAGTGGTTTTATTTGCCTTTATAAGCCAAGTCCTAAACTTAGAATAGTCTCCTTCTTTCTTCCCTTCCCTGCCTCCTTGCCTTTCTCCTTGTTTTTCTTCCTTTCCTCTCCCCTTCCTTCCCCCCGTATTTAATCTCTAACTGACTTTGCTTTCATCATATATACATTTTTTGACATGTGAGCAAATACATACATGTAATTACTTAAGATTGGGGATTTTAATAGTTGAGGAGATCAATGCCTTCGGCATCAAAGTAAATGAAAGATCAGACAGGAAAGGCATCCATACTGATCTAGTCAGCAAGATATTTCTTTGGTTGACCTTTATAGTCCTGATGAAGAATGAGATGAGACTACTTACACGATTTAAGCAAGCACCTAAGTAGACAGTAGAATTCCAAATCATATTTATCTTTTTTAGTAGTTACATCTTTTAATACGATGTTATTTGATGTCAAACAAATAACTGGCCCTCTCACTCTGGAGAAATCAGCATCAGGTGGAAGGATTATTCATTTACTACAGCAGAAAGCTAGTTGAAAGAGGAGGAAGACAGAAGTTGTAGAGCATTAATGCAATCGACTCATGAGGCTGAACCATTCAAATCATCATCCAAATGGTCATTTTGAAGTTTCCCACTTAACGATGTTGCATGTACAGTTTTGCTTTTTTGGCTGGTTTCCTTGAATCTATAGTTACATTTGTAAGGATAAAACTTTACACATAATGTTTTTATGTTTTTGACTAGGTGTGAGTTTATAGTATTTTTTGTAGTGTATACATACAACATAAATGTTGAGGTTGCCAGTAAAAAAAATCAGATTCCCTCTGTTATCTTTGAAGCAGGACAAGAATGATTAATATGAACAAGATGATATAATTTAACAAAAAAGACTCAAGACGGGAGAAGTAAAATATGTCATAGTCCAAAATCTCAGACAAGTTTATATCATGTTGTCAAAGTCATGGATTCTAAAGTTTTACCAAAAAAATCCTGATTCATTTGAACTCTACTCTTCTTGAGAAAAAAATTATTATCCCTATTTTAAAGATAAACAAATCTAGAGAAAAATCAAGGGAGCTTAAGTGACTCATGCAAGGCCATGGAGGAAGTCTATGTCAGAATGAAGTAATGTCTAGATGGTGCCAAAACACTATTTCAGAAGGTTCTGTTAGCTTAAAAATTCCCTCTTCTGGAGAATAGCAAGATACTCTATCCATTGTGAAACACATCCAGCTCACAGACTTTCATTTAATGCTAGTTTAAGGCATTGCTGCCATATTATGATAGCTCTTACTATAAAAACACTGCTGTGCAGAAGGAATCCCAGATATGACATTTGATCAAAGCTGAAGATCTGTTCGTTTTTGTGCAGCAGAAAGGCGTTTGAAACAAGGTTTTTTGATGGCCACCTAGAGGTTTAACCAAATGATTTCTTTTGAGTCTTCTGCCATGATTTTCACCCTCAGTATCTCAAATTACCTGAGGCAGAGGAAATATGTAAACTAGATCAGTAGAATGCTAGAGGATAAATAGAAAGGAAAGGTTATTGGAGAAACTTAGGTGTTCTAGTCTATCTGGTGATAAAAAAATGTAGTTATATAAATACAGCTCTTTTTACAGATATTCACAAAATAGGTGCATTGGACAATGACCAATGTTATCTTTTAAAGGAAACCATGCATTACAGCAAGGGAATAAATGCACAGAGCTCTTAAATATTTGCCATATCTGCTTTAACCCTACCACCTAAACTACCAGCAGCATCAAAATTTAAATATTGATTATTGGATAAGGATACTTCTTGCTCATTCAGAATAGCCTAAAGCTATCAGAACTGTTTTACTGGAGCTATTCCTCACAATTTTCAAGACTTCTCCCTCAAAAATATTCGATTAAGCCAAAGCTAAGCTGGTAACACAAGACCTGTAGATAACCCAGTCACATGCACACAGTGACCATTCAAGAATGGAAGAACAAATAAACTTCTAATCTTCTGTCTATTTCCCAGAATTACGAGATGTAGGAGGGAAAAGAATGGCTTAATGGATGATTCTGCTGGTTTTGATTAGCAAAGAAAACTGTATATTTACTTTCTCACCATATGTATATATTACTATAGACATCTGAAAATAACGATAGTAGTTAGAATATGTTGCTTTCAAGCAGGTTCAGGCAGTCATTGCTCTTCCTGCTCCTGAGTTTATGATAATCAATGTCATTCTGTACAGTTTGTACAGGATTCATAAGCTGTGAAAAGAGCTTCAGTGGAACAAGAACATTAGCCAACACCTTGAATCCAAAATGAGGTATTGAATCTGTTTTGACTGATTACAAATCCATACACATAAATTATGTACCGGACCTTGGCAACAGTAGTGAGAACATGTACTATGTTATGTATAGGAAACAAAGACAATTTTGTGAATGCTGGTCTTACCACATGCCCCACTCCTGCCATAGAGTGTTCTTAGTATCAAACAGAAGTTAAACACTGTAGAGAGAAATCAGTGATGGGCAAATCACCCAAGTGCCTTACAGAGAACATTCACATTAAGCCTCTGTGGGACTTACTAGTCCTCTTCTCCACTGTTAATGCAGCAGTGAAAAACACACAACAAAGGCGTTTGAGTCAGTTGGTGCATCAGCACTGCCACAGTTTAAAGCTGGGCTGTCTATTAAAGGCATGACAGACACTCTTTGTTAAACTCCTCCCACCACAAAAGGGAGGAGAAAGAGAAAAGGGAAAGAGACTTACGGGTTGGAAAAGTTAAAACAGCTTTAATCTAGCTACAATAATCATGTATAATAATAATAGGAAAAATAATAATGAAGTATATACAAATATACAAAATATACAAAACCAATATCGAGCTCCCCCTCACCGATGACCAATACGTCACCCGCACACTGAGGGGCACACCCTGGGAATGTCCCGGACTGCACTCAGCAGCAGGCAGGAGTTGGATTCAGGAATGCACGGATCAAGATTGAAGGCAGAAGAATCAGACGGAGCCCTCCTTGGATGCCAGGCATAGAAGAAGAGGGTGTGACCCTTGTGATCCCTCAGCTTTACACTGAGTATGACGCGTATGGGATGGAACGCTGTGTTTGGTCAGTTTTGGGTCACCTGTCTGACCCACTCCTCCCCACCGCAGGGGTGCAGGTCTGACCACTTCTCTGCTCTTTCTGTTCCAGTGCATAAGAAAGTCAGCAGAAGCAAGCATTGACCTTGGTCTCCATAGGCATAACTATAAGCAACAGCCTCACTGCATAGCATTCCTACTGATGTTCCAGCACTGACTGTAAACATTGAGCCTTATCACTGCTAGAAGCAGCTACTGTCTGTAAAAACACACAGTTAATTTCAGAGAGTGCAGCTTGTCAGAAGAGACTTAACTAAAAAGCAAAGTTACTAAAAGAAGATTGGTTCTGTTCTAGCCCAAACCAGGACAGCACAAAATCTAAACAAACATTTAGGATAATTAGAGGACCTACGTGAAATCAGGTCCTCATTATGGAGTGACAATAAGATACATTTTTATACAGTAACACTTATGTCTTCTATATAAATATTTAATAATGTCTGCTGTCTGATTTATCTTTCCCCAGACATCTAGATCTAAAGGGAGAATGGTTAATTTTCTCTTTTTCCCAGTTTGAAAGAGCAGCCCAAAAGACATTCTGCATCCCATGAACTGAAAGGGACAAAGTTTTACAGGCTTTTAAAAGAAGACCATTTTAGCTTCAGGCTGTTGGGAGAGGTTTGGAAAAGGAAGAACCCCAGTCTGACAGTGGTAAGTGAAAAGGACATGCTCTAATTCTCTTGAGGCAACATGGGGCATGCCAGTTTTTTGGTTTTTAATTTTTTAAAAGCTGCAGTAGGAGAAAAACACTGTAAAAAACTGTTCTATAAAAGGAAGACTTCTTTTCCCACATTAAAGTCTAAATTAAACTCTGCTCTGTTGTGGCACTTTCTAGAAAGGTGTAAGGAATGTCCAAACAAGTAGGCAATGGAGTGAACGTTACCGAGGTTTTTAAATATGTTTCACAAGTCCCATACGGTGAGAAAAGCTCTCCTGACAAGACATGTAAGAGCCAGATGCTGAAAGAAACAAGTACAGATAGGATGTTTGATCCTGCAGTTCTCACAGAGGGAAAACTCACTTTGAAGTCCACATGAATGTGAGCAAGGATTGCAGCTTCTATCACTTCTCTGTCATCCTCTATCATGCATCTAATTTAAAGCACAATTTCCATTTGAGAGGCTGATTCTCATCTTTCTTCCTCTCCTTATACCATTTTCTCCTTCAGTAGCTATTTTTAGCCTAATTCTGCTGCCTATGTAACGTAACCAGATCATTCAGCACCTGTCATTCAATTATAAAATGGAAATTTGTGCAGAGAGATGGGATACAATTTAAGGACAGCATTTATACTTTAAAAGTTAAAAGACACAGATTGACAATCAGCTGAGGAACTGCTCTTGAAATCCTACCAGCCCACACCCCAAAAGATATGATAGGAAACTGAATGCAGGTATCATCACTGAATGCAGCTCTAGCCAGTGACTAGAGCTCTCATCCTGGGTGCAGATAAGTTGAGCTCAGTTGGTGGGTCTTCCTAAGGCATTCTGAACACATGGCAGATACCAGCAGAGGACTTGAACCAGGAAACCAGATTTTTGTGAAAAGACTAGTCCGGTGGGCACTTCTGAGGATTCCTGCCTGATCAGCTCTTCTGGTAAGACAGAAACAGGGACATCAAATTTACAGATCTTGATGGATTCAGAGATTAACTTGGTATTCAGTTTTCCAGCCTCATCAGGATTTGTGGAAGCATGGACTTTCTTTTCTGTCACTACTCTTACCTTAGCTGGACAGAAGTGGATTTTCTAGTGTCTTAGAAGTTGTAACATTAAACCCTGAAGACTGTAGTGCAGAGTTCAGGGGTAGGTGGTAGCAAAGCAAGAATTTTGAACATTATGACTTGAAATTTAGGCAACCAGATCCTTCTTCTAAACTAAAGGCCCTCAGGAAACATTATATTCATTCTAATTTAATTAGTTTATAGAATGAAGGCCAAGGTCCCCAAGCTTGATTATCTCTACATATCATGCTAGAGTTCATGGGATATTTTTAATCTAAATGCTGACACCGCATTGATTACATTTAATCAAATAACAAATAAAAGCACATGCCTTATTGANTGGATTTTCTAGTGTGTTAGAAGTTGTAACATTAAACCCTGAAGACTGTAGTGCAGAGTTCAGGGGTAGGTGGTAGCAAAGCAAGAATTTTGAACATTATGACTTGAAATTTAGGCAACCAGATCCTTCTTCTAAACTAAAGGCCCTCAGGAAACATTATATTCATTCTAATTTAATTAGTTTATAGAATGAAGGCCAAGGTCCCCAAGCTTGATTATCTCTACATATCATGCTAGAGTTCATGGGATATTTTTAATCTAAATGCTGACACCGCATTGATTACATTTAATCAAATAACAAATAAAAGCACATGCCTTATTGAATAAAATAATGTAAATAAAAATATTTATGCTTATTGTAAAAGCCATTTAATTTCTACTGTGAATATTAAAAGCAACATTGAGAACAGTGTGCATCCCCCTTAAGGTTAAAATTTTAAAGGACATCTCTAGCACTACCAGATCAGGGTTCCTACATCCTCTTCTACTACAAACCTGGAGTGCAGGGTTCTAGAGGGATGTTTTGCTTTTTACTATTGTTGTTGTTTTTATTGTTAGTATCATTATCACTATTTTTAAGAGATGGTCTTAATCTGGCAAAATGTCTTTCCTGTATTTGTTTGAACAGTGTCTGTGCTTAGAAGACTATAACCATGATAATCAACATCCCACTTCTATTGTTTGTAGCTCTCTCCTTGTGTTAAGGGGAAAGATGTCAAACCAACTTTTAAATGGAAAGGAGAAAACATGTGTATTCAGTGTGTCTGTAATTTTTTTGTTTATACTTAGGATTTCGTTCTCCCCCAAAATTCCAGATTTATGGGTGAAACAAAACAGGCAGCAATTGTAATCTGAGTCTCTAGTCCTTGATAAGATGGGGGCTTTCGACTGATAGTTTCTTAATTCTTCTTCTAATATAGCTGTAATTGTGAGAAGGGAAGTTAAGTCCTGAAGATGCTGTTCAGCTAGTTTTAGTTCAAGACAGAATGGAAATGCCTCTCCAAATGACTAGGTTGTCTATTGTATCAAAACACGTATACAAGAACGTGGGGTAAATTTAACAATTTTGCTAAAACGCCAATCAAACTAATTTTACTTGGTTATTGCCACACCATAGAAAATAAATATTAATCAGAAACAGGCAGGTCAGTCTGATATGCAGGTTTCTACTGTAAAAAAAATACAAGATGTCCTTACTCTTTGACAAATGGTTGAGATTGACTTCCTAAGTTTCCGAATGTGCTGGAAAATAAATTTGGTAATATTGAATACAATTTAGATGACATTTCAGTATAAAATGCTAATAGCATGATGCCTCAATAAATCAGCAACTTCATATTCAAAACAAATTGAATTTTCTTTCTCAATTAATGTTGTGATTTTTGGGGAGTATCATAGACCTCAAAAATAATGCTGAGATCCATTATCCATTTTCTAACATGCAGTCTTCTTGTTGAAGATTTTATGTTTGACTTTTAAGGTAGCCATTTTAAAGCCTTAGAGAAAATGACCGAAATGTTTTCAACACATTAATTGTTGTGCTGATTACTTAAAATTGAAAATTATTTTACTTCTCAAAATTTCACAAGAAACGTAAGTTTTAAGGTGCTGAAATCTTCTCCCATCCAGCTTCGCCTGTCATTCTCTACTTTGTAATTTCGGTGTCTTCTTAGAACAGTACCTTCACCTCATCCTATAGCAGGATAAAAATTATACAAGACCCTTGTTGAGTGTTTCCTGTAAGACAAATGAATCAGGTAGGTATGGCAATTGCTGTAAGAAGATGATCCAGCCTAGTTTCTTTCTTCGATAATAATAAAGTGTCTTGTCCTTCACCACATTTTTATTTTAGCTAGCAGGTTACTCTGTGTATGCTATGTATTGTTCAATAAAAACAAACAAACAAAAAGTACAACCAAATGGAAGCTTTCTACCTTCAGGACTCTCATATAATTTTTTAGTAAAATTAGGGAAGGTGCAACCTTACAGGAGACACAGTATGCCCTTTGCCAACTTTCTTCCAGAAAACCTATGGCATTTGTAACATGCTGTCACAGTCAGTGAAAGATGAAACTTTCCAGTAGTTCTTGTTAAGAGAAATTACCTGACACAGCCACATGTTATAATAATAGTGGCGTAGCTAAAGAGATTCAGTTTTAGAAGTGATGGTTCTATTTTGGTTCATTAGGTAGAATAGATGTCCGTTGGATCAGGAGCGACCTGGACTACATCTATATTATATGAATAGTACAGTGGAATCTGCTAACTAATTAACACTGTTCTAAATTTCTCTCCTCAGCTGGTGGAGGAAAAATTGTGCTGGTTATGCTTTCACTTCAAACTTTGGAGGTGGTTGAGTAGGAAAGGAATAGACTAACATTTATTCAGTGTAGACAGGCACAGAATAAGGAACCCAAAACAAATTGGAAAGTTGTTATTTGAAAAGTGCAGATGCCTCTTAAATTCAGAAACATAAAAAATAGTTCCTTTCAGAGTTGCTAGGTCACCCTATCAGGATCCCATTTCAGAGAATTTGTTCTTTCTTTTCCCCTCAGCCTCGAGATATCGTCACACTACCCCAAAGCCAGAGCACTGTAAGGTCCCCAGTGTGGCCTAAAGCATGTGTGAATTCAATGAAAATTCTTGTTTTAAAAGGTTAGAAACCACTTGGTCAAGTTTTTGAATGTTGTAAAAAAAAAAAACCAAACAAACCCATTTTCACTACTTTGTGTGAAAAAAACCCACTTTCACTATGTAGTGTAGAAAAAAAATAGAGTTTAAAGAGATTTTGACTTACTTCAGGTCAAAGAGAGGTTTGTAAAAGAACCCCAGGCATCTCATACTAAGGTAAATTCCCTTTTGAACTCAACATTATGCCTTATAATCAGCATTTATACTCAGATCAGGGGAGCAGTTGCTGAGGGTTTGGTCAAATGAATCTTTTCTTACCAAGTTCTTGATTTTCATGGAAATGCATGAGAAGCAATGAGGCTTCAGCCTTTGTCAGCATGATATGTTGTACTCTTTTCAACATGCCTGGAATAAACAACTACAAGTAAAAATAAAACACTGGAAAGAAGGTCACACAAATTCAGCTATCAGATTCATCTTCACTAACTATATTAGTGACAGGGTTTGCACCTTGAAACTTATTTTACAAACATGTGGTTTATTTCAAGTAATAGAACATAAATATGATTTTGATATAATTAATCTGAAGCTTGATGTGAAATAAGAAATGATGTCAACATTTTCTGGAATGTGTTTTAAAGAACACTGAATTTCATTCTTTTAGCTTGCAAGAAGTGCCTCAGGACTTGAAAGGAAAAATAACCTTTTTTCTTTCATGAAATAGTATCTGTGAGCTCTGTCAATTTTAGTGCTCCCATCGTGGTCTCTGGCAGGCAAAAGCACTGCCTATAAAGTTATTCTTTTGTTATCATTGCTTTTTAAACTCAGAAAGAATCCCAAGGTATTTTTCCATTATCCATGGAAATTTATCTTCATTTTTTATAGCAAGATTATCATTGGTTTTTCATTTCTTCTACTTTCAGAAAGTCTAAGATTTGATTCAGACATTTATTTTCAAGCAGCCAATTCTACATGCTATTTTTACGTTCTAAATTCTTTCTTCTGTTATAAATCTATCTTTATACACTGTAAACTCTCTTGTTATATTACTGAACTTTGCTAGATGAACTTTGGGAAAAGCATATACTCAGGTGTAGCTGTCGTCTTAGGTAGTGGACGTTGATACATTACTTTTGATTTACCGAAGTAGTTAACAACATAATAGTGTGAAGTCAAAAATCTCATATTCTTCTGTTTTGTCTTTTGTTTAGGTATTCTATGCAAAATAGTGGCGATTAACAGTATGCTCACTCCGAAGAATTTCTGAGCAGCCTTTAGCTAAAATGTATTTTTAAAATGTTAAGTAGATACACAGGAATAATGAAAGAAAACAGAGGTCATATTTGTTACCTCACTCATGTAAGAGTATTTCATTAGTGTTTTTACACTATTGAACAGTTAGCCACTGTTCATGGTTTTATTCCTTACAAAAAATAAGAAGGAACACAGAAAGCAAAGGGGACATTCTTTTACAATCAACACTGTTCATCTTGAACAGACAACGGGTAACAGTGGCTTGTGTTTCTTAAGTAAAATTAGTATGTCCATGACTTGACAAGTATTCCCTCTACAGACTCCACATCACTGCTAAATAAAGGTATATTTTATGTGTAGGCATGTAATCACATAATAAATTAGGCTGAAGTACACTGATAACGCAGGTAACCTTCCAAGAGTGAGTCGGGAGATTCTGGTAAGGATTATATTGAGTGTTTAACAGTCATGATGATGTTTCATTATGCTAGTCTTTCAAGGGAGAGGTTCTCTACAGCTCTTGTATCTTTCTATAAACAAATGGCATGAAAAAATCTTGTGCAGATCTTCTGGAGCACTACGCATGGAAAGAATACACATCTGGAGAGAGAGAGATATGAAAAGCTGAGCCTCGCTCATGCACTGTTCATGCCCTTGGGTTCTGGTTTTCCCTGGAAGAGTGGAGAATATATTCCTTGTGAATATGCATTTGGTGCAATTCATCTTTTGTGAATAATAGCTGAACATCATCATGCATGGAATAGATTTAATTTCTAATTTTCTAACGGCAAAATCTCTAAAGTAGTATAAACATGTAACAGTCATCCCGTTACATGTGTAAGGGAGACATTACTGTTTTTTTATAAAAGCACAAACATAGTTCAAAATCAGTCTTCGCTTATAAAACATCTTTTTAATCTTATGACCTATATCTGTGTTTCTGATAGAGGGCACATGAACTGAAGTGTCTAATAAAATTATAGTAATTTAATGCAACATACTGTAATATTAATAAAGTGAACACCATACAATTATGGTGAATAACTTAAATTCCAATAAAGTTGTGTCATTAAGGAAAGTCTACTACATTATGTAATTGGTTCTTCCTCTGTTACAAAAATGATCTTTTAAAATACAAAGAATTATATTAATATGAAAACTCCAATTTAATGAATGTATAAAGCAAAGTCTTTGACTTTCAAATATATTCTATAAAGGGATACTTTCTCAACAGTAATCTAAAACTGTTAAAGAATCTGTTTCAACTTTATGATCAGAAGACTAAGGAAATTCAGGGTTTGTATTTTTTATTATGTCCTGATTTCAGAAAACCAGAGACCATTTACCCTCCTACATGAATATTGGTTCCATAGATGTTCATCAAACAATGACTGTGGGGTCAGCTAGAGCAGGTTGCTGTAGTAGCTCTAGCCATGTCTAATTGGATTTTGAATATCTCCAGGAATGGAGACTCCCCTGTCTCTTTGTGCAACCTGTTTCATTGTTCGATCACTCTCACAGGGAAAAAAAAAAAAATCCTTCTGATTGTTTCACATTGTTGCCTGACAGTCCTTGGGAAATTCATGAAAGAATTCAATGATATTATGCTTGTGCTAGTGAAGTGGTCCTTGACTTTCAAGATGAAGCCAAAGATAAGGAGCAATCTCATGTCAAAGATGCAGGACAATCTAGTCCAGCAGTAGCAAAAGAACTCTGAGTTCTTAACTGTCCAAAACCACCCGTGTCTATCTACAGATAGAAAACATTGCACTTTCAGGAGAAGTATGTGTGTTTAGTAACAGTTTTTCTACCCTGGACTTAGACTATGTTGAGCAAACCGCCCTTGGTTATGAAACCTCAGCAGCCGGCAGCCGAGTGTCTCAACGAGAAGGGATCGGATTCACTGACCATGGTGCTCAGAGGTCAGGGTCAGCTGTTAGGAAGTGGGAGTGGGAGAGAAAATTTGTCAGACATTTGATAAGCAAATCCATTTTGGCCAAAACAGAGCCATGACTGCTAGCAGTAGACTCTGGTGCAGATAAATGATGAAAATCCATTGTTTCCATAGTGCCAACAGAAAGAGAATGAGTATTGCTTTACATGTACTAGAAACGATCACCTGTTTCTAAGGATGCATTTGGCTTTGCCATGACTGTTCCACATTACAGTCTTATTGTTATCTTGTGACTCACCAATACATTCAACTTTGTTTCTCCTTCTTTTATTTTATAAGTGCAAGACCTTGCTCTTTCTACTATGGTATTTCATCCTAATTTTTCACTCAGATGCTTTCTGTGACGTATCACATATGTCAATTCTTGTCTGCATTAACAATGCCTTTGAATTTTGTTTTATCAACAAATACAACCAGCAATAAAATTTTTAATGGAGATTTTTAAGGAAAATCATTATTAATTTCAAGTTTGATCTTGAGCAACTCAAATTGTAACTTTCCCCCTACCTGACAGGTCCTCTTTCAAAGCAGTATGCTGTTGTCTCATCTGTCTTTTAGTTAACTTTACCAAACATTTCTTGCTCTGGTTCATATCCTTTTCATTTATTGAATGCTTTCCTATACAGCACCATTTGCAAGTTCAAATACAAACAAATATATTTTCCTATTTAGAAAGCAGCTATCTCTACAAAGGAAATAACAGGATTTCATCATTTAGCACCTGATATGACTTGTCTCAAGACAGAAAAGGATGTGATCATGTGGGTTTACCAAGGGCATGTGAACTTCAGACTAGGTAGGGCAAATCCTGTGCAAGCATAGAGCCTTATATGGGAGTCCTGATCAGGTAGTCTCCTGCCTTTAACAAGGGATTTGCAAAAAGACAGTTTTTGTCTTTAAAATAAAGAAAGAAATAGATTACCAAATAAATCCTAAAATGTAATGGCCAAGCTCAAGTCAGATAAAAGTATAAATACTTTGTATCCTTATTCAAGCATTTCCAGAGGAAGAAAGAAAAGAGAGAGGTCAGAGCCAAACCTATCTTTTGTGTGTTTTCATAGAAATAAAAGAGAGACATGGGACACCTAGGATGTTTACTTTAGAAACAGCAACACGAAGAAATGCAAATTCCCTTTCCCCTGTATGTATTCTAATGTGGATTTGCAGACATCACATTAAGAAGCAGAGATCTATACCAGTTGTTAGTCTGACTTGTAAAGCTGGAATTGACTCAAACAATGAACTAAAACTTCATAATTGTGTGAAAGTTATTTGAATATTTTCAGATCAGATAATTCAAAAGATAAGAGCTTAAACTATGTATACTCATGTGGGTATATATATACACATTTACAAAATAAATATATATGTACAAACACATGTATTCATAGACAAATATGTATATAAACAGGTTTACTAACTATTTCAGATTTAATGCTACCATTCTGGCAGGGAGCTTAGTTGAGCCAGAAGATGTATGTGCACTTAAAAAAAAAAAAAAGGAAACCTGATTTTACTTAACAAGGGGAAGCTAAGTCTACCCGTAATGTCAATGTTCATTATTTTAATGAAAATAGTTCCAACTCAATCAAGAAAATAGTGTGAATTAGAAGATAATTACAGAACAGAGACATTTTTCATCTGCTCACTAAATATAAAACTAAAACTCATGGAGAAAATAGGTAGTAATGATAATAGTAATGAAGATTATAATAATAAATTAAATACATTGTTTATCATTTAGCTGCTCATTTTGAAAGTAAGGAATAAAACCAAGTCAGTACAGTTTGCAAAAAACAACTGTAATGATAGGTCATGCTTTTCAACTGTTGTGAGGGCTGCTGGTTCATTTACTCTGCTTAATAGACATAATTTCTGAAGAAGTCTGCAGTTATTTAGGGTTAATTGACTTTCTTTATTTCATTATGCTTTTGTGAATTGTAAAAGTGTTCAAAGGGAGTAGACTAAGAATTATTCACAGATGTTCTCAGCTGAAGATTACTTCCTCATCGCTCTCCTTGTCCCTTTTTTGCAGCTAATAAAATCATATACAGCACTGTATTCTGCAGTTTTCAGCAGTTTTCACATTGACCTTCTCACTGTCAAAGCAAAGGTTGTCTACACAAGCCTATGATCTTCCCTTTGGGATTCATCAGCTGATGACAACTTGATGAGGTTCCTATTAATGAAACTTAGCTTTTCTTTAAAGAAAGAACTCTGAAGAAAGTAGCTGCGTATAAAATCCAACACTCCACTCCAGCTCCACAAAAGAAAGCAGAAAAGATCTTTCTCTGGACTGAATCTCTCATTGATTTCTCTTCTAATTTCCGATGTTAAGAAAAAAAGTTTGGACAAATTATGTTTGGATTTGAATCCAAATTGAACAAGATCCAGTAGTTTGCTCTACACTTGGTGGTGGCATTGTAGGATTCAGTGTATTTATAAGTAGGATTTTCCAGAATTTTAGAAATAG
Source organism: Steatornis caripensis (assembly GCA_013398225.1). Classification (NCBI taxonomy): domain Eukaryota; kingdom Metazoa; phylum Chordata; class Aves; order Caprimulgiformes; family Steatornithidae; genus Steatornis; species Steatornis caripensis. The sequence continues at coordinate 163,890 of VZSC01009876.1, forward strand.
ATGAAAGTTTCTTCAGAAACTTTCAAACCTTTTCAATATGACACACTAGTCAATGAACTGGACAACTAATGGAAGTGAGAAGTCAACAAAAATAGTAACTGTCTTGTTCCTTTCTTATTCAGGATTACAGTAAGTGCTTTTTATGATTTTTTTCTCTTTTTTACTGTAGACTGGAACATTTTCAGCATGAATGAAATGCTCACATATCCATAATTCAGATACATCAGCAGAAAAATGGTATAATAAAATAATGAATATTTTAAATGTGTTCCTTCAAGTCCACAAAATCATAGTGCATACTAGCTGTCAAAAATTCGCTTGATGTAAGATTTCCTATTGACTTAATATACAGAATAGCATAGATTATTTTTAATATTCACAGTCAAAATTGACATAAACTATAAAGGCTATGAAAATATTCTTATCTGATTTTATTTGCTATTACTATGAATTGCTAGTAGTTAATTCATCAGTTTGAAAATTTAAGTGAATTTTTAAAAATATTTGATTTTTTTGGTTAATACTACTTTCTTTCTTTTCTTCCTTGCAATGGTGAAAAATGAAACAATTTTGTGTACTGTAAACTAAACAAGTAAATGGAATGAAGTGGGGAGAATCAAACAACATGTACAAATGTCGTAGCTTCAATTTTTTCTTAGTAGTCCCTGCTCAATTTCCCTCTCTGCTTATGAGATGTGTACCCACATCATGCCTCTACCTGGGAATTGTCTGAACACCAGGGCGTTGAGCAGGACGGCCTGCAATGGCACTTCCCGAATCCCTTCAGTCGGTACTTGTCCACTTTGCACAGAACATTTAAATACGCACCAGAGCAGATGCTGAAGCTCAGGTGTTTCATCAGGATGAGAAGTGCTGTAAGTATTAGGTTACAAAACCATTCTCACTTTCAATCTCTGTTGTTTAATGATACTCTAAAACATTCTGCTCAGAATGGGAAAACATCAAACAGGAGGTACTCCATGACGCAGAGTGTCTTCCCTGGCAAATGGCAGCCCTAAGACAGTTTATAAGCTGTGCAGAAATTTTTTTTTTTTTTCATAAACTTACAGCAGTACATTTACCAAACATGTTGACTGAGGTAAAAATAGCAGCAGAGTTTTAGAAGTCTAGTGCAATTCTCTTATTTTTTCTGATCAAAATAATTTGGTAGATTTTTGGCCAACTAGAAAAAAAGCACTGTATATTTCAGCAAATAGACTATCACATTTTTTTTTAAATAATGCATTTTTGGTCTGGGCAATTGTTAGAGTACTTCTGAATATACATTATCTTAATGTTAGCTAATTCTTTTAACTACTAGCGGTGTATTTCTAATCACACTTGATAACAACACTTGATCTTGTAAACAATTTTGTTAATACTCTATGGAAAGAATAACGGACTAGTCCTTCTCCTGGTATTTAAATAATACTGCCATCAGAAACTTGTGTTTGCAATATGGTGAATTTTTTTCCACTGAATCAAACTTTTTCAATGCTCAGAGAGGCCTTTTGCCATATGATTATAATAGAATTTCAGCTTTTCTTTAAAAAGCAGATTTCTAGCCACAGGATACCAGAGACAAGACTAAGAACTTAAGCCTCAAGATCTTAAAAGATAAATAAAAAGCCACTCAAAATTATTGCTTTGATCTTCTCCCATGGATCTGACTCATATTTGAAGACTGATACTACTGAGATAACTTGAAGGACAAAAGAAACAAAGACAATATCTGGTCTAGCTTTTGCAACAAAAGAGTTGTACAATTTCACTCAGTAACTCCTGTGTTTCTTTCCAGTTCCAAAACCCTGGAATTCCTGAATTCTACGTAGAGAGAAAAACTGCATTTTTTTTGATGTTTGTAAAAAAAACTCCAAACAAATCCCACCTCTCTGTGGCATCGCTGGCAGGGGGGAGAGGGGTGACACAGACTCGTCTGCAATACATGCAATTTAAAATGCAAGTTTATGCAATTAGAATACGTGTTTTCGCTTTCCACAGATTTGGACTGCTGAGTCCAAATTACAGGTCCGTTATGTCCTTTTGGAATGCCTAACCTGACAGCACAAAGGGAGCACACAGAGAGGAACACACTGTACAGAGAGAGGGCTGTCATGCATTGAAGAAAGTCAGCTTACACATGCCTCCTGAGAAGCTTCTCTGCATGCGTAGGGGGCATATTTGATGAGCGCAACCAGAAAAACAAAAGTGAGGCTGAACATCAGCATAGAGGCTAGTGTGGGGTGTGTATGGTCAGATACACCTAAAGAGTTCAAATGGGTCTGAAGAAATACTCATCATAAACCTTATAAGAGAAAAGCCTTATTAAAGATTTTTTGGTTACAGCTCATTGACCCTGAAGTAATTAGCATTAAATATCACTTCGGGAAATTGCTAATCTATGGTAGCTGACACGGTGAAAGAATAAAAGAGGAACTCGTTCTGAATCACGTAGCTTTGAACTTTCGTTTCTAAATACCACACAGCTTTCCAATCTAGTGGCAAGTAACCCATGAGGTGAACTCTAGCCTGCAGGATAATGGGAGTGAGGGACTGGGCTCTTGCCCCCTTAGCAAACAGGGCTACAAAAAGCCATCACTGTGCATAATTATTTCCCTCATTCTTGTCTGGCTGAATGGCACTTCACTCCTGCCTGGCATCCTTAGCGACTTAAGTTGCTGCTTCTGACAACTCAAAAGCTCAAGACCTATGATAACATCCTAGCAAACTAGCAGGCAGAGCCACAGAGGATGCTTTACGAAGCAGCTAGAAGATGCTGACACTGGGAAACATGACTTATGTCCATCTCTGGATTTATTAAGGGGTTCACACCTCTCACACCAGGTGATCCGTGAGACATTACGCTGAGTCTAGGACTGCATAGACATCTGTGTGTCACCCGTGGAAGTCAGGACCTCAGATGCGACAACCAGGCACCAAAAAGAAAGCTTGCAACTTAATATTTGTAAAAGTTTTATAGAAAAGAGATGTATTTTGGCTGTAGAGAAAGAAGGCTGACTTTGAACAAGCTAGCAACTGTTTCTAGACCATAGAGATTAGTACCTGAGCAATTTTTCCTCCACAGGTTTGTTTGGCTTCATGCTAGTAGCTCTTTTGCTGTACCATCTTCACAAATGACAACTTTCTGGAGATGTAAGGTGCTATTTATATTTCTGAGATACTACAAACTCACTGTTGCTTCTGTGTAAGCACGGGGTATACTTCTGGCTGGTGACACTTTTGTCAATACTGCATCACCCAGGGAATCCTATTTTATCCTAGAATCACTGACGTTAAGATCTGCTAGAGCACAATTCCTACTTACTATCACAAATAGGTTTCAACAGACACTCCTTTACAGCATGCCTTAGCTACAACAGAAAACAAAACCAGCTTACTCTGTTTTTGAGCCAGAGGGTCCAACAAAAAAAGCATCTGGTCTGTAAAACAGACAGTAACAGGAAAATAGGCAGTTCTTTAAAAAATTACAAAATTGATTTCTGCCAGCAAAGGCTCATGTGATCTACAACTACCTTTTACGTCTTTATACTCAGAGTGCTTTTAGCAGCTTGTTTTGTTTTGTTTTGTTTTTACACTTTCTTTTCAATCCAGTGCTGCATTCCTAGGGTCCTTACCGGGTGGCTCCTGTTTTGACACTTTAGCTATTACTGACAAGTAAATGAATGTGTGCTATACAACCCTACCTCTCTCTATCACCAACCCCATTCAGTGGGAGATGTTTTTCCTGCTTCCTGGCTGGAATCTGTTCCTCCATCAGTGGCACATTTTTTGAGCTCTGTATTCAGATTTTTTCTTATTGAAAAAGTCCAGGAAGGAGAGATTTCTAGTACACTATTCTTTAGCTGTACAAAGGTCTGTGACCAGGCTTCTAAAATATATCTGTGAACACAACATCAATTTCTTGAAGCCTTAAGGCCTTTTTTTTTAAACTTGGACCTTAGTGGTGGAACTGCTGCATTTTTTTGAGGTTGCTTACCTCATTTTAGTGGTTTTAAGTGATCCAAGGTAAATCTTCAGAAGTCAATGGAATTATCTAACATAAACCCACATACACGAGTGGAATAAAAGCCTCTGAGTGACTGGAATAAGTCTGTAGGCTGTCTTCAACTAACAACCGGGTAATAAAATTGTTCTTTGCTGTGAGATTGAATCGTTTAGAGCTTTTCTTTCCCAAATCCCATATAACATGAATAGATAGCTTTTTACTCTTCTGTGGTGCATTTTGTCCCTTGCTCTGTGTGAATTTTTAGATGTTAGAACTTCTTTGTAAAATCTGATGACAATCAGACGTAGGACAAGCCAAAGCTTTTTGTATTTTCAGCATGACAGAACTTCATTACAGGTGTGCTGGCTAGACATTTTCCTGAGATAATTTTTTGTATGTGATATAGTGATGTGTGTGTGTGTCTCTGTGCAGCTATTTGTAAGTTGTTCACCTTCACGATGACACTAAGCAAGATTTGATGCTACTGTTACTTTCTTTTCACACATTTTTAAGTTTTTAGAAAAGTTTAGCTACTTTAGACTATTCTGCTACAACGTATTATAATTCACTGGTAAATTAAATATAGCCAGGCCTGATATGTTCATGCAATATTTGTAATGGAAGACTGGAGGCAGGAAGTAGGTTTCTGGAGTTCCCATTTTGCACCAGTAGAGATGACATTGCTTGGCCATTGTGATATATCCCACATTGCAAGCTACTTCCCACAGCTGTGCTTTTTCTTGTATTTCTCATTTATGCTCAGTAGATATGAATGCATAACAGAGAAATGTCATCTTTGCACATTATAATGCCACTGAAACCACAGATGCTTAACATTAAATGAGAGTTTCTACAAATATTTTGATTAACCATGTCACCCAATTGGCTCTTTTGACCAAAAACTGGCTCTTTAAAAATACCTCAGTGTGATTTGACAAAGACCTGAAAATTACTCAGTTTAGAAAAAGGAATACATTCACTTTACAGCCAGTTGAATGTGTTCATTTGTCCCCATAACACTTTCTTGCCTTAAAGGTTTAGTATGTAATTGTTTCATTGTTACATGCCTTTTCCTATATTGTATTTTTGGAAGTAGAATTCTGCCTCTGTAATTTATCGCCACTGTTTATTTGTGACTTAATGATGGTAAGTTATGAGATAAAAAATGGGAATTCAAAATTGGCAATTCATTTGGTTTAGACAAACAACTGGTGGACTACCTTATGTACTTGTCTAGATGAAGAAAGCAAGCACAGTACAAGAACTGTAGCTTTCCAAGCTATGATAGTACTTGTCAGATTACACACCTTCCACTGAATCCTTAGTTAATATTAGTTTCAGATAGCAAGACAAGTAAAGAGGCTGCAGTTTCTTAACATCTTATACCTTTACAGGCAATGCTCCAGTTAGTAGTTCGGTACAGTAAACCTGATTTGTGTGTTTGATAAGATGCCCCCCAGACACAAACACATTCCGTATACAAACCAAGATGTATGGCTTTTGGTCATTTTTTGCAAGTCATGATATACATACCTCCTCTAATCTGAAACCTCACTGACTTAAAGACATATTCACTTCTTACTAATTTGCAAAAAAATTCCCTGTTAACCAACAAACTCTTAAGAAAGGTCCTCCCAATTCCTAGGTTTTGAAAAGCTTAGTGATTAGTTAAGCATTACTTAAACATGCTATATGAACAATATTGTTCTATTTGAATATATTATATGCGAAAACCAATGTCACTCCAATCTTCAGAAAGGGCAAGAGGACCCAGGAAACTACAGGGCAGACACCCTCATCTCCATCCCTGGAAAGGTGATGGAACAGCGCATTCTGGATGTCATCTCTGAGCATGTGGAGGAAAAGAAGGCTGTCAGGAATACTCAATAAGGATTCACCAAGGGGAAATCATACTTCACCAATCATCTGATTGATAGCCTAGCCTTCTATGATGGCATGACTGGCTGGATAGATGAGGGGAGAGCAGTGGATGTTGTCTACCTTGACTTCAGCAAGGCTTTTGACACTGTCTCCCACAACATCCTCATAGGAAAGCTCAGGAAGNCTCATAAAAATAAATATCTAAAGGGTGGATGTCAAGAGGACGGGGCCAGACTCTTTTTGGTGATGCCCAGCGACAGGACAAGGGGTAATGGGCACAAACTGGAGCACAGGCAGTTCCACCTGAACACAAGGAAGACTTCTTCACTGTGAGGGTGACAGAGCACTGGCACAGGCTGCCCAGAGAGGCTGTGGACTCTCCTTCTCTGGAGATATTCAAAACCTGCCTGGACGCATTCCTGTGCGCCCTGCTCTGGGGGCACCTACTTTACCAGTGGGGTTGGACTGGATGATCTCCAGAGGTCCCTTCCAACCCGTACCATTCTGTGATTCTGTGAAACACTTTTGTGAATGCTCTAAAATACTAAAACTATCAAATAATATTTTAGAAAGAGAAATATTTTGATTTTTTTTTTT
>VZSC01009876.1:174747-195361 GCA_013398225.1 Steatornis caripensis
CACTGCTAGAAGCAGACACTGTCTGGAAAAACACACAGTTAATTTCAAAGAGTGCTGTTTCTCAGAAGAGACTTCACTAAAAAGCAAAGTTACTAAAAGAGAATTTGTTCTGTCCTGGCCTAAACTAGGACACATAGCATTATGCTATTTAAGTTTTACAGCCTGGTCATCTAATAGACTTGAAGTTCATGATGCAGTTGTTGCCTAAGTGCTTCATTAAAGTCTTCAAAAAGCTTTACAAAAGTTAGGTAAGTGTTAAATGATCCATTTTCATAACAGTATTCCAAGTAATTTAGAAATTGATTTACATCACAACTATGGTACTGTATCTCAGGAAACCAACAATTTTGTGGGGCCCAAATGATATGATATTGAGGAAGATTTATGGTAATGGCACCATTCCGATATGTCTCAAATTAAGCAGCTAGAAATCACTGGTCACTTTAAACATCTGAATTTAAGCGATTTCATTAAGCCTGGTATAAGAAGAGCCTGTCAAATTAATCTCTTTTTGGATGCCAAAAGTGATTGCTTTAGGAATAATGTTTTTAAATATAGATGATTATACTTAAAACAATTAAAATAATCTAATGGTCCGTTCATTATAAAGACCTTTAAATCATTCTGGTCTTGAATCTAGTTTCAAACTTGCAAGCATTGTTAAAGTGACTTGAAGTGTTTAATGCAACACATATGGGATGGTAATGCTGCTGACTCCCCCAGGGCTATGTTGGAAACAAATGGTGTTTTGCAATTTGTGCCAGTAACAACAGTGTTTTCTCCTAAAGCTGCAAATGCAACAAGTTTCAGAGAACTGTTAGTATTTTTTGTTAACACATTTCTGAAACTCATGATGATCTTCTAAAACAAATCTGTTATTTTGCTACCACATTTCCCTATCAGTATTTACTTAAAACACACCTGATTTCATCCAATGATCTTAAGAACTTTAAATGAAATGGAATAAGCTAAAGAACAAGGACCAGCTAAATCAGCCTTGAAGAGGTTGTCTGTGGACATCCATGTTCACAGGATTCACAAAAACCAGCCTATTATTATTTTTTTTTATTCAGTTTTATCAAAAACTGTCCTGCAGCTATAATACAGATCATCCAATTTCAAATAAAAAACTGCAGTTTATTTTCAATTGTTAATTCCTCTTTAATCATTGTAATTAGAATGGATAAGTATTTGATAACAGAAACTCTCCAGTCCTAAATCATTGCTAAGTTTAAGACTGATGATCACCTCTATTAAGTTTTTGTTCATATCTCTGTTTTGAGTTTTCTTGTTCAGCGATCATGCTACATACATTTTGCATATGTATATATTTCCACCTTCCTATTACTACTTCAAATTATCTGTGGTCAGAGCTGTACATGACATCAAAGAAAATAACCATCTTATATGGTTGAACAGTACTTATAGCTATGTGGTATTATTGATCACCACTGAGGTAGGATTTCCTAGCAGAGTTAAGCAAGCCCTTGCTGCCACTTTACCCTGGGCACCATCCTGGAACACCCACTGCCACCCGCACTGAGCTATATGCAGGAAGACGCACAGTTGCAGTAGCACCTGTGTCCACCCTTTCTTTCATCCCATGCAATAAATTCCTTGAGTAGATGTNAAACTTTTCCTCTTCTCAGTTGCATTAGCTAACTAGGCATACAAATGCAGATGGGGAGACATAACAGGCTGCCTGAGCACTTCCATCCCTCCAAGCCTCATTGTTCCTTCCGAGAGACCATGAACAGGTGGGGAGAACTGTTCTGTGTCAAACCTCATTTTCTGGTCTGCTTTTGCACATACCTGTGTTATTGTAAAGACAGCAGACAATACAATGACAATGTATCTATACCCCATTTCCACAGGGCCAGGGGTCCACAGTTCTTGTAGTTTTCAATAATTCTTTGTNAAAAACTGCAGTTTATTTTCAATTGTTAATTCCTCTTTAATCATTGTAATTAGAATGGATAAGTATTTGATAACAGAAACTCTCCAGTCCTAAATCATTGCTAAGTTTAAGACTGATGATCACCTCTATTAAGTTTTTGTTCATATCTCTGTTTTGAGTTTTCTTGTTCAGCGATCATGCTACATACATTTTGCATATGTATATATTTCCACCTTCCTATTACTACTTCAAATTATCTGTGGTCAGAGCTGTACATGACATCAAAGAAAATAACCATCTTATATGGTTGAACAGTACTTATAGCTATGTGGTATTATTGATCACCACTGAGGTAGGATTTCCTAGCAGAGTTAAGCAAGCCCTTGCTGCCACTTTACCCTGGGCACCATCCTGGAACACCCACTGCCACCCGCACTGAGCTATATGCAGGAAGACGCACAGTTGCAGTAGCACCTGTGTCCACCCTTTCTTTCATCCCATGCAATAAATTCCTTGAGTAGATGTTCACTCTTGCTGTAGTTATGGATCAAGGTTGCTTGCTGAATTATTCCTTCCAGCAAGCAAGAGAGCAAGTCAAAAAGGCAGAAAAGAGCTTGAAGTAGGCAAGAAGGGAACTTACACTTTACAAAACCACAGAGTAGTAGGGGTTGGAAGGGACCTCTGGAGANATCCCTCCAAGCCTCATTGTTCCTTCCGAGAGACCATGAACAGGTGGGGAGAACTGTTCTGTGTCAAACCTCATTTTCTGGTCTGCTTTTGCACATACCTGTATTATTGTAAAGACAGCAGACAATACAATGACAATGTATCTATACCCCATTTCCACAGGGCCAGGGGTCCACAGTTCTTGTAGTTTTCAATAATTCTTTGTTAAATAGAGCAGATCTTATTTTTCTCGTTCAGTCTCTTTCTGTCCCTGCATTGGAGTGTCACTCCACTGTCACTTTGTGCAACCTCCAGATTTTTAGCCTGAAAAGTTATAAGAAATGGAAAGAACTCAGTTATCAAAAGAGCTTTAGGCAAACCTTCCAATAGTGTTAGTTTCCTTTCTTAATATTCCTTATATGCTTCTGCATAAAATGTTCAATCTTTTAGTTTGAAACAGCACTATTTTATGTAACCAAATTAGCAAAATGTGATTTCCCCCCCAACCTGTAAATCATTATAGCACACCTAGAATCTGAACATTCACCTGTAATTACAAAAATTACAAACTACTCAGCATTGTAAATTAAATTGCTTCTGATCCTGACCCAGTATGTAACCTAGACTTGTCTTCATTCTTGACATGTTTCATGTGGGTGTGAATTACTTCTCACTATTTCACTTGCAGCCTTCAATGCAATGTAACGATAACACCCAGGAACAATCCCCAGTATTTATCTTACTGTGGATTGTAAATAATTTTCTGCAACTTTATTAGAAAGTATAGTATTCTAATTTTTCTGGAAAACAATTTCTTGTTGTCAGAATGTAGCTGAAAGATATTTTCTAATCTACTCTTCAGCAGAATGCCAGAGTTGGCTGGGATTTAAAACTTAACTGTTTTATTATTGTTTTAATATTTTTCCCCTTTATTATAGCTTTCAAGTGTGATTTGGGAGATGCCAAAGTATTGGAAAACTTCTCTAGGAAAGTTGTAACTAAAGGAAAGCATTTTTAAACAAATCTGATGGAGTGCGGTTTGCTGTTTGGTTTTGAACTTCCTAATAAGAAAAACAATTGCACTCCTGCTATAAGCGGATAAGAGACAGCTTCTGCTGCCTCATCGCTTTCCAACGACAAACAGAGCCCAGGGGATGCAGAGCTTAAGTGGGAGTCATATTATAACTGTTTTAAGTTCTTGTGAGACCATTCGATTCAGTGCTTTATCTGTCCTGCTTATTTTGCTTTCAGAGTTGAGAACTCTGTGATGGCTGGGGTTTGAAAAACGTACAGGCTAAGTAGATTAATTGGCTAATTTCTGTTTTTCAGCTAAAAGTAGGAGTGCATCTTTGTTATCAAGCAAACACTGGCTCTACAGTGGCTACTATTACAAAAGAGGTTGTCCAGGTATCTGTCAGTTTTCAGTTTCTTGACAAGTTCTTGAGGACTAAGTCTCTGAGTCCTATCCGATACAAATACAAACTTGACAAAACAGTTCTATTCTGTCAAATACTCAAAGTTTTATTTATGTTTTCCTTCTTCTCCTCTTCCCCTCCTTTTCAGCTGTTCCTCATCTTCGGAGTCTGCTTGTCTGCTTCAACAGTTCTTTGCTCTAGGCTTTCCTCCAGGCTTTCCTCCGTGTAAGTTGCCCATTGCTGGGCCTTTGTGCAGGACATCAGCAAGTGAAGGTTCAGCCACTCTCTCTTCTGTGATTTTGCCATTCTGCAACAAAAACAACTAGAATCTAGGCAGAAGACGGTCCCAGGACACCAAATCTCTATTATACAGTTTGGCTTTCAAGGATGCCTCCCAAGGTTTTCCTTAATATCAATAACATACTGTGAAAATGACTGAAAATTTAAGCACAGCTAACTCTATAATCCAGATTTATTTACTGTTACTACTGTCCTATCCTAGGAGAACCTACTTTCTCCTACTGAGTTCTGTCTTGTTTTCATAAGATTTCTTTACAGTTGATTTTGGAAACACCCCTTTATGACATTATCTAATGAGGCTATACCATATTTTTGTACTAAGCATTTCCTCCAGTTTTCTAAAATATTTGTTCATATTACTTTATCTCTTATAAAGTTATTTAACCAGTCTTGCCCATATGTTCCATCGGATCATTCATCTACATAACACATTTCACAAGGTTGCCTTGAAAATATTAACTTCAACTTTACTTTCAGCCTATCCATCTGTTTTTTTCTACAACAAAACTTCAGTCATTTATTATCAGAAAGCTGTTACTTAGTAATGGGAATTAAAGAGTTTGTTAACTTTTTATTATTTGAAAATGTAAAATGTTATTTTTTTGTTACAGACTTCAAACAACTGAATTACTTGTTAAATTTGGTCCCAGTCTTCCAAGACAATTCATTATTATTAGTAATATACTAAGAGTGGATTGCTAACTCCTTATGATGAAGTTACAGTGAAAAGTTTAATGAAGCCCTGCTTCACAGCGCTGTAGCTTCGTATCGATGCAGAACTGTTACCTGTATTAACTCTGCAGAATCTGTTGCAATAAACCCTTCCTTCTTTGCCTTGTGCACATCGTCAGCTCTGTAGAGAAGGAACATGTCAGTAATTAATAAATTTAGAACAGTTCATGGAACTGCAAGTTTTTTACTACAGAAATGTAGAACTTGTGGCTTAGAAAGCTGTATGCTCTTGAGAAAATCCACTCTGATGACCATTGCTGGAAAAACGGCATTCTGTAAGTTTGCTTTGAGTGAGCCATGGCCTATATAAAGCACACGGCTTGTGAATTATTAATGTAATAAGCCAGAAGGCTTAAGAAGAAAAGCCCTGCACTCCTCCTCTAGGAGAAGGAAAAAGGTAGCGTGGGAAGGCTTCATTTACATAAATTATTATTCAGCACCAGTGCATGTTTTCACTCAGTGTTTTGCTGCAGTAAGTCTGTGTTCTGAGCCTAGGCATACTGCGTGATGCCTATGAGCATGCAGATGGGAGAAATGATTGAGGAAGACACAGCCTAGGGAAAGTGGTTGCCCTGAGCAATCGCTTAGGTAGGGAAATAAAAGCCAATAAGCAGACCAGCTGATGGGCTCCTTGCAGGGGTCCTGTTTTGTGCAGAGATGCCAAACGCTCCACAAAGCAGTCACTGCAGGAGAAGATCAGCAACGGCAGCTTTGAATAGAATCCGGTAGCAGACATTTCTCTGAACCTGAGCAGGGAGAAGGAGTAAACTCAGCCCTGAGGTGATCTTGGCTACTTGAATTTGTGAAAGGGAATATAAGAAAGTAATGGTGAGAATCTCATGAATGAGGTGCTGTATTTCAGAAAGCCAGACAATTCGTAATTGGAGTAATGCGGCATCAGCCATATTTCTGCCAAATTCTTTGAATTATAGTTATCTTCATTCAAATAAAAATAAGACATTTTTCACTAAGATAAAATTAGTTGCAGCTATCTGTTCCCAGGAGTTACTGAGAGACTGCAAGTGGTGAGGGAGAAGTTTATAAGGGCAAGCAGGGAAACCAAAACCTAGCTTTCAAAAAACATACTAACTTTCTGACTTGAAAATGGAGCTGCATTTGCATCTTTACCTCAGACTATGTCTTCCTAGCTCTGTTTTTGAATGCAGTCCAGCATACTGTCATGAACATCTGGCAGTAGAAAAGATGCAAGTCACCTACATTTATTCATGCAGTTCTAGACACACTACAGTGAGAAGACAGTACTACAGTTCATTTTGCCAGGTGTTAGCTACATATTGGTAAACTTTAATTCCTCTTACTTTTTGCCTACAACAAATCTCACAGCCAGAAAACAGGAGTGCTAACTTTCAAAGAAAAGTTGTAGTTTGTAAAATAATCTAGGCCTGAGATAATCCGAACTTCTCTCTTTTTCTTAGGGAAAGGCATGCAGATACAGATTCTCTTCAGGGAGGGTAATTGCGTGGTGACACTGGGTGGTGGATGCTCACCCTTCATGCCTGGAGCTGGGGCAGCACCACTCCCTTTTGCAGCAAAGACCGTGGCTTTGACTGGCCAGTCAGTGAAGGAAGGCTTTGTTTAAGCCACAACCATGTAGTGACTTGAATCAAAGTTATTTATCCTAGTTTTCACTTGTTTTCAATACCCTGGATTTTTCAGTGATTTCTGGTGGTCAATGGTTTCTTCTTTGCTAAGCTGTTTCTGAGTGCTCTGAAAATTGTGCTTTGTGCTGCTTGCGTAGTTTGTCAGACTTGGAAATGACAGACAGTCATTCAGGGTATAAATCTCAATCTTTCCTTATGCTCAAATGCAACATGACATTGTCAGCTCTGTGGAAAAGATTACTTTACAGTTTTTTAGGATTTTTTTATTTTAGAAAGCCGATATTACTTTGCATGAAATACAGTAGATGCATTTTGAAACTTCCCAGTTGTAAATCCGAGTATTTGTAGAATTCATTATGCTTTCTTACAGGTTCTTCAAGTGTTAAAGTAGTATTATTCAATTATGTAAAGAAGCAGGAAAGCTTTAGTTCTTTGTTTCTTGATATACATAATAGCATAACTCAATAGTCATGCTCACACTAATTTAAAAATTATCATTTCATTACTGTTGTCAGAAATAACAAATACAAGCCCCTGAGTAAGTGGATAGGCAACACTCCAGTTTCCCCACTTCAAAAGATCATTTTCAGTATTTATTTATACTACAGACAGTCATGGGTCAAATTCAACTGTGCTAGGCAATCTGTATTTAAAAGTTGGGCTAAAATCTTACCTTTGTCCTCCACTCATCCAAGGAGGAAAGCACTGTAGGCTCCTCCTCTTCATATGCAGAGCTCCACTTGTTTTTTAAAGTACATCTCTTTCCCTAGAGCTGCCCTAGTTGCTCTTAGGACAGATGTCCTCCTAACTGCTATTAAAATATATAGACTGTAAGGAAGATACTTCCTAGAGGCTTGAGTTTTGTCTTTTCTGATAAATGCGTTTCAAATGAAGACGCTCATATCATTCAGACTCTTACCCAATTGGGATTTATTTAAAGTGAATATAAACACATGCATAAATCTGAGAACACCAAGGGAACATTGCAGGTAAAATTCAGGCTCTTGAAGTCTAAGCTAACTAATGTCTAACCCATTAAAATTAGTTATAGCTGCATAAGTTTAAAGAAGTAGTAAATAATTGATAGACATATCCACATCTCTCTGCATACTGATTTTAAACACAAGCGTGCTCTACTTAAACCTCAAATTACAAAATGTAAGCTAGGGATTGGTGACTCTTCACTAGGGAGCTGAGGGCTTGCCTTGCCATTACCGTGACAGAATTTCACTGACCTGTGTGATTCCTCATTTTCATTATTAAAAGCAGACTCAAGGCCAAGGAATAAGGTGAAAGTTACACCTTGGAAGAGAGTGTTAAATAGAGACATCTTGCTTTTTAATATAGATCTTAATCTTTACCCTTCCATCTTTTTATCACAGAATTCATAAGGCCTATAAAAAACCATAAATGAGATAAAAGCAGGCTTATTTCACATTGCTGCAATCTTGTGGTTACAACAAAGGATTATGCAGAAGATGGTTCCTGCAAAAGAAAAAAACACAATGTATATCAGTGTGCATATGCATGGTCTTTTTCTTTCTTTCCCTTGATTTTTGCTGCTAGTGCACAATGCTAGTTTTGCCCACTATCTTGGTAATTTTAAACTACAGCATGACAGATACATCCTTAATACTTCTCATAATAATAGTTAAAATAGATGAGGATTAATATTTTACAGAAAATGCATTTGGATATTGTAAAAACTTTGTGCTAATTAAAAGAACATAGTAACTGGCAAAGTAACAGCTGCTTGTGCTAGGTCATACAGACGGAATAACATAAGGAATGATATACTCAGTGGGTATGGTGAGATTTGGGAGATTTCCCTTCTCTCAAGATCCAAAGCTGAGGTGCTGTGTGCTCTTGGAAATGTCTTTTCAGTAGTAGTCTCTTTGCTTTGTTTCCCACCTTCTGATGATCCTTTCCATATAAAACATAATTCTCCTGTCAGACCACCCCCCTGCATGCAATGATAGAGCACTTGGTACCAGATCACTAAGAACCAAAAAGTATTACTTTTGTGCCACATTTTGGGTTTGTTTTTTTTTTTTTTCCCTTGCAGTTAATGCACTGAAAATGATGAAAACCTTCCAGGGCACTAGAAACAGGTATTGATGATTGCTAAGTGGTATTACTTTGCCTCTGAAGACCACTCTCAGTATAACTAGGATGTTATAAGACACAGCATAGTTAAGGAAGAAGTCTTTCAGAAAAGACTGAAATCCAATGTTTCTAAAGATACTAAATTTACGGTCATTGTTGGACAAAGGAGGACCATCCAGAGACTAAAACTGAGTAATTCCCCCTGTCTGAATCCCTTCTCCATCATCGTCTGGATAAGCAGGTAACAGTTTTTGCAGTAAACTTGTTACACGGTGTCATGAGTTCTTAATCGGTTTGTGACTGCTGTGAAGCCGCCTTTCAGAATTATATACTATCGTTAAATTAGGTCTGTGATAACAGCACGCAGAAGCAATGCTGAGGGATAAAACTGCAGCACATCTGTGTTGAAAGATGTACAAGAGGGAAAAAGGAGGCTTTCTCCTCTTCATCCCAACCACATCATAACCCCACTCAGACGCCACTGTACACCCAGGCGGCCTATGTGTCACACGTGATCTTACTTCAGTGCTCCACAACCTATGGAAACATTACATACAGCAGACACTTCATGCCCTAGGACCCTCTGTAGATGCAGTGCAATGGGGTGGCGTGCAGGAACTCTGTAGATGTCCCAGGGCTTGGAGAGTTAAAATGCAACCCAGCCAAGCCTTATCCCATCTGCCTACATTGGTATCCATGCTTCTCATTATGTGTGAGAAGGAGGCCCCCGGCAGAAGAAATCCGTTGTTTTTCCTGTCTTTGACCTGGGACAAGCCTACAGACAAGGCACCTATCCAGAGTTTACAAAGGTCTGTAATAACAGACTTCTATATTACTGTGAAGCTTTAAGCTAAACAAACTAAGCATTATTCAGGACTCGCCTTTGGATGTGCTTGCCTAACTCCAGTGAAATTCTAAAAGATGAAAATCACACAGGCCCTTTTAATCGAGATGCAAAGCTTACAATACATTTTAGTACAAGGCAGTCAAGATTTAAGTGCTTCACTACTGAGGTTGCACAAACTCCAGGAAGATGTTAATTCATTAACAGGTATAAGGAAACTCACCCTCTGTAATTAACATGCCTCAATGAAGACTGTATTGTTCATCACCATGGATTGCAGTAGAACATTGCTCAAAAGCAAATGTCAGCTCTTTGTGACTCAGAACTCATTAATATTTCCATGGCCTTTTATATATCACTGAGTTAAATCAGGAATTTTCTCTTTCTTGGTAGTACCTTAGGAGGAAAGTAAACTAAATAAGAAAACCACATTGCTTTATTAATTGGTCAGTGAAAGCATTAAACTTTCTTTCTCTGCATCCTAAAATGGCTGGGCCTAAAAATAAAAAAAAAATTCATTCACTTCTCTCAATAAAATTAAGAAAAATAGTCTCATGGAGATTTCCTTAATCTCATTTTATGTTCTCATTCTTTATGATGACTAAATTACAATTCTCTCACTAATTTATTTTATAGTATGATTAATTCAGCCCCAAATAATAGCAATGCTTAGCAGTTGCATTTGGGTTTGGTTCAGAGACTTGAACTGTGCAGGTTCACTTCAACCATCTCCTGATCTTGAATCAAGCTGAGCTCGGCTACATTGTGCATCTGCACTGTCAAACAACTTAACTCCTTGGTTCACTGCTGTGTCCTCTCCCCCAGACTTCCACACAGTACATAGGATCACTCCTAGCTTCTCTTTTGGCGTTAAACAAACAGATCCCTCCAAAATGAAATTTGAGAATGTTTTCTGGCAATAGTTTCAAGACTGAATGAGCAGCGTGGGTTTTAATGTGAAAGTGAAAGAAAACAAAATTCTAGATAGTCTTCTGGTGCCAATAACAACCCCACACATGGCCTCATGCCATGTTGCTAGGCATGCAATGCCTCTCCCTAGCAGGCTAGTAAGAAAAATAATTGCTCTGCAAGAGTTTGATACAGCCTTCACATTATTTCAGTTGGTTTACATTGAAAAGTCACAAACCAAAGTATTTTAGGATACAAGCGCCTTGCAGAAGTCCCAGAAAATCTTGGTCCGGGCACCCAACAGAAGGAATGCAGCTGCAGTTCACTGGGAAGACTAGCTATGAGTAACATGAACACAAGCCAGTGTACTACCTCGAGACAGGAGAAGAGTGAGTAGGCATCAGATATAAATGTTTTTAATATAAATTATTTCTTTTTATATTGTTACATTAATTTTGTATATTTATACTATATGCTTATTTTTTATAAAGATTTGTATTTTTTCTTTATATAAGCTTACTCATTTGTTCCAGTGAGCAAACTTGTGGAGGAAGGTAAGCTCACTTTCTGGTTGATAGCTGCTTTTCATGTGTCCCAGGCGAATAGGATGTTGCTCTATAATATTCACTACTAAATCAGGGACAATTTTCTAGAGTAAAACAACACACTAGATGAAACAAAAAGCCTAAGTAAAGGATGTTTCCAAGGGGAAGACTAATCCCTCACACACTTTCTTATTCAAGGGTTCAATGAATATTCAACTGAAGCTTACAAGAAAGTTTAATGGACTGCAGTTTCCAGAAGGGGTTAATAGAGTGCTAAGGAACCATATTCTGGTATGGAAAAGGGACCTTAGCTTCACGGGAAAAACAAGGTCATATGCATTTCAAAAAAGTGTTTTGAGCTTGGCGTCTGACCTTCTGGAAGCAGACAGAAAATGAAAACAGGTCAAAAGACAGCAAAAAGTGAAAGAACATACCTGCTGTGAGGAAAAAGCAGGTAATCACCTCTCATAAGAGGTGGATAAACTTAGAAGTCAATATAGATAAGCAAGAAAATCTTCTGGGAACTAAAGATGAGGTAACTTATGAAATGCACACTTTAAACTGAATTAGGGACCAAAATAATCTCCCTCTAGACTTTATCTAGAGTCAATCACTTACTAGTCTGTGAGCCAAACCCCCACACATCAGCTCAAAATTTGATTAGGTAAGAGCAAGCCTTCTTGACGCTCATGGCAAGGGAAATACAAAGATAGGAGTAAAGCTACAGAAACCCCTGTAAAAGTCTGTTACAATACATAAGTTAAACAGGTCAAACCCCGCTCTGACCTTCTTTCGCTTCTGGCACATCTTGTCCCCTAAGTTAATATGTGTTTGCATTTCTTTTCCATGCCATATCTGAGCATGCTGGTCGATGAGGGAGCCTGAGACTGTGCACACTGATCACAGTGCTTCTCATGCTGGCCTCAGGATTGCCAGGGACATTGAGAGACCTGCAAGGGTGAACAGAGCTCTTCCAGGTCAGAGAGGCAGCAAAGTCATTTCTGAAGAAGATGGGTCGTCTTGGTGGTCGGCAAGTTTCATGTCTATGGATTTCTCCTGCCTCATGCTTTTTCAACAAGCTAATGTGTGTTCAAGGAGGAGCCCAGGTTCATTAAAGGGTGCAACTGAAAGAGCAGAGGAACAATTAGAGCCAAAAGTATTTTAGAGGAGCAGGACCAAGGAGGATCAAGAGACTTGTGGAAAATGAAGCCTTGAGTGACACGATGATGGTTACATCAGGGGAAAGTTTGCATATTTTTATAGGAGGAATCTACCGAATTAAGGAAAAAGCTGAACATAGACGTATGGCAACTTATGCTAGATTCAAAAGGAAGGAGAAGCCAATATTTTATTCACAGGTGTGTTTCCAAAAGTTGGATAGACTTGAACAACACTAATAAGTAAAACACTATGAGATAGCTGACAGGAGTTATCAGAAACTTTGACAAGCTTTTTCCTATTTTTATCTAATGTCAAGTCTATGCACAACATAGGAGCTGACACAGTACAGCCCAGAAGGTGAGTGAGGTAGCACACTAAAGCAGGGTGGAGGGGCAACGGTTCTGGACGTAAGAAGTGTAGTTTCAGTTCCCCTCTCTGTTATGCTTCCTGTGTGAAATCCAGCAAACCTTTCTGCCAGGTTTTAGGAAATAATACCTTATTTCTGTGATCCTTTCTGTTGTCAGCTTAGAGTTCTCAGCACAGTCAAACAGATGGTCTTTTGGATACACCAACACCACCTTGCTCAGGAAGAATTCAGAACAGTTATTTCGGTCACAAATTCAGCTCAAAAACATGACCTGCATGTGCAGCTCAACCTGGAAGCTTAGGCTGCTGGTACTGCTGAGAGAAGGAAGAGGTGGAGGCCATTACAGGGAGTAGGGATGGGACAGCCTTTTCCAGAAAAATACTCGAACCTTCAGCTCCATACACCTGCAAAAAACCAGCCTTCAGGTGGCACTACCCTTTCCCCAGACAATCCCAAGACACAGCTTGACCTGCTCCTCCTGTTTGACATAACAGCAAGGACATACCGAGGCTAATTTTTCCAGTGACTGCTCATGTCACCATGAACTGGATATTTGTGCAGACAGGGATGCCTAGAGAGTGGAGGAGAAGGAAGATGAACTCATGGGAAGGCTACAAAACCTGGATCAAAGTACCAAACTTCTGGTACTCCGTTAGGTAGAACTTGCTTCATACAACATTTTCAAGAGGCTTCCTCCAGCCAGTCTACTTTCTCTGGGTGGCATGGATGAATTGTGAATTATCACCTCATCTTCTGTAATTAACCATATCAAACTTCTGCACTTTTCAATATTCATCCATTATTGCTTTCACTACGACACTTTGTAATGGACATACTAAATGGCAGGAAGCCGCTTCTGATTTCAGTGCGCGGAATAATGTGTTCCCACTTCCACACACAGACAAGAAAATTAACAATCGGAAATGAGAAGACTTATAATATGTATTTCTCATGAATCACTGACAAAATATTTTATGACCTCCTGTGAGATAAGAGGCAAGACAAAAGGTATATTAGTAGATTTGTTAAAAAGGAGAATAGTTTTGGCAGAATATCATTCTTTTCTGTTTCAGAAGTACCTATGGAGAAAGATGGTGCAATTCATGGTAGATTCTTATCCAGTGTAAGGTCATTAATATGCTCATTTAAAGCCTCTGAATATAAATATGCTTTTCAGAATGGTACATCAGTATCAGATCTGAGCATTTTATTGCACCATTAAGATAGATGATTCTGACTTTCTCCAAATTATTTCCTTTTGTTTATGGATTTAGCTTTCCAAAGTAATACTGTTGCTTTATAGTAACAGCAACAGAATACCAAACAGAAATAAAACTTGCTTTTGTGTGGAAAGCATGATTTACCAAAGACTAGGAGGAGAGGGGTGGTGATGGAGGGGTGTTACCCACCACAATGCCTTTTTTTACTTTTCCAGTAAGACACGAATTTCAGCAAGAGCAGATTATTTTCATGAATGCCACTGATTATTCCATTATTACAGAATTCTGAAACTGAAGACATTTGTTTTATTTTGATTTCTGAAAATGAGAAGGATATTAAGCATTAGAGTACCTTATTTTTCCCAGCCTCCTGACTTTTTCATGTTCATCATTAGATAAAATGGAAAACAGAGAAAGATCTTTTCTCTTTTCTTTTCTTTACTTTTCTTTTGGTACAGAAGTTCTGAGACTTCAAGTAAGAAAAGTGAAAATGGCATTTACTGAAACTGAGTAAAATGGCATTGACCATGGATTGATATGGATTGACAGTGGTATTGACTTAGATATGATTGGCTATTTGTACATGGAGATGGTATTGATGATGGTGGTGGTGATGACAATGATGTTGATGATAAGATAAAAAAGGGTGACTTTCTAAAGCATATTGAACCTTTGTGAAAAAAGTTGTTATCTTTTTCAAAATCTGCAATATGGAAAACAATAACCCTTAGAAATCTCGTTTTTTTTCAAATAACTTTAAATTTAAAAGTGAAAATTATGGTGATAAATACTAATCTGGCAAATATGTTGCCTGTCTTATATGACTTACACTGAAAAAAAGCTGGTTTGAGATTTCTATTCAGTTGGCTCAAGGTTTCTTTCCTCACTGAATCTGTAATGAATTGTTAAAATTAGGCTTCAGGAAAGAAATTCCTTTGAAAGAGCTAGCCAGAAAATGCCAATATGACACTTGTTCTATAGGTATACCTTGGACTTAAGTATGCAAATGAAGACAACCACCAAAGCAGGCCAGTGGTCTGGTAGAATGTGGTAAATACTATTTTGCTGATCTTCAGCTGGTTAATACAAACAGAAGAATGAATTTCCAGGAAGCATAAATGGCTTTTTGGCAGTAGATAACAGCATTTTCTTTTTTATATCAATTTTTGGTCAGTGCCTATTTAGTAAAGACTTTGCAGTGGAATTAGGAAATATATTACTACTTTTTTGATTCCCTGATTTTATCAACAGTCTTTCTCAGCAGTGGCAGTGAATGCTGATGAGTTAGTACATGGCCAAGCTCCAAGCAGTCATTTTCACATAATTAGGAATTTGAGGGCAAATAATCAGACATAAGAAGGCAATTTCTTTAGCACAAGTGGGCGCAAACAAGTGGTCACTCCCATCTCATGTTTACTTCAAGGAAAATTATCCCTTGGCATAATGAGAAAACTCCTTGGAAATCTCACTTCAGTGAACCTTCCTACAGCACCAACAGCTTAAGTCTAGGTTTAAAGCACATCTATTTCTCTGAATTCCTGTTTCTATTTATATGTCCTGCAAGCACAGAATGATTGTAGCAAAAAACCCCACTGATGACTGTTTTCGATTATCATTTCAAAGCCAGCCAACTTAGAGTCTTTAAAAATAAAGGGTCTTAACAGATGTATGGGAAACAGGCATTTAAGTCTTATAACACTGAATTTGCGTTGAGGATGTGGGTGGCAGCAGAATTTAGAACAAAACTAATGTGCATTGTGTAATGAGTGAGCAATTTAGCAAACTTTACTGTGCTTAGTTTTGAACTGAGGATAGGTAAGAGCAAAGATGATCCATAAATTACAGTATGTTAAACATTATAATAATAAAATATATTTTCTGCCTGGAAAGGAAGGGAATTTGTTTAGTCCTTTACTGCTTGACACAATGTCTGCCACTGTCACTAGTCCACCCTCTGTCTCTGTGCAACTGGCACCATACAGATGGTGTCCACATGTCTAACCTCTCTTCCTCACAAAATATGGTGTCTACATTATTCGTTGGGAAAATCATTGATCTGTAATATCCTTAGACCTATTTTAGGAATTGTCTGAGAAACTTCAAAACTATGCCAGGTAAGGGTCAACAATTAAACAAAACGGGAAATTACAAGGCACTGCTTAGGCAAATGCCCTGACCCTCTCAATTTACTAGTAGAGACATAGTTAACATGCCCAAAGCTGCGCCAGGCATAAGCTTTCAAAATCTTTAAGAAGAGATCCCACATGAAATCTTACAGGTCTTGTAGTAACCCACAAGATACTCAAATATTTACCTTGTTCCTATCTCCCAGAAAAATCTAGCCTCGTTCAATCCAAGTTGTGTTATGCACTAACCAGGGTAATCTTCTGCAAACAACAGATACAAATTACAAGCAGAGAGTTTACAGTACAGTTGGGCAATGTTTTCCTTCACAACCTGCTGGTAAATGGTGCACTCTGGCCACATTTCAACGGTCAATGGGATCTGTTTGGCTCATGAACCTACCTTTTCTAAAAAGCTGTTGTCTGCTATCCATACCAACAACCTCCCTTTTCAGCTGGCTTGACAGAACAGGTAAATAACACCCTCTGGAAAGACAGGAAAGGAGGACTGAAAGAAGGAGTGCTTCTTGTGGGAGACAACTGGACAAAAGCTGTTCCCTGAGGTGAGAGCTGGGCTGCTGAGGGGTAGGAAGGTGATCCAAGAAGGTAAGTTGTCACCATCCATACCTCCCCAAAATATCCTGTAATCTCCAAAAATTCACTGAGCTTAATCTTTCATATAGCAAAAGTCTGATGCAACTGTCACTGTTCTGTGTCAAACCCTCATTTTCCCACTTGCCCTTATACCCACTACGACACTATCAAAACAGACTTTCACCTATTCTGCTTAACAGCCTTTGCTCAACCCTGTCTTGAGCTGCCCTGCAACAGCTCCCTTAAGTAACCACCACAACACTTGGAGAAACCCAACACAAATATTACACAAAGCAGTACTCACATCTGACATGCCACCAATGCCTGGCTAACATAGCAACATGGTTTCTGCCAAAAGGAAGCCATCTGTGACTCACCCCCTCTGCCAGGTTGCAAGTTTCATGGATAATATTAGCTGCTTTCCAGCTAGGGGAACAAGAGTGCTTTTCCCTCACAGGTCTGGCTCTGGCTGCTTCCTGACTCCATCACTCCATCACGAGTGATGATGACTCAGGAAGGAAACCTGGGCACATGGTGCCATGAAAGACACTGTAATGTGATACAGTCAGGCACCTGGTGAGCAGCTCAAGGACATCCATAGTGTGTTCCTGCTCCGCAGTCACCCAGCTGTTGCAACAACTGCACAAACTAAGAAGCGGAATACTAGTCCAGCTTGTAAAAACAAACCTGCCCCTGGTTTCTACTGAGGAACATTTAATGAGGTTGTATGCAATCCTAATAACACATTTTTTTTTATCTGTGCTGAGCTGCACTCCATTCCTAATCAGCCGCCGAGGTGGCCTAAGCCCAGCTACTATTGTAAGTGCAGAGTCCCATAATTACCTGCTACCCTGTAACTATTCGGTAAGAGAAAACCAGAAGTGTGTTGGCATTTTTATTACAAGAGAGGTAGTCTCAACAGAGAGAGATGGGCACAAAGAAGGACGCAAAGAGTTCTGACTGCAGGTGGGTGACTTTCCCTGGGGTTGAAGTGAACGATCTTGAATGGTTCTTCCCAATGGTGAGAGATCTACTGTCTACCAATGACTCCACAGTTGCCATCAGATGTCTGCCTAAGGACAGCAGTTTCACTCCATTTTGTTATCACATCTATAACTATGGCAAGTGCAAAAAAAAGTAGCATGGCTCCACACCTTTTAGGCAACAAAACAAGGCAAGACCAAAACCACAGCAAAACCAGANCTGAGAGATCTACTCTCTACCAATGACTCCACAGTTGCCATCAGATGTTCCACCATACACCTAAGGACAGCAGTTTCACTCCATTTTGTTATCACATCTATAACTATGGCAAGTGCAAAAAAAAGTAGCATGGCTCCACACCTTTTAGGCAACAAAACAAGGCAAGACCAAAACCACAGCAAAACCAGAAAAATATTTAAGCATTGAATCTCTTAAGGGGTCAAAAAAAAATTTGTTGCTCAATACNGTGAGAGATCTACTGTCTACCAATGACTCCACAGTTGCCATCAGATGTCTGCCTAAGGACAGCAGTTTCACTCCATTTTGTTATCACATCTATAACTATGGCAAGTGCAAAAAAAAGTAGCATGGCTCCACACCTTTTAGGCAACAAAACAAGGCAAGACCAAAACCACAGCAAAACCAGAAAAATATTTAAGCATTGAATCTCTTAAGGGGTCAAAAAAAAATTTGTTGCTCAATACAAGTTTTAATGTATGAGCTGAAATATACCTCCCCTTGCTACCTTTTGGTAGGTAGTCTTTAGGATATTGCAATGCTCTACACAGCAAGGGCAATTAAGAAGTGTTGTTAACTTCTTTTGTTCAAACTCAATGTTAACATTCATTTTCAGTTTTGCTATTCTCTTTTTCAGCTGAACTCATGCTGGAGAGTGGAAACTTCCTTACAATCATTTATGAAAGTAGTGAAGGATGTAATTATTGGGATGTCTGTCCTGTGCATTTTTGGTTTGCAGTGTTATGAGATAAAACCAAGCGCAAAGCAAAAGATAGCTGAAACCTAACAAGCCTTGTTCCTATTAAGGAACAATGTTCAAACGTCAGCTCTGAATGTTTTATTTCCTGAAGAAACAACAGACCAAATTTTGTCCAGAAAAAAATGACCAGGAATGCGAGAGAAAAATTATAATTAAAATATGATCATGCTTTCAGAAGTGATTTTTTTAGGGAGAACCAGACTATGAAATAGGCATCTATAGAAGATATTAATGAACTCAGGCTTGCTTGATTTACCATCCAGGAACAGTAGATTTTGTTTACACTAGTCTTAGGACTTTTCAACGGTATACTTTGTTCCTACTGCTAAAATAAACAAAACTTTAATTTAAGAGGGAGGTTGCTTAAACTCATGGCTATGACTCTCAAAGGGAGGACTTGAAGACAGACTGCCTTAGCCACTTAAGTGCAGTTAGTAAGCGCTTACGATATGTCTATTCCACAACCAAAAGTGCAACTGCAGATCATGTACATAGGCTAATTTTAAATCAGCCAGTGCAGTGCAAAGCTCAGTGCAGCTGTGACCCTCGCACATTCACACAGCTCCTCAGAGGCAGCTTGAGCAGCCTGCACTGAGACTGCACATTTGTAATTACAGCATAATCAGTACTTGAGCCGTCTTGTTTAAGGCTAGCTCAGTTACAGCTATGCAAGCTGTTTTCAAAGGACAGAACAGACATCTTCTTGGAGAGTAACACCTAAACGAATTCTTAGACAGGGTAAAGGAAAAAGCAAAACATCACGTATGCAGAGACAGAGAAAGCAGTGGAAGGTGTAGTCAGCCCTGTAGCTGTGTCAGATCCTTCCTGGCAGATACATGCATGAGTAAGGCGCTATTTACTGAGTGAGTTCTCAGCCTTGCGTACATAAATACTGCAGACAAGAGCAGTGTGAACATTCTTTCTTTGATATTGGGAGATCAAAGCATTCCCACAGACACATTGCTTATGAATGAAGTTTTGTGGATAATAAGACTTAATAAGCTAGTCCTGCATTTCTCTATTTGACCATATCTGCTTATTTAATTTTCCTGATGGTAGAAAGCTATGGCTGTCAGAACGGGCAGTAGGTTTGGATATCTCAGTGCTCTGATCCTTTCATCACATCACTACAATAGCATTGGGTGAAACGTGGGTCACAGGGGAAAAGTATTGATAAAAGACTCACTCTGTCTGATTCCTTTCTTGCTATATTATTGAGTCACCATCCTTTAAGCTTCTCATTATTTATGATGTGCACAAAATACCTAATTAATTGTCCAATTGAACACCACTAGCACTGTGGCCTCTGACAGACTTTCATTTATCTTTGTTTTTCTTTCTCTGGATTTATGATGTTGCTTAATTAATTTGGTCAAATTCCCCCAGAGGTTCGAGGAGGCAAACCACTCTTTCATTTCCATTGAAGTTATTATTATTGGATTTGAAATTTTCTTTTTAACAAAGAATTAATTTGCATATGTTAGAAGCTAGCCAGTTCTAAAATCAAGAAGCTGGAAAAATACACTGATAAATATTCCAATGTTTTTCTACATTTCTCTGCATTTCAAACAAGGTCCAGATATCCATTGCCTAAATTCTGATGTGATTACCTTCCCCTTTCCTGCAGCAGAGATGTGGAAAAACTTTATGATCCAGAGAGGCTGGATGCTATTGCTCTACTGGAAGCAGTATCTGCCTGCACAATGGAAGGAAGACTGTGTTACACTTTGGGTCATGATGGTAGAAAGAACTGTTTCTCATACACAGCACAGCATAACAGAACAGGTTTCCCAGAGACAAAGAATAACTATCCAGAATGTACAGCTAATATATGTGTATGTATATATACGTATCTGTTGAAAGTATATTATGTGTAACACTCCGATACAATAATTGTGTTGTCAGTTCAGCACATCGGCCTGAAATGACCTAAAATACTTGCTGTTTAGCTAAAGAAACCTGCCAACAGGAGCAGGTTCTGACTATGATTGCTGTAGGGATGAAAATGTTCTAAACAGAAATCATAGAATCATAGAATCATAGAATCACAGAATCACAGAATGGTAGGGGTTGGAAGGGACCTCTAGAGATCATCCAGTCCAACCCCCCTGCTAAAGCAGGTTAGCCTAGAG
>VZSC01009876.1:196127-224788 GCA_013398225.1 Steatornis caripensis
CCTAAAATAATTCAGTGATATGCATGAATACACATCAAACTTTTACTTTAGCAATTCCATACTTCTGTTGTTCTCACCAGTCCTCTGCGGTCTGTAAAGTATTGAAATTATCATCTGCAAATACTAGATACTTAAAAATGTGGAAAAATCTATAATCCACAACTACCAAATAAAATCGAAATTAATCTCAACAATTTGTTTTTGATAGTTTTTCTGTCAAATACTGAAATGCAAGCAGTTCCTAACACCTGGAACTCTGCAAAAGAATCCAGGTCTGAAGGACCTTTGTCAGTGCAGTAACATAAAAAGTAGAAAAATTAGATGCATGCATCTAGGTACAGTACTATGATTAAATCTAGCTGGTCAAAATAGTGTAGAACTCAAAATTAGTTGCTAGCTAATACCATTGTATAAGGCTCTGCGGATGGCAGAGGGGTGCTGCATCTAAAAAGGATTTGTTTGCATTTTTTACATCCTCTGTTCTGTATGCGGTCTTCACAAACTGCCCAACTAGCTGCAGATACAACCGAGAATGCTTCATAAAAAGTGAGGAATCAGTACAGGAAGATGTGTGCAGTTGATTGAGCATTATGTACTGATGTGCTCTGCCTGTGAGCTTGCAGCAGGGTTACTGCTCTCTGCTAAACCTACACATTTATCTTTGCGAAGTTCTACAGTCTTGACATAGCCGTAGCAAATTCACATTAGTCCATATTAACCTTACACTAAACAAAGCCAAGTCTTGTGTTGTTAAATGTTGATGGAGTCTGCTATTAAAAAAGAAAAATAAATTGTACATAAAAGTAGAAGAAACATTACCCAAAATAGAATCTTAATGGTTTAGGTAAACTTTTCCTGGAATAATGACAGACAGAACTAAGTCCTGCTCTTGCTGAAGTTAATGGCAATGGTGGATTAAATGGGGTCATTGGAACATATCCCTCAGTTTTCTGAGAGCTACTTATACAATCTGCTTATTAATTCATACCCTCAGGACTTATTCTCAGGCTACAGCTTGTGAGCAGCTTCAAACAAGTGACATTTTATGGCAAAAAGTCAACCTAGTAGAGAATACGATTTTTGTTATTCTCTCCAAAATCTGAGCCGAAGATTCTCTTGAACTCCTCACAAGTTAGAGCCATTTTTTGTAAAACAGAAAAATATAATGCACCATGGTTATAACTAATAATTTCTGTGTTACTGATTCAACTTTACTTGAGATGTAGTTCAAGTCCATCTGTAAAACAATAGTACCGGTGATGTGTACTTACAACACAGCATCATTCAGATTAGATTGGTTCTATTTTGTATCAAGAAAGGATGGCGTCCAGAAATCAATTTCTGAAGATGGTTTTCTCAGTGTTTTCAATACATTGTCACTGCCAGCAAAAAAATAATTGAAGGGCACGTATACAGAGACTCAAGGTCCTTACAAGGTTTTATTTGCATTAGGACACTATAATAATGATGAATTTAAGATGGCTGCAATCCATTTATCATAGCCACTCTCAGAGGACTGGAGAAATGAGATAGGACTCAACCACTGCCCACATAAAACATTACCCCGAAACACAGGACACTTTGTTCCTATAATGATAGAACTTGTTGGATAACATTGATGAATCTTTAACATTATTGTGCCCTGAAATACACTTCATTGTAGCTACGGAGTTCAAGATGAAGAAAGGTCTCACCTTGTTTANTAAACTTTTCCTGGAATAATGACAGCCAGAACTAAGTCCTGCTCTTGCTGAAGTTAATGGCAATGGTGGATTAAATGGGGTCATTGGAACATATCCCTCAGTTTTCTGAGAGCTACTTATACAATGTGCTTATTAATTCATACCCTCAGGACTTATTCTCAGGCTACACCTTGTGAGCAGCTTCAAACAAGTGACATTTTATGGCAAAAAGTCAACCTAGTAGAGAATATGATTTTTGTTATTCTCTCCAAAATCTGAGCCGAAGATTCTCTTGAACTCCTCACAAGTTAGAGCCATTTTTTGTAAAACAGAAAAATGTAATGCACCATGGTTATAACTAATAATTTCTGTTTTACTGATTCAACTTTACTTGTGATGTAGTTCAAGTCCATCTGTAAAACAATAGTACCGGTGATGTGTACTTACAACACAGCATCATTCAGATTAGATTGGTTCTATTTTGTATCAAGAAAGGATGGCGTCCAGAAATCAATTTCTGAAGATGGTTTTCTCAGTGTTTTCAATACATTGTCACTGCCAGCAAAAAAATAATTGAAGGGCACGTATACAGAGACTCAAGGTCCTTACAAGGTTTTATTTGCATTAGGACACTATAATAATGATGAATTTAAGATGGCTGCAATCCATTTATCATAGCCACTCTCAGAGGACTGGAGAAATGAGATAGGACTCAACCACTGCCCACATAAAACATTACCCCGAAACACAGGACACTTTGTTCCTATAATGATAGAACTTGTTGGATAACATTGATGAATCTTTAACATTATTGTGCCCTGAAATACACTTCATTGTAGCTACGGAGTTCAAGATGAAGAAAGGTCTCACCTTGTTTATAAAGAAACACGTTCAGTAGTGCTTGAAACACCAAACCTTTAGCAAATAATTACTATACTGAAGTCAGACTGTGATGTCTAGTCAGACTAGTCATTATGTAACCCCCTAGGACAGCAGCTCCTTTGCTGGCTCAAGAATGGGTTCCTCAGGCTTAGGTAGGCTCACTTCTACCCGCCTTACCTAACTACTCCAACGGAAATAGGGTGTTAGAAAAGGTAACAGATGAAGCTGCAAATGGGAGCTCCTCCTTTACCTGTTTAGAGCAGAGCTGGTCACTTTGCTAATGCAACATGAAAACACGGCAAAATGTGTGAAAGGAATGATTCCATGGTATGAGATTTCTTCTGGGTTATGGCAGTTTCAAATATTGGGCTTCTCAGCAGCACACCTTAAGGCAGTCTGCTGCCATAAACAGTTATGACAAAAGCTATGACTTACTAGGAAAAATGAGGAGAAACGCAAGGAAGCAAGCAAACAAAGAACATATTAAATATTGAACATTTTTATCTTCTGAATTCTGTAGCACATAGTATTTTAATACCAGATCAGTGCCTCTTGCTTTTCTTCACCAAAACAACACTGAAAAATATGCGATAAACTATTCAGCAGGGCGCCATCGAACATAGTTCATTTTTTTTCCCCACTCGTGTTAACAGTAATTTGAACTTTGGTAAGCAGATAGATGGCAGGAAAGCAATGTCTTGATTTTTGCAAGTTGCCAAAAGCCCCAAGCAATGGCCCCCCAGGTGTCCAGCTCACCTTCTCACAGTCATCTGTAAGAACTCAGGAGTGCCAATGAAAACGTGGCTGTACCAAGAATTTATGCCATGCACTTCAGGTAATTAACGTGTTCTAATACCTCACAAAGGAGCAAACATAAAGCTGACCTGACACAAATGAAAAAAATCCCCCCCCCAACTCAATATGTTTTGGATGAGACTCTAGGGAGGAAAACCTTTTTCTTCTCAACATTTAAAGTGAGACAGAACATGCTTGCTCTGAACTTCTACCACATTTAGAATCCTAAAGAAGCTAATTTTTTAATCACATCTTTAATACAGAAGTAACTGCCTAAGAATAATTGCCCATCTCCTTGTTGGTGCAAATGCAAATAATGAGGCCTGATTCTTATGTCCAGCTGCTATGGAAATGGTAAGGTTTTCAAAGTTTTAAGCCTCATTTGCATTATTCAGAAGTTTCTCAATATAATCATACCGCCACATTTGAATGGACCACAGCTATTTATTGAAATGATCAAATAAATATTTGATTTTAAATGCAGTTTTGCTCTTGATTTATTGTATTCATTTTATGCTGTCTGCCTTACAGTGACAGCAGCAAAATCAACACGCATCAGTATTATTTTCATTTGTGTGTGTGTGTCTATGTGTTGAATCTGACCACTGCCAATTTATTTGGAGGTGAATAAGCTAATTCATACTGATATATGATCTTATTTATGCTTTTGATGTTGTCTGCCTGCCTAGATAGAAGTGGATTTTATATTAATCCATTATATTCTATCTAAAGTATAAAATAAAATCTCACAAGGCTGCTAAAACTGCTTCACATAAAATAGAAGAGTAAAACTTTCTTTGTCTTACTTAACCTTGACTTGACTGTATTCTATTGACTATACGTGCACGCTCTAAAACACACTAAGGCCTTTTCCCGGTAGAATTAGTTCTTAAACTAAAAAACACTAAAGAAACTTACTGACATATGCATGTTACCTACCTTTTTACAGTAGCCTGTACTTGATTTTCTTAACCATTGTGGCTGTTGATCCTAATTGAGTCTTATGGTTAAAGAGAAATCATTATAGCACTGTAGGTTTAAATACTGATAAGAAATCAGGTAGTTTCTGTCCTCAGAAAACAGAAGTTTTGAAATAAAACTTAAACTGAATAATGAGAAATGTGTCTTCATGAGTAACTGAATTCATGCTGGTCTTGCACTGTTCTAAATGAGTCACAGCTGATTAATAAAACACTACTTTTCACTTAAACAACTACAGCTGGGTGTGTTTTCATTTTTGGAAAACAAAAATGTGGGCACAATCCAGTATTTCTTCAATCTTTGCCATGAATTTTTACTTGCTCTTTTTAGATGCAAAACTTAGCTGCAAAGCAAATACACACCTAGACAGAACACTTGAATCCCTGTGTTTTCCATCTGAACAGTCCTTCACTGAAGCCAATGTACAGATCTCTGCTCTTGGCAGATTCTAGTCAATTTGATGTCCACTAATTAATCCCAGACAGTATTCTTATTCCTTTCCTTTGCATGATAAATTGACTTTCCTTTTTGCTGAAGGCACCTGGGTTTTGCTGTTGCTAACATACATGATGCCTGTGTTTTATATGGCCATATACTCACGATGACAACAGAAATTCCTAGGACTGGCTTTATTACTTTCTGTGGCACCTGACCAAACTTCATAAGGAATGATCCGGAAGGGTCGGAGCCACAGAACTTGGAGACCCCGCAAGTTGGCTGCACATATCAGTGAAGTGCAGGGGAGAGCTTAGCACTAGCAAAAATGCTGAGCAAAGATCTTTGATACTGTCAAGAGTAGGTCTCAAGCTTAGAAATGCTGCACTCAGTAAAAATACAATTCTAGCTAAACTACATACCTCATATGCAGGAAAGCAACATAAACAGTAGGACATTATGGAAAAAAGTCCAATTGAAAAGGAAAATCATATCTGAACACAGATTTCTTTTTCAATCTTGAGCTGATTCTTGTCTTTACAGGAAAAAATCCCCTAAGCTTAACAAATGAGCGCTCTATGCAGGACTAGGTATAAATAAGATAAAATGCTTCTTTAAGGTTTATTATATACAGCGGCTATGTGCCTCTTGCTTCTGAAGAAATTTAGTTAAAGTTTATTGGCATCCATAATCACATCAATGCTCATTTCAATCTCTTCATACAGTAAGTCTAAAAAACTTTTTAGAAAAAATGGCTTTTTGATAATGAATTAAAAATCAAATAAGGACACTGGGGATTAAAAGGTTTAATCCTGTCCCTAATTGATTGTAAACTGATGACAAAGTGAAAACTGGAAGATTTGTTTGAACCAGATGTTTGTTCTAGAGCTGTTCAACCATCAAAAAAAGAATGTCTCCTGAATATATTTACCAAATGAGAATTGATGAAAGAGTATTAAAAATGCACTAGACCTTTTACCGCCTCTGAATCTAAGAGTCCCATAGCTTGCAAAGAAGGCTGCCATTGAAGCCATAGATTCATGTTTTGATCATAGGCATGGGTGTACACATTGGGGAAAAGTAGTGTGTGATCTGCAAAAATCATGCTTGGAACCTATCAGGGAACTCACATCTTTCATAGGGCAAAGGTTTAGAAAGCAACTCAATTGTAATTGAAATTTTGGAACAAAACCTGTGTATCAGAAACACAATCTACACATTGATGTTCCAGGACTGGTGTTCAGGAAAGCATCAAAAATCTCCAAAGTGTTACGAACTGTATGCCCCTCTTAAATCACTAAAAGCAGCTGACAGCTGTGTGGGGAAGTGTTGTGTTTCAGTTTCATGCAAGCAAAGGTTTAGAGGGCTGAAATGGGACTATTACTGCTTTCAATTTATAGTTAATGCAAAGAGAGGTTTGGGGGATGTGGAAGACAGTCTTTGAAGTAGAAAACAAAAGCAAACTGAGACATCGTTTTTGAGAAATCCCCTGATAGACCTGATTCAAAAACCAATTGCAACTAACAGACTATCCAGTGTCAAACCTAGAAATAGTCACATGAAGTTTGGAAGTACATACTACTAACGAAAGTAAACAGAAAAGAAAACAAGTCAAAAGTATACAGTTTCGGAGTCTATACATTCTTAACTCTCCTCTTTAATGCCATTATCAGCTGGTGTTATGCATAACATGTCAGTAACAGAAATATCAAGGGTAGAAAACCTTCATTGTTAAAACCCTGTTAACCTAATTTACCTTAAATCTATGCTATTGCTCAGAAAATTAAAGATACATTTCCTTATTCTGAGGAAATCTCCCAACGGTATTAAAAAAAATTATGATACTGATCGATAGCCTGATGGCTTGAAATCCATTTGGCAAGATGAGGGGAACCCCATGGATGACCATGAAGAGCTCAGCATCTTGCCTTCACACTGTTGTTCTCGGTAGCTCTACTTGAAGGATAGCACCACTGCTAGTGTTAGATGATTGTTCCCGCACCCTGAACTTTTCTGATAAATTAAGACACCTAAAAAATTCAGAGACTGGATTTTCTTAGTTAGAGAACCAAAAATAAATAATTTTAATAAATGTTTCATGGCAGCTGCTCTGTAATACTGCACAGTCTACTTATCTGCTGTTTCAATTGTTAATTGTGTTAGACAAACTGTCTCTTAGGGTCCACTAATAGTTGGTGTTAAACTTGAGAGAGAAACAAACATTTCTGAGAAGGCAAAAAGTCTGACAGTGTTATTGCTTCCGATAGAAATTTGAAAAAGCTTCTACAGTGAAATTCTTTCCTCAAGCTTTGCCAGGAATGAGTGACTTGCAGTTTCTGAAATAAAGCTCATTCTTCCAGCTTCTGCAAAGACTACATGCCCGCTTCCCAGCAACTTAAAACAAGGACAGTCTTCACAACAACTGCAGTTCTGAGGGAACTGCTGAAGTGCTTCATCTGACACGGATGAAAGGCACAATCCAGTCACTGTAGCAGACAAGAGCCAAATTTCAGGGACTGTAGTCTGCTAAGTACGCACAGGTGTATATTACAATTCAGGACTTTAGTCAGTATAACCTGAATGGGATTCACTTTGAATTAAAATGCACTTTTGAATGTAATCATAAAATGATGTCTTGGGTATAGATTTGAAAGTAAACATAGCCTAAGCACATTATTCATTAGCAATCAAATATTATACTGCTTCACTATCTTTTCTTTGTATTTCATTCTTTACCAAGTATAATGCATTATACCATAAACTTTCAGATTTAACTGTTAGTAAGATTCTCCTGTCAGATTTCTATTCATGACTGTTATTGCTAGATACCATTTATTCATATAGTGTCATCCAAGGTAATTATATAAGGAAGCGTGTTAGTACATGCAAGATGATAGAACTGAGTGTAAAAAAGTCTGGATGTATACTGAGAACATTTGTGACGCCAGACAGTATTTGTATAGTTAGCATGATGGGTTTCTTTGCCACAGCAAACATACACATGCAAGGTGATATGCCGTACAGGATAGGTCTAGGATTTTATAGTCATTTATTCAGTAAAGAGCTCAAATTTGCAACTCCTGCTGGCACTGGGTGACACGTTGCTCTGGACCTCTTTCCAGTACTTGGGGCATTGAAGGCATCCTTAGTGACAGCCAAGTTTCATTTATAGCTTTAAGAGTTCTCTTCAACTAGAAATACAGGGGCTAGCTTGTGAGCAAGAAAGCAGAGTTTTCCACTGTTTGGTGCTTTCAGATTTTTATCATTAGCATTTTTAAACTTATATTCCAAATTTTCCTTATGATGAAAACTGCCAAGAGGACCTCTGCTGACGTCCTATGCAAGTTGAAGGTAGAACAGCTCTACTGCTAGAGGGTGGCAACTGGCCACCTTGACTCAGTTTCTCACACTATTTGAAAACACAGCTTTTAAGTTAATTTCATCCTTTCTCTGTTTAGGATGTGTCCAGGAACCAGCAGTTCACATAAGAATGACCTTGACATCTCAATTCTTACTCTTTGCCTGAATACGGTCAGGTTTCAGGCGTGTCCATCCAGAGACCCACAGTGACTTGCTGTTCCTGGAGGGTGACATTGCAGAGTCTGATCAAAGCACAAGCTACCAAACCGCTGTAACTATTGTCTTAGGATGGCTGTAACACTTCTGTTAGAAGAGTTAGACCTGCAGAAAAATAAACAAGATTTGTTTTGAGGGATCTGCAATGGAGGAAGCACTAAAAGTAGCTACTGCACGTCTTTGGTCAGTGAAAGGAGACCTGGTGGAACTTAGATGTCAGCAAAAAAAATGGTAGAAAATACAAATGACCTTAAAAATCTCCTAAAAGTCTTGTTGTATCTTGCTTGAAATTTTCACATCTAAATATTTTAATTACCAGGATATTTTTTCCCCCATTAAAGAGCATATTTCATTTCAGTGTTTATGTACAGGAGTGGAAAGGATGGGTCAAGAGGGCTAGTGGGTCAAGAGAAGAAAACTGTGTCACTTTATTTTTCTTTTTTTTCACATAATTAACACTCCCAGTCTCATAGTCTTCTTGCTGACTCTTACCAAAGCTCTGATGTATAAAAAAGCAGTATAATTGAAGTTAAGGACCTGCATAATCCTTTTTCTAGAGATGTAAGATATAGCTATGAACATGCTGCTTACTTGTAATACCTGCTGTGATCTGCAGTCTAGCTGCAGCTTGTCAACAGGATGAACACAAGACAGATTTGTGTATCTATTTGCGCATGACAGCTGTGAAAAGGAGATTATAAAACTCCACTTAGCCACCAGTCTTATGGAATGGAAGCTTTAAACAATACAGGAAAGATAACACTAAAAAGATATTTTTGTCACAAGGAAATAGTCTGCACCAACACCATACCTTTGTCTAATTTCTCATAAGTATGTATATACATCATACATTTGTCTGATTTCTTTTGAGTACATATATCACCTCAAAACTTTTCAAAGACTTGACATTTTTATGGTTTCAGGTTCATTGCCCAGATAAATCCTAATCTCTATCCATTATATATTTAAAGTGGGATTTGTGGCTTTGGCTGCCTGACTCTCATTGAAGTTAATGGGAGTCAGTAGGCCAAATCCTCATATGCCTGTTTGATATTTTCCTCCTTGTGTGTCTTCTAAATAAACGAATCTGAGCCTAATAAATAGTTAAATAAACAAAATCCATTTTGCTATTTTGGCTAATAAATTAGGCTTCCAGCAACACCTGTTAAGACTGCTGAAACAAGATCAGTTAAAAACCCCCAATCCTAATTTTATGACTGTAGGACTGCAATGGCTCTCAAGGAATAATAAAAGCATTCCCCTGACCTACAAGTTCATTGCAGCTGGTTTGAATATGTGAAAGTTAGAGCTTGTCAGGAATGTTTTGGGTTGGTTTTTTTCTTTTGGTAAGAAATAGCCAGGTTTTTTAACAACTTGCATCTTTCTTTTCTAAGCATATTTTAATTTTGACAAAAAAAATTTAAATATTCAGAATGCAATTTCTACAGGAATAGGATGAAATCCTAAAACCCCCATTCCCTCC
Source organism: Steatornis caripensis (assembly GCA_013398225.1). Lineage (NCBI taxonomy): Eukaryota > Metazoa > Chordata > Aves > Caprimulgiformes > Steatornithidae > Steatornis > Steatornis caripensis. The sequence goes on from VZSC01009876.1 coordinate 205,962, forward strand.
AGAATATATAGCAGAAAATTGCTTGATAAGTAGGTGAAGGACAAAACTTCTGATCCCTTTTGTAAAATAAAAAAAAAAAAAATCAAGCACTCTAATAGAAATAATATATGTCAAGGAAAAAAGACATGGTGGTCTTCCGCAGTTGTTCTGGTTGAAAAAGTTTGTTAATTCTCTAATTTACAGATAGGGAGAAGAAACCATTTTCATCCATATTTCATTGACAATGTTCCAAAAACATAGTAAAGGATTTAGCAAATACTTCTGAGAGTAACAAATCACTGCTTATCAAGTGTATCAACCTGAGTTCATCCTTGGCCAAAATTCAGCAACTCTGTTCTGAGCCTTCTGGATAACAGGCCACTGGAAGTAGAGTAGCTTTCCTTCTTGGATGTGCAAATAAATCAGATCGTTGCAGGTGGTACTCCAGTTTAGTGACTAGAATAGTATTCACCAAAGGAGGGGAGGAAGAGAGATAGGGGAACAGTTTGTTACATATCCTAAAAAATCTAATCGTCCAGTAACTCAGTTCTCTCCCACTGTGACGGGGCATTCAGGATCCTCAACATAAAAAGATTTTACTCTGTGGCAGAAATAGTTAAGCAAAATATTAACTATCATATCTTCTCAAAATTATGCCTCTCAGTGTGTCCTAGTTTAGGCTGGTATAGAGCTGATTTTTCTTCTTAGTAGTTAGAATAGTGCTGTGTTTTGGATTCAGTACAGGATTTAGTATGAGGAGAATGTTGATAATATACTGATGATTTTAATTCTTGCTAAGAAATCAAGGACTTTCAACTTTCCATGTTTTGCTGGTGTGTTTTGCTAGAAGCTGGGACAGAGCACAGCCAGAACAATGGACCCAAATAGGCCAATGGAATTTTCCACATCATGCAACGTCATGCTCAGTATACAGATGAGAGTTGGCTGGAAATCATGCTCTCTTTCCTAGGATTGTGGTTTTGGAATTTTGTCTCCTCCGGGATCATTAGCCAGGGATGGGCTGGGTATTGGTCGACAGGTGGTGAGCAATTGTGCTGTTCATAACTCGTTTGTATATTCTATTATTGCTATCATTCTATTATTACTATTATTATCATTATTATTTTATTTTGTTTATTAAATTGTTTTTATCTCAACCTAAGAGTCTCCTTACCTTTACTCCTCCAATTCTCTCCCCCATCCCCCACGCTGGGGGAGGGTGAGTGAGTGGCTGTGTGGTGTTTGGCTGCTGGATGGGTTAAAACCACGACACAGTGGCACATGAGAAATCAAACAGTAGCATAATTGAAAAGGAATGGCAAAAGTTCACTAGAAGATGGCCTGGACATTATTTGTAGGATTACGGAAAATCTTGCAACTTCTTATAACAACCCCTAAATGAGTTCGCTATGGAAATCGTGACTCTGATGAAGGTGACTCTGAGAGACAGATTTGCTTATTCTATCACATCAGTCACTTCGATAATGGAGAACTAGCTGGCATATTTGGCAGATCTGGAGTTGTGTATCATCAGAAGTACATGCTTGCATTGGGAGAGACAAGGGTAGGTACAATGGGCTACCTAAGGCAAATTGCACATGACAGGTCTCTAGTGTTCTGACATTTATCTCTGAGTAAGAGTGGAGGAACAGCTCACTGGAGTATATGAAAATGACTGTCTTGGTTAATAGATTCAGTTATGTCCACATTATGATAGTTTATTATAATTTTATGTATGTTATGTATTTTCCATTCTTCTTCTCAACATGATGCTCAGGCTATTGTGAATGACTTTTGTTGATTTGGTATTAACGCATACTGTATGTGATCACCCCACTGCCTCTGGGAATAAAGGTGTAAAGTGCTGGTTAACATTCTTTCAAACATTTTTCATTGCTTCTTTACCGTGCATAATCTTTACTGACCCCCACACTAATTTCATTTTAGAATCTGCCTGAAGGGAATAGCTAGAGGTGTGAAATAGCTGGAGGAGGATAATATGACACCTTATTATGAAGAAGCAGTTTGAAAGTTGTCAGCTTGGTCCTTGGTTTAAAAAATACAGCACCATACCATAGCTGTATTTTGAACAGATGGACCTAGTCATACAGGATGAAACCAAGAGGCAAGCCCAGACAGATTTAATACATATGATCCCTCTCCACTCATCATTATTGTTATCATTGCCATTTTCATTCTGTTACTGTGGTAGACAGCAGTCCCAACCATAAACTAGATCTTTATCACACAGAACCGATCTCAAAACATTCACAATCTATGAATGAGGTGAGAAAAAATCGAGAGCTCTACAGACAGATGAGTACAAAGAAGAACAAAGAGTATTGATCTGTCTGACCAAGCAGTTGGCTGATGTACCCACAGCCTGAGCGTGTGCTCAATTCCCCCCTGGATAACTAACAAACTGTTGTTAATCAATTGTATCACAAAACCAGACTAAAGGGCAATTCTCTTTAGTGGCTGAATATTTCTGAATGAATACCGTAAACTTTCACTGTCAACACCTGGAGACCTGCAGATTATCTAAATAAAGGATCTTTGCCATAGATACAGCACAGCTATGTTACTTTTTCAGGTGAAGAAGCTGAATTCCACAAGATACAGCTGAAATTAAGATCTCCCACAAAAATCCGGTTGAGAGCAATGATGGTCAGCGCACGTCAGCAGCTTGACTAGAAACCGCTGTTCCATCTCCATTCTTCCCTTCCTTCCTCTGTCTCTTCCAAGTTCTTTTTTCCTCCCCTCCTTTTTTTTTTCTTTTTTCCTCTCTCCATTTTCTGTTTTGTTACTAATATTTGTCTGTGCCGCACACAAGCATTTTTTAAGCCATTTTCCTGCTGAGCACAGTCTACAGGGCCATCCTGCATATATTCCACTTGAGGATCACATAAAAAGTGACTCTTCCTTCTGAACGCATCAGTTCACCCATCTCCTAATTTTCTAGTCCTAACCATGAACGCTGTTTGCAAGAATTGTCTTTCAGAATACAGTAGCTCAGATTTTTTTTTTTTTTTGCCTAGATTTACATTGATTTCAATAGTTACAACAGGAGCAAGATTAGCAAGAGACTAGCAATGAGGTGTGCTTTTGGGATGCACCTCTTACACTCCACTCAGAGCATCATTCTGAGCTATTCTTAACATCGGCTCTGAAAAGTTAGAATAGAATTATAACCTTTATCCTCCTAACGTGAACGCAACTGTCATGCTTTACTCTACTTTTTGGAGCAGGAATAGAGTTTGCTAATGGCTGTGCTCATCACTGCTGCATCCCAGTACAACAGACATAGCAATTTATATTTATTTTTCAGACAAACAATATTCGACTAAATCTGAAAGTTAAAGAATAAAATCCTTAACTAGAAAAGATCCCTGGAGTCTTGTGGGAGGAATAAAACCACCACATAATACAAGCACAAATATGGAATAGTAAAAAGGCAATCCAGAGAGAGACTGATATATTTGATTAAGACCTCATGAAAACCAATACAGACAGTGAGCTGAATAATAAAGTATTCAGAAGAAAAGCACTTAAGTAAATTGTTTCTATTTATGGAAACAGGGATGTGTTATGAGAAACAAAGTCAGAAAAATCCTGGCATACATACAGTGAAGCAATTAGATGGCGACAGATTTATTCTTGCCATTAGAAATATAATGGGTAAGTTACTTCTAAACTCAACTCATCTGTATAGCCTCTACTCTTTTCCAAATGATGAATTATACATAAATCATGTTTTAAGTTACCCATCACTGTAGTATATGACTTAAATCATAACAAACACCTCTTACCACCGAGGAAGTCAAGGTGAAGAATCAATGAAAATTGAGTAAGCTTCTACAGTTCTGGTGTGCAGCCGGTACAAAATAGACGCCTATTGGCTTTACCAGATCTGCACCAAAAGATGTGACTCCTTCATGTCCAGAGCTTTAGAGTAAGGTGTCTACAAAGAAACTGCTATTTCATATGACCTAAGCGTGACCCTCCTCTCTAATACACAAAAGGCATGAAAACAACAGTGTTCCTCATCTGTCTCAGTTTGCACCAGTTTTCTTCAGACATCTCATTGTTCCCTCAAAACCCCACAAACTTTCCCATTACTTTAAGTACAAAGTATTTATTTCAAACAGTGGGACAAAAGGGATATTTGAAACCAATCAAGCACAAAATTCAACTTGCTGAGTGGGAAAAGCCATTCACATTGAATTTGAAAGACATTACTAGGACTGCAGCTGAGCAGAAATGCTACTTTTTATTAAAATCTCCTTCTACTTAATAATTAAATTTTGTGCAGGAGTCACTGTTCAGATGTGCCACCTATAGATTCATCCTAGTAATTAACTATGTTAATAAGGTAATGCTGAGGTAGCCACATACTTCTTCTACCTGAAAATCTATGACTGGGAAACTGCCCAGAAGCCCAGGCACTGAACCAGCAAAGCCAAAGCATGCAAGCAGTGCAGATAGTTTGTGATGGCCTGTACTGGTTCCACTATCAACCTGGCTTATTGCTTGTCACCACTGAGCTAGTGATTGGGAGATCTGCACCACCTCCCCGGAAGATAACAGAAAAACTCAACACTGCCAAGTCGCAGCTGGGTTAAGGTAGGCTGAGCAAGTACAACAGTGCTGTCTTTCAAAACAAACAACAAAAGCACTTCTATTCTTACAAAAATTAAGTCTCTACTGTGGAGAGGTAAAAAAAAAAAATTCGAACAGGACTTTCCAGTTAAAGAACGAAATCTTTTAACTATTGTGGGGGCATGGGAATGATTTATGCTTGTTAATTGGACTGCAGAGCCTGCAGATGCTGCCCAAGAACTACGTTTCTCCTGCTCTGTGCCCCCGTGTCTCACAGAGGACAAGACTGAGCATCAGGCTCAGTGGAAACTTCAGCGATAGGACAGCCTCATAAATAAGAGGTTTAAAACCTAGTGTGCAATTCTGTATCTGGCATCATCCTGTGTTGGGGTGAGAAAGGGGCTTCGCTTCACCTCTTTTCAATCAAACTGGGACAGTGAACGTCCTTTTACCCATTGTTCACCTGTCTGATTTACGCAGACTGCAAGTGCCTCAGAGTCATGATTTTATTTTAATTAGCACAGTAGGCTCTGATCTGGGGAGTATGTACTACTGGAATACCAATTAACTTTTAATGCTCCCATTCAGAAAGGCTTCTGTGCTGCAAATCTGGGAGCTCTGAGGTAATTCTTCTCAGAGCCCTGAGTGCACCAGTAACCCTTGCCTGCCCAGGCCAGGCTCATCTGAGAGCTCCACTCACCTACACTCAGCACAGGAGCTATGCTTCAGCACAGGCCCTCACCCCACTCCTTGCCCAAGCTGTGCTGCAGGTAAGCCTGCCCCGAGCCTTGACCCTCAGCTACTATGGATGACTGCCCAGCGTGACCTTGGACATGCCTTGGCAGGAGGCAGCTGCCTGACCCTGGCTGCCGTCAGCTGACCTGGGCCACCCTTCTGCCCTGGGTCTTGGCTGGGCACAGGCATGGCCTGTCTTCTGCCCTTGGGTCCTCTTCCACTGCAGAGCTCCCTGCCCTTGCTGCTCCCCCACAGCCAGCCCCAGCAAGGACCCCAGCCCAGATGGAGCCTCCAGGTCCATGGGTGGAAGGTGTGTGGTCGGGTTCCCAGGCGAGGCTGGTCTGGGCAACTAGTACCTACAGAGACATGCCCTCAGGGCTATGACAATCCTTGACACTGGCCTGTCTCCTCCTGTCCCTCCTGTCACCACGCTCTAGCATTTCAGTACCAGAGTAGGGAGTGCACTTTCGTTATTAAGATCTCTATGGAAACGGTATGTGCAAACTGTTCTTATAATTTAGTACATCCATCATCTGGTTACATTTCAGATCTTTCTTAACTTTATCTTGCAAACAAAACCTGAACTACATGCAGTATTCACTAGGGTGAAGACAGGAGGTCATGCAAAACAGTCTTCTATGCTGCTGTAAGTACTACCAATTCCAAATGTTTTTGAAAAGCATACCCTTCAGAATCATTAATTGGCTGAAAATCAACAGGTTTTTTTTTTTTTTTTCCAAGCAATATCTTTGTATTTTCGTTCGGTTATTTTGCTTTCAACTGTGCTGGGGAAGAAAGGAGATTGATCCATTTAGAAGTTTATGCAAAATACTAAACTATGTACAATAGGAGAGATGATCCTTTTAGAACTGATGACTTGGTATTAGGAAAATTAATATTAAAGAAAGATTCAAACTCATATGAATACAGAAAATCAACATTTATAGCATAGAATCACAGAATTATAGAATGATTTGAGTTGGAGGGGACATTAAAGATCACCTAGTTCCAACCCCTCTGCCATGGGCAGGGACAGCTTCCACTAGACCAGGCTGCTCAACGCCCCATCCAACCTGGCCTTGAACACCGCCAGGGAGGGGGCAGCCACAACTTCTCTGGGCAGCCTGTTCCAGTGTCTCATCACCCTCATCATAAAGGATTTTTCCCTAATATCCAATCTAAATCTATCCTCCTTCTACTTAAAACCATTACTGCGCACCTTATCACTATATGCCCTTGTAAAAAGTCCCTTTCCAGCTCTGTTGTAGGCCCCCTTCAGGTCCTGGAAGGCTGCCATAAGGTCTCCCTGGAGCCTTCTCTTCTCCAGGCTGAACAACCTCAACTCTCTCACCCTGTCTTCACAGGAGAGCTGCTCCAGCCCCCGATCATCTTTGTGGCCCTCCTCTGGAATCCCTCCAACAGGTTCACATCTTACTTATGTTGGGAGCCCCAGAGCTGAACTCAGCGCTGCANACGGAGATCCACCTCTTAAGCCTGTCAGCATCCCTCTGGATGGCATCCATTCCTCCAGGATATTGACTGCACCACACAGCTTGGTGTCATTGGCAAACTTGCTGAGGGTCTGCTAAATCCCACTGCCCATGTTGCCAACAAAGATGTTTAACAGCACCAGTGCCAATACAGATCCCTAGAGAATTAATTATTTTTAAAGCATGGAATGAGGTACTGCTTAAATACTGCACAGAACTCACCCCCAAAATCCATAACACAATAATTTTCTTTCCTTGCCTAAATGTGCAAGCAGCTTGAAGCAAGACTTCCTGTTTTTCTTTACTTTCTTCTAATTTCCTATTTGAATTTATTCATTATTGGTTCATACTAATGTTTTAAGTTGTACTCACATTTTTGTTTCAAATTAAATAGTTTTTCTTCCTTCTATTTACTTTTTTGGTGTATCTGTAGAAAGAAAGCTTTTGTCCCTCCATTATGCCATGCTAAACAAGCCAGATTCAGGAATTCTTCTAATGCAAACTTCCAGTTTCCTCAAATCTCTTGTCATCTTCCTCTTTACCAACAACACTTTCTTAAGTAGAGTTTGCCACAATACATGAGGAGTTGGAGCAAATTCATAGACGTAATTCATGAGTGTCAATAAAATTTACTCTGATTTCCATCTGTCCCCTACTTTATTTCTATTAATTTCAATGAACATTCAGTTAGGCAAAAATCTTCTAGGACTTTATTTTAGATAGATTATACCAGTCCTCATTTATTTCCAAAATAGTTAAAAAATATTTTGGCACTAGTAAGACAATTTCTTCACTGAGAATACTGAATACTTCCGTGACTTGAACTTGAATTAATGTCATTACTTTACGTTACTTACATCACAGCTGGAGGCAAGCAGGTTCTACTATCCCTAACAGGATGATCCAACATCATAAATGTCTCTGGGTGAGTCATTCAGTATTTTTGTGTCTTTTTACCAAGTAAAACTGCTTTTTTGACATCTTGTGCCTTTTTAGATTACATTATAAGCTTTTGGAGACACTGATCTTCTGCCAGTAGGCATTATTGTAACATGAAAATATCAAGAAGCACATAAAAGGACAATAATGCCAAAAGGTGCAGCTGGGCATTAAATTTTGTCAGCAGGGAAAGATTTTACTAGTTACGATAGCAGCGTGGTACAGTTACAAACCCTCTGTGACAGTTCTCTTAGCTGATTATATTTTTTTAAAGTAAAACTAAACAGATACATATGTTTCAAAACTTCTAAAAGGAATTTTACTGACATAACTGTATTGGTCCAACATCATGTTAAAGTTATATAAAAAAATTCCATTGTAGACCTGCCTTTGCAAACCTGAAATCCAGCCATGGAAGCGTAGTGGAAAAATGCGAGGAAGGTGTTGAAATAATGTCTCTTTCTTTCTGCTATCCCCCTGTAAGAATTACTTTCTTTACTTATCACCTATAGATTTCTAAATACTGGCATGTCACATGCCTAGACATTTATATGCTCTCAAGAATCATGACACAGGTTCCCTTCAGGAGTCATGTTTCTTCTTTCTGAGGCTACTAATTGAATAGATACTTTTTCAACTATTGCTACCTTTATCAGCAATCTTGCTGATCTGGGTTCGGCTAGGATAGAGTTAATTTTCACAAGAAAGCTGGTAGAGGGATAGCTGACCCAAACTAGCCAAGCAGGCATTCGATACCATTGACATCACGCCCAGTATATAACTGGGGGCTGGCAGGGCAAGGTGCTAGAAACTTGGCTGGGAAGGCCGCGGCGCAGCTCCAGTTCCCCTTGTGAGCCATTGTACTGCACATCACTCGTTTGTATTCTCTCTTGTTAGTATTATAGTTGTTATTGTTATCGTTCTTTTCTCTCTCTCTCTCTGTTGTTGCATTAAACAGGCCTTATCTCAACCCACGAGGCTTGCCCTTTCTCGTCTGATTCTCCTTTCCATCCCGGTGCTGGGGTGGGGGGTCAGTGAGCGAGTGGCTGCGTGGTTCTTTGTTGCCAGCTGGGCTCAAACCACGACACGGGCTAATGCTATCTCAGACATCAAAAAATCAGTAACATTAAGTTATTAGAAGGACTGGCACTGTAGTTAAGATTGAAAACATCTAACCAGGAAGACTCATCCTGAAGATTAAGCGATACTTGGCACAGCTGAGGAAAGATATATACTTAAATTGGTGATGTATTAGAAAGGGAAATACACTGTGCTGCTTCTCTCTATCAGGTGCAACGTCTTACATGATATCCGTGCTGCAAATAGTTGTGTCTTACTCTACACATACAATGGGAGTAGCTTACTGTGTTTTTCCTCAAAGCTTTCACTCTCTTTATTTCAGCTTAAAGAAAAACAAAAGAAAAAATAATGTAATCAAATGTAATCCTACTGCTTTTATTATTTACTCGACAAAATTTCATTTTCAGACATCTTAGAGTAGGGAAGTTCACTTGATCATCCAATTTGACCTCCTGTTTACAAAGATTGTGATTAAAAAGATGTGACTAAAGCCTAATGTGTCTCTGAATAACTCATTTTCCAGAAAGGCATCCATCCCTGAAGAAATCCAGTGAATTTGCTTTTCAGAATAAAGAGATTTACTCTTTCCAGAAGACTCCTTTACAACTTTTCTCTGTACTATCTTCAACTGTCCAACAGACTTCTAAAAATATACACAAATTTCATTTGTGCTTCCAAACTGCATTTTGCCATGACCCAGCTGAGGGTTTTGCACGCTGTTAGTCACTCAGGGCTGTACGGATATCTCCTTGCGGCCCACTCTTGGGTGAAGGGAGATCCTACCACACCACCATCACAGTGCTTGCCAAGGCTCCTACATAATGCTGTCTCTGCTTAAGCCATAGCTGATGCCAGAACTGTCACCTTGGCCACACTGACATCTAGCTGTGCTCCTTCCTAGCCAGGGCCAGATACTGTTAGTAAAGTCAGGGGCAAAAAACTGGTTTTCCCTTGTGTCCACTCTGGTCTCAGCTTTGAGGTTGGCTATAGTTGATGCAAATCAAAGAGCTGCTCCACACGTTCAGAGCCTTCTGGACACTGCGCCTAGCAGGAGGCATGTTCGGCTAGTTTAGCATAGTGGGTAGCCAGGTGTCTGCGACAGCAGCAGGCTGCAACCACACCTCCTCCAGTCAGAGAAATCTAGATGCCACCCTCTTGAGTGAGGCCAGCATCCTCCCCCTCAAGAGGCCTTGCAGATTGAAACTTGACAAGGTGTTCCAGCATTCATCTTATCAATGACAAATACAAAGACAGAAAAGTCATCAATCCGCCTCTCTGCATAAATCTTCAACACGTTAGTCCTTTTCTACTGCATCAATACTTTTATTCACTATTATATTAAAATAATTCTTACCGAGCTGCTGCCTTCTAGAGTACTGCACACTCCCTTTGTGTAGCAGTCCATACTACTTTTTTCTGGGTTTGTGCACCTTTGCAACTGGCTATATTAAGAGAGTATTTTAGATGACTGGAACTATCTTAGTAAGTGATCTATACAGCTCTATAAGACTTCTGCCACATCTATCTGATTTTGATAAAGCTTCTTCATTGTCAAGCATTTTAAGGTCAATGCCAAATTTAAGTAAAGTAACTGTAGGAAGTTATTTCCCTCAGCCAGACTCATAATCTAACCAACAAACAGGTATGTTTACCTTGCAAGAACCATTTTCACCAAGCTGTGTGAATTATCGTTGGCTGAAAATACGCTAACAGGGAACATTGTCATTCACTGGCAACAAAATGGAGGCTGCAGGTAGAGAAGCAGTACAGTTTGGTCTCCCTTACTTGACCAATCTGATGACAAATTAGAGCATTTATCTGGAGGAGAGCTAGCTGTATGTTCAGAATACTTACCGATATATGAGCATGACTGTATGGATTTAAAGTGAGCTACAGACCTGGTCATTTAGAGAAGCCCGTAGGAAGACTGGAGAAGAACGAACTACATCAACGCATTCAGTAGTGACTGCCTACACACACAAATGCACATTAAAATGGCTCAATGCAAAAGTGACTGCTATTGCACATGGTATTCACATCTGAAGTCAGAATATGAACACTTTAAAAATTGACAGTTAGACGTGCATAATGGTTGGGATTAATTAAACTCAGGACTCAACGTGTATCCCCTGACGTATTAGAAGCTTTGTTACAGATATTCAAAGAATAATAATTTGTATGAGGATTCTCATAGAGATTTTATAGAATAGGTATTACAGGGTCTTTGACACAATAGTTTGGTGAAGTAGACCACACAAAGAATTAGCATAATCTTTTTTCATTTGAACAAAATCACATCCTCAGTGGAGAGCTGTATTTTTCCATGATTTTTGACAATGAAGCATATTTATCAGACTATTAGATGATATTATTAATCACTTTTAAAACAATTTCAAAGGAGACAGTACACTGGAAACATATCAATTAAAGCTTTTGAAGAAATTGTATCCAGGACCGCTTATTCTCCTTTGAGTCACTGAATTGCTATGTAATTTTGTTCAGTGGGGTTAAGACATTCAACATACTGCAGAGGAAATTCTGATGCTGCCTATGTAGTTTGCTGGTGTGAAGCATCATCTTTTGTGTTTAATCTATAAATTAAAACCCATTATGCTAACACCTGCCACAGCCATTCCTAACTTGGATGCTAGATTCTGATATTGTCTGTGTTAAATGTTTAGAGTTAAACTCCAGTAGGTGACCTCACAACTGCTTAAGTATTAAAAGTAGCAAAGATAGGAACAGCAGAGAACAGCAAATTGACTTTGCTAAGAATTCTTTGCTAGGAATTGCATGTATCTAAAATTTCCTAGCATTCAGAAAAAGGACAAACCACACAACTTTTGCAAAATATCTTCAGTCTCTATCCAGCCTTTATGGACAGTCTTGAAGGGGATGCAGAGGAAAGACCTGGAAGACACTGGGAAATTAGAAAGGCAAGAAGCCACAAGCCTGGAAGTCTACACCTGGCAGCAACCCACAAGGCACACAGCCAAGGAACTGGGAGGATGAGGTGACTGAAATCAGCTGCAAAGGCAGATTCCTCAGCTTCATTTGAAGAATCTGGTGGCTGTTATCAAATTATACCTCATCCCATGAAATGTTTAGATTTTGGTGGACTGGTAAATTTCAAGTCAAAAAATACTTATGGCATATATTTATTGAATATTTAGGTATCTATAAAGTGCAATTTAGAAGCACTTTTCCTGTGCATTTTTTAAACAAGTGGGCATCAAACAGTAATGTAAAAGCAAACAAGTGTTGTGAATTTGCATTGAGTTAAAGTGTAAATTTTACATAGTAAAAATGTTCACAGATAAGCCTTTTGAAGTTAAAATTCTGAATTCTACCATTAACTGCTTTAGCAGACATTAAAAAAGAAAAGTATGAAAATACATTTTAAAAAACTTTCCTTCTGAAAGATCCATTTGTAAGCTATCTTTACTGAAGAATAAGTTTAAAGAACACTGAAAGCTGCTAATGGTTGTCACGTCTTGAGGATGATTGTCACATTTATTAATACCCTGTAAGCTGCTTTTCATGCTTTGTTATAGCTGTGTTGGTTAACAGAACACTCTCTCATAGCATTCTGGACATCATTTTCATGAGCGACTTTACTTGCTGGCTTCCATTGAATCATAAATGGAGAAATATCTACATTATATATATATACACAATGAGATAATTAAAAATGCACATTGCAATCATTTATTGCTAATATGAATCCAGTTCAAATTTAGCAGCTACAATCACAATATTATACTAAAATTATCCAAATGGAATTGTAACCCAGTGTACTGAAAATGAGTTTGTCTCTCCTCCTTATTTCCTTTGTGGCTCAAATTCTTGTATCTTAGCCTTTAATGGCTTTATTTATTTATGCGATTTATAGAATCTAACAATCTTTTAAATCACGTCAACAAATACAAATAGAGATTTGGTGCAGATAGGATGTAATATTCTTTAGTATTACTAGCTTATACTAGTATGCGGTTCAATTGTTACATTACGCAGGTAGGCATATATAAGTATGTAAAATTCTAGTCCTGATTGAAGTGCTGATCAAGGGTAATTTCAGTGTAATGTGTACCCAATGTTGAAATGAAGTACAACACTAATTTTGGTGATTCTTCTGAGAATTAGATAAACAAAGTACAAACTGAGAAACGGCCAAGGATCAGTTTGGGAGAAGGACAAAAAGAATTTAGCAGATTTGCAATGTCAGCAAATGTTCACCTCTATATTGCAATGGTAGAAAAGTTTTTAACTTTCGCTATGTAAAATACAATATATTCTACTCATACTGAATTAACTATTTATTACCTATCAGATAGGGAGTCTGAATTAAAACCCAATTTCTGTAGCAGTAGAAGACGGACTCTAAAGATGGCCAACAATCTGGCAACAATCTCCTTGCCCCTGCACATGTTTGTGAGTCCACTTTTCCACCTTGTACCAACAAAGAGAATTTGCATTGCATTGCAAAGACAATTGGGCTTTACTTCCATTTGGAAGAAACGATGTGGCAACTGTGAAAGAGGATACTTCTTTTAGATTGAGTCATATACTTCCACAAAATTAAAAAAAAAATAGTAATTATGTGGTGCTACCAGTTATGCTTAAATTAGAAGGCAGGATGGAAGAAAACTCTCAAGGTGTGAAAGCAGTGGGGCAGAGAGGAAAATGCCTGTAATGTAAAGCAGATATAAGCATTGCTTAATTGATCAGTACCATTTCATCCCTTTGTTCTGCTCCAGAACTGCATCAGAAACAGCATTTCAGCACAGTCGTATCTAAAAAAATGAAAAGGAGAGGGGGAAAGAAAACTACCATATATTCTTAGATCACTAGAAATGTGTAACAACATGTTTTACTTTAAGCTTACTGATTAAGTCTAAGTTTGAAATTAAAGGACATAAAAACATGAGAACTGACTATAGTTACACTGATAGTGAGAGAAAGATCAAGTAATTATTGTTCAGTTACTATAAGGAGAAAGTAAGTCACTGGCTTATGATGCCAGAAGAGCAAACGGCTTCCTGCCTGACTTTGCAGCATTCATTGGGAGCAACTGGGCTGTTGGCTGTGCAAGGGCAACAAAGCAGTGACAAAGGCAACAGGAAAGAACAGATTACAGAGGGTATTGGTTAGGTTTGCAGTCTCACAGCTTGCTGTCACTGAAAGAAGGCATCTTCCTCTCCTAGTATCCCTTGCAATCCCTCTCCCTCTACTACTCCCATCCATGAAGTTCTGCAGACGCTCTCTCCCCCTCCCTGCTGAGGCACAGAGCTGCTAGAAACTGGACACACACAACTTGGAAGCATAAAGTAATAATTTATTGCTAAACCTACAGAAGATATCTAGGACATAACAAGCATTAATCACCCAACCTGACAAAACACTGGAATAGTCATGGCTAGTGAGGCAGGCATCAGTCAGCAGGGGATAGGCTGATGTGTAATGCTTACTGGGAAAAAGCTGTGACACTGTTGAGTTGCCATCTCCCACCATATCCACACCACCAAACACACTCATATCCTGGGGTTTTTGTCCTATAAGATTTTACACCTCTCCAGGTTAGTGTTTTTCTTCCTGAATCCCTGAATCCCTGAACAATCTTTCCTCTGTTCAGCTGAAGCCTCAGGGGAGCAGGGGAATATTACAGAGAAAGTTACAGACAGATGTCCTTGGTATTTGTTGGACCTTTTTGAGGTTTAATTTAACTCACTGATATGGTAAAAGGGATGCAGGGGCTTTCTTTTTTTCTTCTCTCCTCACCCCGTGGGTTTCCTTTCTCACAAAGCAGTGAGTGAAGGTAGTCTACAACATGTGTCAGAAGCACTCCCCTTGTGCAAGGTTAGTAGGTGAGAAAGGGAAACAGGTAGTGGGAACTCCACTTTTTGGTGGCAATAAACTACAGAGCCAGCTCACTATATGTTATGAAGCCAGATTTGCATTGATGTGTGCTCAAATTGACTGAGTCTTAACTCCCTTTATGTTTAGGGAATTGTGTGAAGGAAATTAAAGATGTATCAGTTACCTTGACAAGTGAAGTCCTGGAAGACAAAAAAGACAAAAATTCTACCTGTTTTTTAGATAAAGGAGTAAGGGTAAACGGTGGAATTATAGACCAGTCAGTTCAACTTTAATTCCTGCAAAAATACTGGAATATGTCATGTAAGTGATTCATAAGCACATTAAAGAAAATAACATTAGTAACAGCTAACATGGATTTGTCAAGTATAAACAGTGTCAAATAATTTTAATTTCCTTCCCTGAAAGAGTTAATAGAGAACTATTAGATCTCTCTCATGTATCTTCTTTTTAGCAACGTTTTCCTCACACAAAGTTCTCAAAATCTAAATGCACGCCAGCTAAAATCTACAGTAAGAGTGAAAACATGGTTAGATATTGTCCTTCAGTGTCAAAATGAAAGAATGTGTTACGTACTCATTTTCACCTAGTATTAGTCGGTATTTTTATGACTGGCTCAGTTGAGATTATGCTTATTAAAAGTCATGGTTTTAAAGCTGGGCTGGCTATTAAACGGATGACAGACCTTCTTTGTTAAACCCCTCCCTCTCCAAAGAGGGGGGGAAGAGAAAAACGAAAGAGACTTAAGGGTTGGAAAAGTCAAAACAGCTTTAATCTAACTACAATAATCATGTATAATAATAATAGGAAAAATAATAACAAAATATATACAAATATACAAACATATACAAAACCAATATCGAGCTCCCCTTCACCAATGACCAATACGTCACCCGCACACTGCAGGGCACGCCCTGAGAAAGTCCCGGACTGCACTCAGCAGCAGGCAGGAGCTGGATTCAGGAATGCACGGATCGGGATCGAAGGCAGAAGAATCAGACAGAGTCCTCCTCGGACGCCGGCCATAGAAGAAGAGAGCGAGACCCTCGTGATCCCTCAGCTTTATACCGAGTATGACGCGTATGGGATGGAATACTCCCTTTGGTCAGTTTTGGGTCACCTGTCCGACCCGCTCCTCCCCACCGCAGGGTCGCAGGTCTGACCACTTCTCTGCTCTTTCAGTTCCAGCGCACAAGAAAGTTAGCAGAAGTAAGCATCGACCTTGGTCTCCATAGGGATAACTATAAGCAAGAGCCTTTCTGCCTACCATTCCTACTGATGTTCCAGCACTGACTATAAATATTGAGCCTTATCACTGCTAGAAGCAGCTACTGTCTGGAAAAACATACAGTTAATTTCAGAGAGTGCAGCTCGTCAGAAGAGACTTAACTAAAAAGTAAGTTTACTAAAAGAAAATTGGTTCTGTCCTAGCCCAAACCAGGACATTAAATTAATACAGAAACTAGCCAGTACAGACCACAAATGTGTTACATTCAGTAAATGAGGGAGCGATCTTGAAAAACTGCAGAAACGCTCTGTCAAATATTGAAATTAATAAACATTATGTTCTACACTTAAGCAGAAAAAAATAAGCTGTATGTATTCAAAATGAGTAATCACTGACTAGGTAGTAGTTTTGCTGGAAAGATCTGCAGGTTTTAAAGGATCATAAACCGAACATGAGTCAACAGTGTAAGCCATTATGAAAAAGTATACCAGGAGGTATAAACACAGCCTGCAAAATGCACAGCACAATCCTTTCCATCTAGCATTGGTACAACATCACTGTACAAAAGATGTGGGCCAAATGGACACTAGGGGAGAGCAATAACAAAAGAAAGTGTGATTTGACAGAGATGATTTGTCTAGCAAAGAGAGGACAATGTGGAGACACAACAGCTTTCAAGTAGTAAAAAGCCCCTGCAAGATTCTCTGTGTCCGTGACAATAGGACAAATAGTAATGAGCTTAAGGCACATTAAAAGAGTTTCAGGTGAGACATGATGATAAATTTTCTAGTGTTGGGATAATGAAGCCCACTGGAATAGATTGCCTAGGGAGGCAGTGGAATCTCTAGTATTAGAGGTTCTTTGAGAACACATTAGATGATAGATATCAGGAATTAGACAGATGTTGGTCAAAGAAAGAGATTAGATATCCCCTTGATGTCCTTTCATCCCTGTCGTTTGTGATTGTGCTACCAAATTTCAAAAGGACCACATAATGAACGAAGTAAGATTGTAAATGTATTAGAATGCTGGTGGTCTTAACTGTTCACTCCAAGACCGTAAGGCATTTTGATTTCTGATTAAGCGACTTTTATATTTCTGAGATTCAACAGGAGGAAGGGGGATTAAAGCCTTTGTGTAGTACATTTCATCTGTTAGTGAGAGGTACCATCAATTTTAACTTCATCACAATGCAAATGGGAATGAAAGCACTGAGATTTTTCTTTAACTAAAAAATGTTTGTTCAAGACATATCACTGTACCACAGTGACTGTGCTATGTGTTTATTCAGTGGAATGAATGTTCAGAAAAGTGAATAATGTTTGGAGTAAAGAAAAGGAGCACAACCAGAGAAGTCATTAAAAACTCTTTTGCTAAAAGGAATTATTAATGATATTTGTTCAATGTTTCATGATTTTGGCCATTAAAGTTACTGTTGAAAAAAATACTCCACACCGAGAAATATCTGTATGTCATTGACTGAGAGGCTGACAACAGCAGTAAAAACATATGCTCTAAAATGCATTTTTTGCTGGGTATGAGAATTCTGTGAGGCTGAACCTGATGCTGTAAACTGTTATAATTTGTTAACTTTGGAATAAAATAGTCATGTTTTATATGTATAAATATATGTATGTATAAATAAATCTATGTATGTATAAATATAAAAAGCAGTCACATTGCCGCTACATAAATGTGTGAGCTGTGTGTCACCATTTAAGGTAAAATCTAAGAATTGAGTGTGCTGGGCAAATCGAAAGCTTTATAGTGTGTTAAGTCTGTATCTTTCCAGCAGGAAAGCGCCATGGGAGGTACGCTGGGTGGTAGTTTGCCACCTCCAGAGGAAACATGAAGTTGGGTGGATAATGAAGAAAGGGCACAAAATATTGAAGAATAGTCAGATTGTAAATGTTGTTGTGGACACGTTTAAGACAGCATAACAGTTTTGTTATGAATTAGCTTTGGTATACTGGGAAAAACATGTATTTATTCACAGATGCTAGGTGTATCATACAATCGTCTTCCTACTGGGCAACTGGGTATCCAGCCCTCTGAACTTCGCAACACAAATTACAGGTTACATATGTCCATGCAAAGCAGCCCACAGTGGGCCAGGCTAGAAAGGGACTCAGAGTCACAGAAATCTGTGAGGGCTTCATCACCCGCTGCCCAAGTCTTTAAAGTGGCAGAGGACAAAGACGGTGCCCTCCAGGCAACCATCCAGTGCTCAGCAGTGCTGGAACAGAGATGGATGTGGTTGTTCCCAGGGTTTGTTCCTTTCTGTATCTACTGCAGGAGCTCAGGGAAATTGCATATGGTCTAACTGTGCCAGCTCTCCACCTTCTGGGAACTGCCCTACATTGTCTTCTGACTTGTTATTGCCAGGGAAGAAAAAAGTCACTCTTGAAAACAGATTGCCAGTTGGGTAAAAACAGTAGAAGGAAATCTGTGGAAGAAAGAGTAAAATTGTTAAAGACAAAAGCCTGGTTAGTTTATGGTTTTGAAACTCTTTTCTGTCTGATGGACTCTGGAAGAAACCCACTGTTCTGCAGTGTAAAAGGGATTTTGTTTTTATTATTTAAACTCTACAGAGTTTTCCTAACTATGGTTCTACTTCTATAAACGCATGGCACTAAATCTCTGAGCACTTCCAACAAGTTACAAAAGAACACTGTAAGTAGGCACACACAGAAAGTTGTTATGACAACAATCCTATATTCCTCCTAAATATCTAGTCCTTTTTTCCACATCCTGTAAATTTCCTTCTTCCCTCTGAGATTTTTTACCAACCTCCTTGTTCATCCATGGAGGTCTCCTGCCTCCTTTGCTTGACTTCTTCCTCATCGGGATGCATTGATCCTGAGCTTGGAGGAAGCGGTTCTTGAATATTAACCAGCTCTCTT